>CAXITT010000025.1:240253-310280 GCA_964033795.1 Lymnaea stagnalis | reverse complement strand
TATATATATATATATATATATATATACATATATATATATATATATATATTATGGACAACTTGATATATATTTTTTATGTATATTTAACAATGACTGTTAAAGTGACCAGGCTATAACTGGCTCACCCCCACAAACACTCAGCACAATGTTCTAACATCTGTACTTGACAGCTGTGTGAGCAGTTACTTTTAAGCTTAAGCGTATAATAAACTACAACTAAAATAAAATAATTTTTGACATTTCACACTCTGTGCATAATAATCGTAATTTCATATTATAGGGTTTGAAATCGAGACGTTGGAAAAGAACTTTTTTTTCCTCAAAGCACCACAAAGCACCACAAAGCACTCCAACGCACCACAAAGCACCACAAAGCACCACGTCCCTATCCACCATTCATCCGTAGAACTCCCTGCTGCGTACATGCCACGCTCAAATTCGTTTCATATTTATTCCCTAGTGACGTTTTTATTAGGCTCGCAGCGTGGATGTGATACGCCAGGGGGACCCTCAGCTCACATTCCCCTCCCCCCCCCAACTTTAGATAACACACCGAGTTTGTTGAGGGGGGCGCTGTATGAGTTGTGGCGGCACATGGCGCACCAGGGCATCTAATTATTGTCTCGACAGCTGCTGGTCGCATCATAATAAAAAATTTCATATTCATTGATTGCACGTACGCATGTACGGCTTCTTCTGTACGTCAGATCCAACAGGTGTCATTGGATGTCAAATTGTGATTAAAACTTCATCTGATTAAGATTGAGAGTATTTACATGGTTAGAATGGATTGACTGTTACGTGATATTGAAATGTAGGGGCGTGGCCGGTGGTGGGGGGGGAGTGAGGGCCCTCACCTTCCTTTCGGCTAATTCTAGGTGTGGCAATTTAAAAAAAAGACATGTCTACAAAATAGTGTTAAAATCTAATATTAAAAAAGTATGTAGAGTTCAACCTTGGCCCGCGCAGGGGTTGTCGTCACGTCATACCGCCCACGGGACTCCTTCTCCAGGTTTGATTTCAGAGTTTGCCTTCTCTTAGATGAGCGCCCTCCAAGGTTGAAGAGTCCCATCCACCCGGGATGCTGGTGTTGTTTTCGCTTGTCTACGCCTTTGCCAGGGATGGAACTCCAGTCCACAAGATTGTGATTGACTCGGTTTAAACCACTCGGCCACCCTATGGAACGCGATACCGAATCCATAACATTCATAAATCAGCAGTAAAATGATGTTTGCTTGCATTTATTCAAATGTGACCAACAGCTTTTGTTTTCCCTGCATTCCACGAACATTCAGACACTCAGAATAAGTCATAAGTCATAAGTCATTGAATATTCATAAGATATACTGCAAAAATTAATTAATTAATTACTACGCTCTTTTAGCTAAAAGATAAAGACTCGTATCACAGTTGTCTGCCATGGTTAATACTGTCCTTTAATTTCATCCTGACGATGTCCAATGTAGTTTTCATGTCGTGAAAGTTCAAGCAATAGTTAGGCCGGCCAAATACTGGTCGCGACTTGTCAGTATTTGATATGAAACCATCGACTGGATCCCCTCGCAATCCCCCATCGACTGGACCCCTCGCAACGCCGCCATCGACTGGACTCCCTCGCGACCCCTGTGAAAGATGAGCGGCTCCACTGCTTCGATTTTGAAGTAGGCTTTTGTCAGCGTCGTACTCTCCGTGTCCCACTCTTATTGATTCTCGTGTCCTTTCTTATCTTCCTTTCGCAATGATAAATGTCTTATTAAATTGTGCTTAAAGTTGAAAGGAGATTTCAGTGCGCCGTGATTTACGGGTGAGGGAAGGTTTGCGTGACAACATTCATCACACTCTGGATGTGGTTCTTCTATGTGTACCACGACAAGTCTGAGTGTCTGATTCATTGACATAGTCTCTGTTGGATGATAGTGAACCTGATATCTTCATTATGATGACTTCAACTACAGCCCCATCCCGGGCAAAAAGCAAAAAACAAAACACACACAAACAAAAAAAACAAAAAAAAAACCTAACAAACAAACCAAACAAACCAAACAAACCAAACAAACCAAACAAACCAAACAAACCAAACAAACAAACAAACAAACAAACAAACAAACAAACAAACCAAACAAACCAAACAAACCAAACAAACCAAACAAACCAAACAAACCAAACAAACCAAAACAAACCAAACCAAACAAACAAACCAAACAAACAAACCAAACAAACAAACCAAACAAACAAACCAAACAAACAAACCAAACAAACAAACCAAACAAACCAAACAAACCAAACAAACCAAACAAACCAAACAAACCAAACAAACCAAACAAACAAAAAAATAAACAAACAAACCAAACAAACCAAACAAACCAAACAAACCAAACAAACCAAACAAACCAAACAAACAAACAAACAAACAAACAAACAAACAAACCAAACAAACCAAACAAACCAAACAAACCAAACAAACCAAACAAACAAATAAACAAACAAACCAAACAAACCAAACAAACAAACAAACAAACCAAACAAACAAACCAAACAAACAAATAAACAAACCAAACAAACAAAACAAACCAAACAAACCAAACAAACCAAACAAACCAAAACAAACAAACCAAACAAACAAACAAACCAAACAAACAAACAAACCAAACAAACAAACCAAACAAACAAATAAACAAACCAAACAAACAAACCAAACAAACCAAACAAACCAAACAAACCAAACCAAACAAACCAAACAAACAAACCAAACAAACAAACCAAACAAACAAACCAAACAAACAAACCAAACAAACAAACCAAACAAACCAAACAAACCAAACTAAACCAAACAAACCAAACAAACCAAACAAACAAACAAACAAACAAACAAACATCTTATCATTGTGTTTATAATAACTTATGACAGAAGCTATTTCAGACCATTTGTGTGTGTGGGGGGGGTGGGTGGGGAAGAGGCGGGTAGTGTTATGTGCGATCTCTTTGGAGAGAGGATGGACTAACTGCTTGGTCATCTTGATGGACGTAGGTGTAAGTCCAGGGTCAATGGTGTGGAGGTAGGACCATGTGCCAGGTGACCTAGTCGATCGGCTTGTTCTGTCTTCTTGATACACCCGTACATCCCGGTCCAGGCATCTATGTCTGAGGCCGTCGATGAACAATCTAAAATGATCACGTTCACCTACCATATAGATTACAAACAGATTGAAACCACCTCAAACCTCACACACGTGTATT
The DNA here is from genome assembly GCA_964033795.1 of Lymnaea stagnalis. NCBI lineage: Eukaryota > Metazoa > Mollusca > Gastropoda > Lymnaeidae > Lymnaea > Lymnaea stagnalis. The sequence goes on along the minus strand of CAXITT010000025.1, from coordinate 307,043 downwards.
GTTTGGTTCACACCCATGAACAATCTAAAATGATCACGTTCACCTAGCATATAGATTAGAAACAGATTGAAACCACCTCAAACCTCACACACGTGTATTGTTTGGTTCACACCCATGAACACTACGTCAAAATCAACCTAATATGGGGGGGGGGGAAGGGGGGGGTGGGACAAACGCTTTACTTCTTTTCTTCTTTTAAAAAAAAAATAATAAAAATTGAAGGCCGGCTGAAGGAAGATTCCGTTTAAAAGTTTATTCCGAGTTCACCCAGGTCAAAGGGCACACAACGTCTCCGGAAGCGATTTGTTGAGCGTAGATCTTGAGACCACCTACTGGTCACGTGGCAGAACGCAGGCGATAAGTTGACACCCTGGTATAGGTGAGGCAGGAGCAGTTAACCCCCAACACGACTGGCCTGATGTGGCTCACTCCCTGGCTACCGTTCCGACAGTGAGTACATTTAGCAACACTCAACTCAACAGCTTATTGGGCCTCCAAATAGAAAGGTGACAACTAGAGATATCAAAACGATAGCGACTTCCCTCCGGAGATTTACAGGGGTCGTGTTATGGTACCAGATAAGAAACTACAGCTGTTTTATGGCGAAGTCATTTTGTGAACCAGGTGGGCGAGTGCACAGACGCGAAGGGTGAACCATGGGGTGAGACTTCATGTCACATTGTTGTCGTGACATCGGTCTTCTAATAGATGTAAAACCGGAGTCGGGTGTGTATCTAAGTGCTAACGGTATCGTTAGTACCGTCTAGGACAAGTGGTATCGTGGTAATGTCAAAGTTTAACGATATCGTCAGGGTATAATGGTACTATAGTATTGTCACGGAATGATCGGTATCGCAGTACTGTCAAAGTCTAATGGTACTGTAGTTTTGTCAAGATGATGGTATCGTAGGATCGTCACGGTATGAAGGTATCGTAAAACTATTGAGGTATATAGGTATCGTTGTTATAATAATAATAATCAAGTTTATTTGGAAAACATGTTTCATCCCCAAAGGCTCGAACTGCGGTACAAGGTCAACGATATGAAAAGGAAATAAAAAAAATCTATAATTTCACACATTTAAAAACAAACACAACACTACAAAAACCACGTACAAGCAAACCAAGTCGAAGTCCTTCATCCTTTGCAACCATAAACAACACATTAACTGGAAAATATTGTAAATAACAGTATAATAAATGCAATTTGGTATCGTGGACATGAAGCTTGATTGGAGATGTCACATTCAAGATTTCGGAAAAAATGTGTTTCTTTTTTTCGAAGTCACTCAAGTTAGTAACGCAACTATACAACTATAAATCTTTATAATCATTTCACCATTTCTCTCTAAATATTTTGTAAAATAGTTCACCGTGTGAAATCATTAACTAGATTCGGGGTCGTATAATCGGAATCGGTGCGGTTGTTTTCCCTGCATATATTTGTGCCCTGCGTTAAAGAGTCAATGAAGTTGTGTGTTTCCCCCACCCCCCTCTTCTCCTCTCCTCAAGTGCAGATTTCTCAGACAAAAATCGAAGGCGACATCTCTCTGGAGACATCTACTGGGATAGAACCGTCAACCGATTTGAAAAGGTCGAATTCTTTAACGCAACTAGAAACCTAATGACATTTACTCGAACCGTCCATTGAAAAGACATGAAAAGTTCAGTAGAGGGTTTCCTGGCAGTTTCCCCTATGAAATCTAATCCACACGACACATCATCATGTTCAATTTAACAGTGTTCTTTGACTGTCAAGAGAATTTTCTAAAAGGGAGCAGTGTATCTATGCAGTGTATCTGTGCAGATATTCTCAAATTAAAGCTGCCGATGAAATGCCTTTATTTTACAAATTTGTATGTGTATTCTAACGTGTTCGAGTAACACCTGTGTGAGATCCGCGAAATGAAAGGGTTCTAAATTAGTTGATGCTAAATATCAACTAGAAGAAAACGGTGCAATCTTATGTAGGTTAAATTTGCAAAGAATGCCTCAGTTGTGTGTAGTAGACCCAAGGCAAAGTTAGAGGTGTTCTACCAGTTCGGTGTAGTAGACCCAAAGCAAAGTTAGAGGTGTTCTACCAGTTGAGTGTAGTAGACCCAAAGCAAAGTTAGAGGTGTTCCACCAGTTGGGTGTAGTAGACCCAAAGCAAAGTTAGAGGTGTTCCACCAGTTGGGTGTAGTAGACCCAAAGTGTAGTAGACCCAAAGCAAAGTTAGAGGTGTTCCACCAGTTGGGTGTAGTAGACCCAAAGCAAAGTTAGAGGTGTTCCACCAGTTGGGTGTAGTAGACCCAAAGCAAAGTTAGAGGTGTTCTACCAGTTGGGTGTAGCAGACCCAAAGCAAAGTTAGAGGTGTTCTACCAGTTGGGTGTAGTAGACCCAAAGCAAAGTTAGAGGTGTTCCACCAGTTGGGTGTAGTAGACCCAAAGCAAAGTTAGAGGTGTTCTACCAGTTGGGTGTAGTAGACCCAAGGCAAAGTTAGAGGTGCTCTACCAGTTGGGTGTAGTAGACCCAAAGCAAAGTTAGAGGTGTTCTACCAGTTGGGTGTAGTAGACCCAAGGGAAAGCTAGAGGTGTTCCACCAATTGGGCGTAGTAGACCCAAGGCAAAGCTAGAGGTGTTCCACCAAATTGGATGTAGTAGACCCAAGACAAAGTTAGTTGTCGTCCATCCATTGGATGTCACCAGAGTCTTATGGATATAGTGTGTCTGTATAGCGTCATAGAATATAGTCATAAGGATATAGTTGACCTACATAGAGTCATAGAATATACCTTAATTGAATAGAATATTTATATAGCGCTTGTATCCATGCTATCTTAGCATGCTCACAGCGCTCTGATGTTCTTAAATCTATTTAAATGAAAAAAAACACCTTTAAATGTTTCTTAAATGATTTTTTATCATTTTCAATTTCCCTCTAAGATTGGGGAAAGCTGTTCCAATTGTATGCATGAAGTTGGCCTACATAGAGTCATAGAATATAGTCTTAACGATATAGTTGGCCTATACAGATTCATAGAATACAGTCTTATGGATAAATCTGGCCTACATAGAGTCATAGAATATAGTCTTAAGGATAGCTAACTATTTTTTTCCCCACAGTTTCAAAAACATAACATTAAAACGTGGTCTTAAGATTAAATTGTGTGTAAAATTATGCAATTTAGAATATTTGTCCGAAAATTTTATTTTATTGAGTTTTCAAACCTGGGTGTCATACCTCCTGTAAGTGTATCACTTGATGCGACCCCCGCCCCCCACTGGGGACGCCAATGCTCAAATTAACTGTCATCACAATATGCAGATAGGGGACTTCTCACTATTTATAAGCCGTCGTAGATGGGAGGGGGGGGGGGCTGTGTTCAAAGGTGTGAGAAGCACTAACTACGATGCCAAACAGACGGTGCTTAACAAAGATAGTTATCTCCCTCCCCCACCCCACCCCCCAATGTTATATGATACATTTATTTAATGGCCAGATTTTCACCTTCGTGCTCAGGATTTCATAAGATTTCTTGGCACGGTGTGCCAAGTTGTCTGCCTTACAGTTTAAAAAAAAAAAGGTTTGTGTTGGCGGAATGGAGCTCAGTGTCTGAACCAATCAAATTTAAGCAATAACAAAACTGTCAAACAGAACATTTAATGGCCCCCGCCCCGCCCACGCACTTCTATCACGTGATAGCTGTCACTGAGTGGGGGCTGTTGTCTCGCTAACTGAGCAGCCTGTTTACCATCAATCTGACGGCAATCGGAACGGCAAGGAGAGTTGGGCCTGCTGAAATGGCAACAACGGACAAAGTAGAGCTAAAAAATTAAAATTGAACAGATTTGTAACTAAAGTGCACGAGTTTTTGCGGCTATGACCTTATCGACATTTCTAGTCGGCAATGATTTTATCGACATTTCTAGTCGGCTATGACTTTATTGACATTTTTAGTCATCCATGACTTTATCGAGATTTGTAGTCGGCTTTGACCATGCTGACACGACTTTATTGACATTTATAGTAAGCTATGACATTATCGACATTTCAAGTCGGCTATGACTTTATCGACATTTTTAGTCGGCTGTCTTAGGGGCGGAACGTCCCTGGCGTGCCGCTTCGCGGCCCGATCGGAATAAAGACCACTCGGGGGAGTGGTTGAAGGCCGGTTTGGTTGGCGGGGTGGTGCGTTAGGGGGGGCCATATGAGCCTCGGCTCGGTGTCCATTGATTTTCTTAAGTTAGTTAGTTAGTCGGCTGTGACAATACTGACACGACTTTATCGACATTTCTAGACGGTTATGACTTTATCGACATGACTTCACTGATATTTCTGGTCGGCTACGACTTTGGTGATAATATTAGATTAAAACGAATTGTAATATGACGGTTGAATGCAATTGATTTTGAAAATATTATTTTGAAAGTATATTCTAGTGAATAAACCGTTTTCATTATAATAAGTAAAAAAAAATTGTCATCATTCCAGTTGACTATTTTGAAGAATGTTGAAATTTAACACATGACAAGTGTTATGTAGGACGTCTTTACGTCACACTTTCCCCGTGCCGTGAACTCTGCTTGACCCCCAAATTAGACTGCGTTCGTATTGGGCGCGGCCTATTTCTTTTGATATTTTTCTTACCACAAAAAAATCTATCGCGTGTTTGTCTTGACTCGAATGGGGAACAAAATTGTAGTAAATTATAGAAATTTGGAGAAAATTCGAGTCATGACTACAATTTATATTCTTCCCCCGAATCTTCTTAGAAACAGGCGATACCCATAAATAAAGCCGGGGAATTGAAAGACGGAGATCATAGATAGATAGTTTTCACATCACGAGACAAGTGTATTATTCTGTGTGTACTCACAAGTGTTTATTCGCATTCATCATTGTACATTATTAATTGGCGAATTGTACTAACTGTGTACCGGTGCAAGACACATCTCATACTCTGTAAGTTGATGATTGTAAGTATAATTCGTTTGTTTTTTGTAATTGTATTACTACTTAAATAAATTTTATTAATTGTAATTGGTACTGTTTTGAGTGTCGTACGTTTGCTATTGTATTTCTCTATGGTATCGTCCTTTGTTAGGCACTGTTCAGAACGAGCCAAAAGCTTAAAATAGGAGATTAATTTCTCACAATAGAAGGCAGTGCGTAACAACAAGTTTATTTTACGATGATTGTTAAATTTAAGGATCAGGTTAATGACAAGGCACACACTAAATGGTGCATGTCATGTGTCATGTTAAAATAATGTCATCTGCATGCTCGGAAGACCGTGCTACAAGTTTTGACCTCCACACTGAGCCATTACACATACGACTTCCACACTGAGCCATTACACATATGACTTCCACACTCAGCTATTACAAAAAATGACTTCCGCACTCAGCTCTTACACATATGACGTTCACACATTTTGGCGAGCAATTTCAATAATACTCGAAACAAAACCACTATCTCAAGAATAGCCGCCATTACAAAGGACCAACTACATTCAACGGGACTGGTTGGCTGCACATAACGTGCCGCTCGGAGTTTGTCCTAATAAATGATGTTGTATAAAGTCGTAATGATGAAGTTTGTGAACAACATTATAATCTCTACAATCAGTATAGACCCACCTGTAACAGAGCTGTGACCAACGCCTCCTCTAGAGCCCATTTTTCGATAACGCACCACTTTTGAGTGGTTCGCCATTTGTAAGTCTTGCCACCGCAATGTCAATAAATTCCAATGCGCGCTACCCTGTTGTGTTCTGTTTCAAAGAAAACGCTCAATAGAAAGTTCGCAGTAGTTTGATACATTAACAGCATTGATTATTCAAGAAAGTTTTAGTCTTGTGCCAATATTGACAAACTTTCAGACCGTCTACCATGTTTCACACGTTGCTGCATTCAGGCTTCGTGCCTAGTGGTGCATGAGACGACCTAATCTCGATAGTACATCCATGGGATGCTTCTTTTGGGGTTGTCTACAGGGACAGGATTGTTCTACCCCAGATGTTTCATTGGATCTTTGGTATTGTCTACAGCAGTGGTTCTTAACCTTCCTAATGCCGCAACCCTTTAATACAGTTCCACGTGTTGGGGCGAGCCCCCCCAACCACAATATTATTTTCTTTGCTACTTCATAACTGTAGAGTATATGTTTTCCGATGGTCTTAGGCGACCCCTGTCTTCTTGTCTTCTATTTCATTGTCACAGTCGTTGTATGCTGTGACATCCTCTATATGAGCTCAAAATATGTCACATGTCCCAAACACTGCCTTATGGCGTCTGTCGCTGACCCGAAAAGTTGAAACTCAAACACCCAAGCCTACACGATGGTATTCACAGGCCATTGATACTGTGGGTCCAATGTGGGTCCAATGTGGGCTCACGAAATTCGTCAGTGGCGTGTCCTCATCGTCCGTTTTTTCTTTCCATTAGCAAGTAGGCGCGAAGTTTTTTTCTTTCAGCGCCACCTGTTGACCCAGGACATTGTGGTGGAGCTGTGATCCCAAGATCCCCAAATGTATTGGTTTAACAGCCTTGATTCCACGAGAATCTTCGGACATGCGATCTATGTCAACACCCCCGCCCCAGCCCCCGGCCTCATTCGTGTGATAAAACCCCTCGCCTGGTTGCGGTAATATTTGCAGCCTGTGGAGGACGTTGTAGTCACGGACAACATCACAGCCGCGGACAACATCACAGCCGCGCTCCATCATTTATTTTGAAAACGACCCCATCTTGTTTCATTTCAACAAGGGGAAATCATGCCAAGGGTTGGGGAATGGGGGGTGGGGGGAATCTTGCATTCGTCAGGATCCTGGCGCCTAGAGCTTTATTTGTGCAAGGACACGGGAGATGTGATCAAACCTGTCATAAGAGATTTGACCTACTTAAGGAGTTTACCCACCAAGGACTTGACCTACTTTTTTAATCATCAAAGAAGTTTCAAAGGCCGCATAGGATAAAATTTAAGTCAAATTGAAACTGTATCATTTTGTAATCGACAAAGTGTTTGAAATGTAAAATATGTCATGCCTTTGTTTGAAATGTAGATTATGTCAAGCCTTAGTTTGAAATGTAAAATATGGTATGCCTTTGTTTGAAATGTAAAATATGGTATGCCTTTGTTTGAAATGTAAAATATGGTATGCCTTTGTTTGAAATGTAAAATATGGTATGCCTTTGTTTGAAATGTAAAATATGTCATGCCTTTGTTTGAAATGTAAAATATGTCATGCCTTTGTTTGAAATGTAAAATATGTCAAGCCTTAGTTTGAAATGTAAAATATGTCATGTCTTTGTTTGAAATGTAAAATATGTCATGCCTTTGTTTGAAATGTAAAATATGGTATGCCTTTGTTTGAAATGTAAAATATGTCAAGCCTTAGTTTGAAATGTAAACTATGGTATGCCTTTGTTTGAAATGTAAAATATGGTATGCCTTTGTTTGAAATGTAAAATATGGTATGCCTTTGTTTGAAATGTAAAATATGTCATGCCTTTGTTTGAAATGTAAAATATGTCATGCCTTTGTTTGAAATGTAAAATATGTCATGTCTTTGTTTGAAATGTAAAATATGTCATGCCTTTGTTTGAAATGTAAAATATGTCATGCCTTTGTTTGAAATGTAAAATATGTCAAGCCTTAGTTTGAAATGTAAAATATGTCATGTCTTTGTTTGAAATGTAAAATATGTCATGCCTTTGTTTGAAATGTAAAATATGTCATGCCTTTGTTTGAAATGTAAAATATGTCATGCCTTTGTTTGAAATGTAAAATATGTCATGCCTTTGTTTGAAATGTAAAATATGTCATGCCTTTGTTTGAAATGTAAAATATGTCATGCCTTTGTTTGAAATGTAAAATATGTCATGCCTTTGTTTGAAATGTAAAATATGTCATGCCTTTGTTTGAAATGTAAAATATGTCATGCCTTTGTTTGAAATGTAAAATATGTCATGCCTTTGTTTGAAATGTAAAATATGTCAAGCCTTTGTTTGAAATGTAAAATATGTCATGCCTTTGTTTGAAATGTAAAATATGTCAAGCCTTTGTTTGAAATGTAAAATATGTCATGCCTTTGTTTGAAATGTAAAATATGTCATGCCTTTGTTTGAAATGTAAAATATGTCATGCCTTTGTTTGAAATGTAAAATATGGTATGCCTTTGTTTGAAATGTAAAATATGGTATGCCTTTGTTTGAAATGTAAAATATGTCATGCCTTTGTTTGAAATGTAAAATATGTCATGTCTTTGTTTGAAATGTAAAATATGTCATGCCTTTGTTTGAAATGTAAAATATGTCAAGCCTTAGTTTGAAATGTAAAATATGTCATGCCTTTGTTTGAAATGTTAAGACTTAATTTCCATGATTGAAATGTAAAGTTTTCACCACGAGCCCTTCCATATAGTCTTGGAATCACCACAACTCCAGATGCTACGTGCCTCTAGGCTCCTACAGTATACATTCACTATCTGTCTACTGTAAACTATAGTGAAGGGCTGTTCGTTAAAACCCATATGGTTTGACGAACATAACTTAGTTGAACGCGTGTTAATTTCATTCAGAAAACACAACGCAAGTACTTTTTGAACGTGGGAAAAAGAAATGACACATATTTGGAAGGGGATCTTGTGCTGGTCAAATTTTTTGTCTTCTTGTGTACACCTTGTATGTACATGCCTCCGGACAAGCTACTGCTCATTCCATTGCATTATTCTATGTGTACACCTTGTATGTACAGGCTTCGGACAAGCTACTGCTCATTCCATTGCAGTATTCTATGTGTACACATTGTATGTACAGGCATTGGAACTATGCGTTGAACTTCCCATCTACTAAAGTTACTTGACAAAACATGAACCCAAGTAACGCACATTTAAAAATCCCAATTTTCGCTACACCCCTTCCCTCCCATGATCCGTCACTGCAAACTTTTTAGTTCACGCCCATGAACTCTATTAAATATTCTGATGTCCCAACCACCTTTAAACAAAATATTTATAACACCATATTTAAATTGAGACGATTTTATTTGCCAAAAAGAAAATATTACGCACCAAACCCAGTTGCATTATTTTGGGGAAAAAACCATCCTTTAGCTTAGTTATCGGGAATTTTATTTTGCGCGCTAATTCGTAAATGGAAGCAGTCACACCACAAGAAAAACAAATATAAGAGATGACATCCACTTGCACATTAAACTGTCACATTTATGTTCCAACCATAACATTATTTAGTCAAGGCAGCGTAGTTTAAGTACCCCTTGGCTTAGTGCGGCGCTAGTTACCCATTGTCAATCACTTTTGCCGAAATAAGGGGAATAAATCGGAATATTTATGCTGTGGAAACTCTATCAAAATGTTGACATTGTGTCTGATGTAAAATTGTGGAACGTTCAGTAAATGCCGACATTGGACTCGTATTGTTTGAAACTCTTATGCAGGAAGTTGTCTTAATTTGGCTGACAGTGATGCAGCAAGTGCCCCCCCGCCCCCTTATAAGATGGCTGCGTCACGGATACAGCCAGTGCCCCCTAGTAAGATGGCTGCCAACTGGTGCAGCAAGTGCCCCCTATTAAGATGGCTGTCACTGATGCAGCAAGCGCCCCCTTATAAGATGGCTGCGTCACGGATGCAGCAAGTGCCCCCCATTAAGATGGCTGTCACTGATGCAGCAAGTGTCCCTTTATAAGATGGCTGTCACTGATGCAGCAAGTGTCCTTTTATAACATGGCTGTCACCGATCCAGCAAGGGTCCCTTTATAAGTTGGCTGTCACTGAGGCAGCAAGGGTACGATTGAAATTTGGGTGTCACTGATGCAGCAAGGGTTCCCTCGTAATTTGGCTCTCACTGATGCAGCAAGGGTTCCCTCATAATTTGGCTCTCACTGGGGCAGCAATGCTCCCCTTATAATTTGGCTCTCACTGAGGCAGAAATGCTCCCCTTATAATTTGGCTCTCACTGGGGCAGCAAGGGTCCCCTTATAATTTGGCTCTCACTGATGCTGCAAGGGTCCCCTAATAAGTTGGCTGTCACTGAGGCAGCAAGGATCACCTTGTAATTTGGCTGTCACTGGGAGATCAAGTGTTCCCTTTTGTGTTTTAAAATGTGCCCGTCCCTCGTATTCGTGGGGTTATATTGCTCAAGAAGTCGTGATCCCGTTATGTTGATTGGCCCGGCATTTCAGGTGCTAGAATAAGATATACATGACGTCATGACACCACCCCCCAACCATGCCTCCCATGATTCATGCTGAATTGTTTGTTTGTGAAGCCAAGCCACACGAGTTTGATTTATGATAGGACTCACAGCCTTAAGGACCGATGCAATCAGGAGCACAACTAATTGCGTGTATCTGAAATGCCGATGCTATCATTTAATGAACCACAGCCTGACCGATTCCTGCTTATCTTCCTGCCCGTGATTTGTGTATGCGATCTGAGATTGCGCCAGAACACTATCAATAAAATAAAATTTAATGATGAGATAAAAAAATATGATGGATACTTTGGCCGAAGCGGTAGTTTAAAATATGGTGGTTGAATTTTGACGCTTGGAGACGAAGGTTCTATCATTGGTACGGCTAGTATCCTTTAGAAACACCGGTCAGTGGATTCACCGAGTATCCACACCCACACCTATCCCGGGGCAACTTGTCAAGTGGTTCTGAAACGTATTCATACACCACCCACACACACAAATGAATGTGTGCACCGCTTATCCACACCCATCAGAAATGAATTTTTCACCCTGTCACCACGCCTACATCTGTCCTGAGCCACAAGTGAATTGATTCGCCACTCATCCACACCCACATCTGCTCTGAGCCTCTGTCTTATTTGAAGACTCAACACTTTTTTTTTTAATTTTAATATAAAGGGCATGTCAAAACGTGTTTTGATTGAAATTGAAAGATAGGTTTCCGTGACTCCACTCACCAAGAGTTCAAGCTCAAGACCTTGTCCGAAACATTACGAGGACCACTGCCGAAGGAAGGCACGAAGCGCTCGAGACGCTGTGATTTCTTGATTAAGATATGGAGGCTATTGCCTGCATGCACTTCGTAGGAATTAGTTCTCATTTCCTCAGTTACATCAGCCGTAGAAATCATGTGTAAGGAGTTGATTAAACCCCTTCCCCACCTCCCCCCCCCCCCCCTTTTTTTTTTTTTTGCATCGACTGCTGGAACTAATTCAATGCAAACCCTTACAGGTGAAGTTTGATAACTCTCGATTAAATGTTGATTAAACTGTACGAATTGCTCACCCCTGACTTACTGTGGATGAAAGCTGACCGAAATAAGGTAACTTAAACTATAAAAATAAACGTGTGTTATGATGGCACGAAATTTTAATTTTAACTCTGGAAAGTTGAAGTCATTTTATGGGTATTTATCTATTCAGAGGCGTAGCTAGTGGTAGGGCCGATCGGAGGAGGCCAAGATTTTTATTCCGCAAATTCCCCACGAAAAGACACTGCAGGCGGCAACAAAAAAAAAATGGCGCCCCTCAATATGTAGAAAACAAAAAAGTGCCACCCTGTTCGGACCTCCCTCTCCGCTCCCCAATTCCTGCGCCAGTGTCTCTATTAACAAATGTAAGGAACTGACTATGTGAACAGTGGCTGCGCCAGTGTCTCTATTAACAAATGTAAGGAACTGACTATGTGAACAGTGGCTGCGTCTAAGTATTTGATGACATCTATTTTTTTATGTGAGGTGGGTGTGAGATGGGGGCGCATAAATGTGTGTTAGGTGGGGGGCGTATACATGAGTGGGTGGGGCGTCTGCTGGAGATACAAGGCAAATAGTGATTTAATTATATCTGAGAGTTTGGGAGCTGGAAATTGGGGGGGGGGGTAGGGGGCCCGAGTCTAGTATTTACCTGTACCCGAGTGGTTGCCTCAGATACCTGGTGGTGAACGTTCAAAGGCATACCTTTACCTGTGTATCACGGAGGGTAGACTGTAGGTAAACGAGGGGACCGCCTCAATTAAAGGGCTGCGGTGATTTGCATGTGAACCAGTACAAGTCTGACAAGCAAGTAACACTCACGTCCTGTGTCCGTCGTCTTTGAATCGAACGATTTGGGGAGAGCTTGTCTCTTAGAGGGTACCAAAAATAAAAATGATCCACATAATCCATAGCATCCATATTATTCACGTTGACGATATTTATACAATAACAAATATGGTGACAAAAACAAAATACCTTGACGTCAGGTGTATCATGGCAGCACTTTGATCCATGCTCTGGGCACCAGACAGTGACGTCATAACAGGACTTTTGATCCATGTTATGTGCGCAAGACAGTGACGTCATAATAGGACTTTGATCAATGTTCCGTGCACAGGACAGTGACGTAATAACAGGACTGTGATCAATGTCCTGACACAAGTCAGTGACCTCATAACATGACTTAGATCCATGTTCTGTTTCCGTTCTGAATGAAGCGAATAGACAATATGAACACACACAAAATCAATGTAAAATATGTAATTATGTCTTGGCTGCGGCAGAACTGTCGAGCCGTAGAGCTAAATAACATTTCACGGAGTCTTGTGATTTTTTTTTTTTAACACAATGGTTCTTTTTGGTAGTCAAATTAGAAAGGAAAAACGAAGTCGTATTGGCACCTGATTTTTTTTTTAATCCACTGACCTTGACCTTTCAACACGTTGTTCACAATCGCTTATCTCAAGTTTGATTTAAAATTCAATACGCGAAAAAATTTTCAAATCAGGCTGTAACGCAGGATGTTTGAGAAAAAACAACACACCACAAACTAGTATTGGACAACGTGAGACTTCAACAAAAGGTGAGAGTTCCACTGGATGAGACGTCCACTATCCAAGACTTCCACTGGATCAGACCTCCACTAACTGAGGCTTCCACTAACTCAGTCTTTCAATAAGTGTGACCTTCCGTAGGTGAGACTTTGATTAGGTGAGATTTCACTAGACGGGACTTCCATTAACAGAGACCTCTTCTAGCTTAGACCTCCACTACAAGTGAGACTTTTCACTAGCAGAGACCTCCAGTAGGTGACGCAGCCAACCTTCTAAATGACCTTGACAAGATCTAGCGACCCACGTTATAAATACTTGATACGTAAAGACAAGCTCTCTCCCTCTGTTCCTATTCGATCCTGGTTGTCTCCCCTAGACCAGCTCCACTATGACGAAGAGCCCGCTTTGCTTAAGTGCTTTAGTCAGAACTCACACAACGCCGGTAACTCATTAGATCAACGTATCATAACGGACACAAGTGGCCGCCCCGTCTCGATGAAGTCGAGCAATTACATCTCCGATTGCCGGGTCTTCCCTCATAATGCCCGCCCCGTAGTCAAAAAATGACAGTGTCTCTCTGACAACATGTATCGACGTCTACAGGTGGCGTGGAGACTGGTGGGAATCAGTTGACACACGAATCACTTTGATGGTCATTAAAAGTAATAATTAAGGTCCATGCCATGTATTATGTGGATATGATATGTTTTAATAAATTGGCGTACTTCGTATCTGTGCCTTGTTTAAATAGATTGGTATGCACCATGTGTGATTTAATATGTAGATAGTGATTGATATGGGGTTCAGCGGTGGCCTAGTGGTCCAACCTGATACAATCCCAAGTCAGTGGACCCGGGGGGGGGTGTGACTCGTTAAACTTGGATGGAAAAACTCTGAAATCAAATGCAGAATGAGCGCGGTGGAAGCACGCTAGACACACTGCCGGTCATCTACTGCGTCCTGGTCAATTTCCAGTCGTCTGGACTAAGTCTTGCCGTTGGATCATGTGTCAAATAGGCAAGGATGCGAGAGAGAGAGAGAGTGAGGCTGAATTGAGCAACTCTCCTTCACTTTAAACAAAATGCAGCTCAAGTCATGGGCGGTACTACCGAACTTGCCCTGGTCATCTTCGCGAGCGAACGACGAACAATAATGATACTGTTTGATTACACGGGCCAACAAAAGGAAAAACAAGCATTTTTCTTGATGCCTTGAGTTTTAGGTTAAATCCTATTTTTATTTTGGGCGCTGATTCCAAGCATGGCATCCGATTTACTGCAACATGTCTAGTGTTTAAAATATGGTTTAGTTTACTTTTACAAAATAGTATCAGCTTTTTATGGTCAAGTTTTCAAGTTTGCTGAATCGTCTTTTTATTAGAAACGTATAATTTAAGTGCGAAATCTATGTATTCCTATGACCAACATTTGTTTGTGTGTGTGTGTGTGTCAAGACAAGTGTCGAGACATGTGCCTACTTTCTTTTTATGACGCGCGTTGCCATAAAATGAAAAAGTTCAAGGGGCAATATGTGCTCCATTAACTAATTATGTACAAAATATTTAGATGCCAATTTATGATCTCATTACATTAAGTTTTATGTTGTAAAGCTTACAAGCATGACCTGTTCCAACAGCAGAACATTCATTTTATTGACGACATGTACCGAAATCTGTATTTCATAAAAAAAATTTTAAAGACATAAATAGCTTATTTGGTGAGAAGGTAATGTTACGTCATGGCCTCCGTAGATTTTCTTCAAAACTTGTAAGGAGCAATGGTTCCAGTCAAAGCATGTTTACCTCCAGTGCTCCTGTCAATCAATGATCACCTCCAGTAGATGAATTTTTACCTTCAGTGCTTCCAAACAAGCAATGCTTACCTCCAGTCGATAAATGTTTGCCTCCAGACGTGGGGAAACGAATGTACTGCAGCCTGTAACAAACTCCATATTTGATTGAAGCGGACAGCAGGTTATGATGCTGTGATGGGATGAAATAAAAATTAACGCACTTTAATTAGTCTCTGAAAAGATAAGTTAATATTTTTTACAAATCTTTTGGTGACTTCCGCTGGCTTCATTGGTCTTTGTGCACTTTGGGATGATATAGGCCAACGTGAAAATCTGGCAAGAAAAGATGGCGCCCTGTGGTGTTTGGAGGAAATATGGTGTTTTGGGGAGAAATATAAACAATGAAGCTTTAGTAATACAAGACAGAATCACAAGGGCTGAACTGGGTGCAAATTTTTTACACCGTGTTCGGGAATTTTGAGATAATACCTGGTGGGTCCAAGTGTAAAAAAAAATATTAAAAAATTGATTTTACTTCTCATATTCTATAAACAATAGTCCTACAGACAGTCCTACACCCTACCAACCAGCCTTTATGTAATAGTCCTATAGAAAGTACTACACCCTACCAACCAGCCTTTATGTAATAGTCCTATAGAAAGTACTACACCCTACCAGCCGGCATTTAAACAATAGGCCTTTTAGCACACTTTTCTTAAAATAAGAAATATAACGCTTTATGCTTAAACATACAATTAATTATGTATCCCAAAAACTAGAACTGACAGTGGAAAAACTGGTGGCAATTGCTATACATCCCAAAAACTAGAACTGACAGTGGAAAATCTGGTGACACTTCTGGAATCAGTGGATCAATTATAACCAAGAATCCAGTCTAACATATGAGGCACTAAATGTTGTGTTATTTAGTGTAACCCATGCTAGAGTGTCATTATTTTTTGTTAAAATAATTTCGACTATTGGATCACAGGTGCGTTTAGCTGCTGGAACATGACGCCAGGGACCAGGTGGAGCTAGTAAAATGTCATAAATCAAGCGAGGATATGACAATTATTTATAGGAAGTTAATTAAGTTTTAATTTTTTTTTTTTTTTTTTTTTTTTTTGGGGGGGGGGGGGGGGGTTCTGTTGATTGATAAGTCCTCTTATTAGCTTTAGCGTAGCTATATCATATAAGATGAGTACACTTCACGCAGTAGGTAAGAAGTGTGATTTCCTGAACATGTAGCTAGCCATGTTGGACCATCAATGGGAGACCACTAATCATTTTTGCGCACGGTTTCTTGTGTTTTATTTTACGCTGTGCATTTTTTGAGAGGGTAAGTAGTTAATGAACTCCCTTCCCGCCATTTACTTGAACTTGTGGGTCGCAACTCCTAATGGGGCTCAAACGACCCTTTCACAGGGGTCGCCTAAGACAGTCGGAAAACTCATTTACTCCACTGTTATGAAGCAGAAACAAAAACATTCTATGTTTGGGGGGTCACCACGATATGAGGAAGTGTATTAAAGGGTCTCGGCATTCGGAATGTTGAGAACCACTGGCCTAGTCTGTCCTTGGCGTACGTGAATGTTGGTCAGCAGTCGTCCAAGAACCTTGTAGTACAGGTCTGCACATGCGGCCCGCCAGTACCTACTTTGCGACCCACGAAGTAACGAACCATTCTTTATTTTTATCATTTTCTTAATAGCTTTCCCCATTGTCCTACTTTCGTTCGGCCCGCACAAGTCCTGTCCTACTTCCTTTCGGCCCGCACAAGTCCTGTCCTACTTCCTTTCGGCCCGCACATGTTTTCATGGAGTATTACCGCCTGCCTTGCATTTTGAGTTGTGCTGGCCTGTAGTGGATGGCTGTGTATTTTCTCTTCTTATAGAGAGCTGCGCTTTACCCGTGTTTAATTAAATGTACAGCCTGTTAGATAATATATTTATAGATTAAAATTTCCATGTAAAAAAACTCAAGAGTGAAATCAATCCAATGTCTGGATCGTACAATGCTGAATGCATAATTGATCAAGTTAAGCTCACAAAGGTGGTTTAACCCCTTAGTGATCAACCATGATCAGTCATGTACAATGCTGACTGCATAATTGATCAAGTTAAGCTCACAAAGTTGGTTTAACCCCTTAGTGATCAACCATGATCAGTCATGTACAATGCTGACTGCATGATTTGATCAAGTTAAGCTCACAAAGTTGGTTTAACCCCTTAGTGATCAACCATGATTAGTCATGTACAATGCTGACTGCATGATTGATCAAGTTAAGCTCAGAAAGTTAGTTTAGCCCCTTAGTGATCAACCATGATTAGTCATGTACAGTGCTGACTGCATGACTGCATGGACGTTTCTTCATCCAAAAATATCTCTCTCCATTTCATGCGACACAAAACGATCAAATTGATGTTTCAATCTTTTCCACAAAAACCTTTCTTCACAAAAGCTTCATTGCAGTGTGGCTTTTGTTTGTCGTGGTAAACTTCTCATCTCATCTTTGAACCTTAAGTGTTTTCTTCTTGGTTCACATCGGGGTTAGAAATCATTTTAACCCCCCAAAAAAATACTCTCGTCGTAAAAATGCTTAAATTCAGGGCACACAAATTTTGTTCGAGGGTTGGCAACATTCCTTCTTTACGACCAGCAACGGACTGTAACCCGTACCATGTTTAGTGTACCCTTTATTATCTCCCGTAACAAAGCTGGTTGCGCCTCGGTAGCTTCCCCTGAGTAGAACACGCGATAAATATTCTTGATTAGCACGAGGTAGCTAATGGAGAATTCAAACCAGGGCAGATCATTCTGGAAAACAAAGGCCAGCAACACCACTTGTGGCTCAAGGATATTGCTACAGAACACAAGGATATTGCTTATAATGTATTTGCCTTGCAACGTCATTAGGTCTGGATTTTTATTTTTACAACGTAGACTAAAAACTATCGATTCGTGATTTGAATTGAACCACACAAAAAAAACCACGATTGTTCTCACATAGATATAAGCTTAATAAAAATATTAAGACAAAATAGACCACACCACTTTATTTTCTTTTTATCCTTAACTGATGATGTTTTCTTTTCTTTCTTTTTTTATATAGTTTACAGATTTCCTTCGTTTGGGTTGAGGAACACTGACTGGATTAAGTAAGAGTCAGGCAGAAGCGGTATGAGCTGCGATATTAGAGGGTTCCTTGTGTGTGAGCTGAGATGCACTAGCTGCAGAAAGTAAGAGTCAGGCAGACGTGGTCTGTACTGTGAGCTTTCAGGGTTTGTTGTGTGTGAGCTGAGATGCACTGGCTAAGATGTTGTGTGTGAGCTGAGATGCACTGGCTAAGATGTTGTGTGTGAGCTGAGATGCACTGGCTAAGATGTTGTGTGAGCTTAGATACACTGGCTAAGATGTTGTGTGTGAGCTGAGATACACTGGCTAAGATGTTATGTGTGAGCTGAGATGCACTGGCTAAAAAGTTTTGTGTGAGCTGATATACACTGGCTAAGATGTTGTGTGTGAGCTGAGATACACTGGCTAAGATGTTGTGTGTGAGCTGAGATGCACTGGCTAAGATGTTGTGTGTGAGCTGAGATACACTGGCTAAGATGTTGTGTGTGAGCTGAGATGCACTGGCTAAAATGTTTTGTGTGAGCTGATATACACTGGCTAAGATGTTGTGTGTGATCTGAGATACACTGGCTAAGATGTTGTGTTTGAGCTGAGATGCACTGGCTAAGATGTTGTGTGTGAGCTGAGATGCACTGGCTAAGATGTTGTGTGGGAGCTGAGATGCACTGGCTAAGATGTTGTGTGTGTGCTTGTTGTGTGTGATGTGAGATGCTCTGGCTAAGATGTTGTGTGTGAGCTGAGATGCGCTGGCTAAGATGTTGTGTGAGCTGAGATACACTGGCTAAGATGTTGTGTGTGAGCTGAGATACACTGGCTAAGATGTTGTGTGAGCTGAGATACACTGGCTAAGATGTTGTGTGAGCTGAGATACACTGGCTAAGATGTTGTGTGAGCTGAGATACACTGGCTAAGATGTTGTGTGAGCTGAGATACACTGGCTAAAATGTAGTGTGTGAGCTGAGATGCACTGGCTAAGATGTTGTGTGAGCTGAGATGCACTGGCTAAGATGTTGTGTGAGCTGAGATACACTGGCTAAGATGTTGTGTGTAAACATGCCGTGTGCGAGTGGCATGCGAGCGGCATGCGAGGATCTGCACTGTGAGATTACAGTCGACAGGCTGCGCCAACTGAGCCAGGCTCTGGCATTGCCTTGATTAATGATTACCAATGGGTTCCTATGTGGGCCCGCTCCTTGAGGGGTGAGAGAGTGACTCAACGTCATCACTCATCGCTGGGAACCACCTCAGACTCACATAAACGTACTCACGGATCAGCATAGACAGTGTCTGCACGGCGTCTTAGAGACAATCGGGGGGGGGGGCAATCTATTTGGATGGCAAACATCAACAGTGAGCGTTTATTGGAGCTGTAGATGCCCCACGGAGTTCTTTTGGCTCATATTAGATACGCAGTGGCGTAGCTAGGGGAGGGCGGGTCCAAATTCGAAAGTCCCCCCGGGCCCCTACTTGAGGGGGGCGTCCGAAAGTATTTTTTTGTTACATAAAATAATGTCGAATGTCAAAATGCAGGGGCCCCAAAAGAGGCCAAGCCCCCCGGGCCCCCAAATCCCTAGATACAATAGACAAGGTTATATGTACCTTGTAAGTAGCACAGGTCTCTGTGCCATAGGGAATGTTATGTGGTAATGTTTGGTGGAAAAGTCAAGAGAATGATTTTACCAGCCACAGTTTTGTAGCCCATCAAAGGTAATGCTGGCTTAAAATACTGTGGTGTCGTTAGATAGTATGCTCCCCAAGTATGTCTGAGCTCTCCATGTATGTACAAGCTCCCCAAGTATGTACGAGCTCCCCAAGTATGTCTGAGCTCCCCAAGAATGTCTAAACTCCCCAAGTATGTCTGAGCTCCCCAAGTATGTCTGAGCTCCCCAAGTATGTCTGAGCTCCCCAAGTATGTCTAAGCTCCCCAAGTAGGTACGAGCTCCCCCCACTCCCCCCCCCCCCCAAGTAGGAACGAGCCCCCCCCCCCCCCCCCCCCCCCCATAAAAAAGAAAGAAAATATTACACACTAAGCACACTTGTGATACATTTGTTGAACAATCTCATTTAGCGCAGTTATCGGGAATTGTATTTCGTGAAAGCAATGGCGTCATATTTCCTTGATCTTTTTCCCTTGAGAAAGAGGAAAAAACGGATTTTAGGGGGGTTAGAGGTCAGCTGAAAATTTGTTAGGATCTGTTGACATCGGCAACCCGTCTGTAAGCCAAGGTTCAGCTCGATAGATTGACGGGAAGTGGCTCAATTATTCCTCCCAAGATTTTGCCACACAACCAGCCTGGGAGAAAGAAACACACGATCAAAAGCGAAGTTAAAATAATGGATTTAGTAAATTTGCTTTTAACTTTTACATGCTTAAGCCAAAAAGGGACATTATTTGTTATATAGGAAAATTGTCAATTTCCCCTTTGTAACAAAATATAATATAATTTTCATTATTGCCCACCAGTAAAATCCGATATAATGAGTGGAAATGGGATAAACTGTTATTTTAGGCAAGTGGATAAAATGTGATTTGTCACCAGAAAATGTGTTTGGCATTTATTTTCTCTTTCAAAACAATGCAAGAATCTAGAGCGACTCTTTCAATGACTCCAACACAAGTTGTCTTAGCCATACGTATTAATCATCAGCCTTGATGGTCCGAACAAAGTGGGGGGGGGGCACATATCCAGGGCTTCCTAAACCCTTCAGTTTCGTCAAGTGAGTCCAGCACTCGGACTTCTGACCTTAGAACCCACGGGGAACACTTGTCCCTTGCCCAAGAAGCAAAGGTGAGCTTAAGCGCGGTAAGATGAAAACATTCGAGAAAAGTCTTTCTTTCTTATGCTGAAGATTGCTCTTGTTGACAAGTGATGGAGTGTTCTATTGAAGGTGTCGTTTCCTTGACTTCAACTTTGTCATAGATTGGCCACATCAGTCTGTCAGATATTTACAGATCATTCTGTCAGATTATTACTAGATCAATCTGTCAGATATTTACTAGATCAGTCTGTCAGATATTTACTAGATCAGTCAGAAATTTACTATATTATTCAGATATTTACTAGATAAATCAGATATTTACCAGATGAATCAGATATTTACTAGATCAGTCAGAGATTTACCAGATGAATCATGTATTTACTAGATCAGTCAGATATTTACCAGTTGAATCAGATATTTACTAGATCAGTCAGATATTTGCTAAATCAGTCTATCAGATATTTAAAAGATAAGTCAATAAATGGCATATCTGGCTTAATTTAAGTCTTAAATTCTAGGCTTTTAGATTATTGTTTCTATCTGTATAATCGGAAAAACAGTGAAACATTTAGTGCAACTTTAAAAAAAAAATAATAATAAATTTTAAATTATCCAATAAAACTTCACAATGTGAAATATTTGTATCAAATAGATATCCTTGGACCCAAATTGGCTGAAAAGTTAACGTTTATGATGGAAGATTAGTTTCCCTGCCCTCAACACATATTCTATGGATGTTAAATGACGTCATATCCTTTGAACATCAAGTTTACGAGCCTCCATCTCATATTCTTCCACTCTAAGACCGAACACTGCTGTTTTATAGGTGTTTTACTCACTTGTTGATTGGCAAGAAAAAAATATAAAATCTCTTAGAGTTCTCCCGCCTGTTTTGGCTCTCTTTTCTCGTTACTCTTTGGTCGCGGCTTTCAGGAAGCTATTTTTAGCAGGATCCGTCCTATCTTTTTAATGAAGTTAGCCCAATGAATGGGGCCGAAGGCTGGAGGTAAGAATTTGTTGCAACAGGGCGAACGGTTAGCTACTTTCCTTCTACTCACTGATACTCCTGTGTCGGGGACAGTGGAATGCAGATAGGGCAAAATCCTTTACCACCGTGCTACCCCCCGTACATTAGGTCAAAACATGATGGGATTAAAAATAAATACGTTCATTCATTCTTGTTTACGCGATGTTCTATGATTACTTCATAAGTGAGACACTCTCAGGATTTTGTTGTTAATACTTGGAGTCGTTTAGTTGTTTCATTTCTGTTCAATGGACAGATGTGTTCAATGTGGTCAGTTCTGTTCAATATTCAGTTGTGTTCAAGGGTCAGTTCTGTTCAACTGGTCAGTGTGTGTTCAATGGTCAGTTGTGTTCAATGGTCAGTTGTGTTCAACTGGTTAGTTGTGTTCAATGTTCAGTTGTGTTCAATGGTCATTTCTGCTCAACTAGTCAGTTGTGTTCCATGGTCAGTTATGTTCAATGGTCAGTTCTGTTCAATAGTTAGTTATGCTCAATGTTCAGTCCTGTTCAAAGTTCAATTCTGTTCAACTGATCATATCTGTTCAATGATCATTTCTATTCAATGGTCAGCTCTGTTCAATGGTCACATCTTATCCATGGTCAGTTCTGGTCCTTGGTCGATTTTCGTCTACATTTAATTCTGCGTGCTTGTCTCCACATTATTTCATTGGGAAGAAGGAATCAAGTGTATGCGTGTCTGTTGTGATGTATGATTGACACACTGAATCATTAGAAAAAACAAGGACAGTTGATGTCTGTTGTGATGTATGATTGACGCACTGAATCATTAGAAAAAACAAGGACAGTTGATGTCTGTCGTGATGTATGATTGACGCACTGAATCATTAGAAAAAACAAGCTACATGAAGATTTTGATCACATTTTTTAGACTTCAAAACACACACAGCCATGTTCCAGCATATCTTAACCCTTTCTCCTTTAATGTGGAAGATGTCTCCCCCCCCCCCCCCCCCCCCCCAAACCTTGCGCTTTAAATGGAGCTGATTCATCTCCAGTGCAATTCTAAGTTGAGGGAAAAGAATGGAAGAATTGACAAGCATGGACAATTTATGAAAGCATTGCCCTCCACCTTCACTGAGATTCCCAGGTTGTTCAAGCAGAGCATATGACTTTTTGGGACTGTCCATCTGTGTGAAAAGCTCTTTTAACTATGAACTTTAGCAAGTCAAAATTCAGGGCCAAACTTACTGATGAGTATCTTCAAGCTATACTGAGGGTCTCAGTTGTTCTTCACTCAAGCCAAAGTTGCTCAGCTGTGCAAGAAGAAGCACTGCCAGGTCTCTGGCAACAAGGAGTAGGAGGAAGAAAGTGAAGCCTAGTTCTTGAGAACCCTTAAAGATTTTTATCTGTAATTTATAAAGGTTGAGCCCTTTGCAACCTTTGTACTTTAATAAATTTATAATCGCTTTTTTTTTGGTTGAATACTTGATGCGGCCCAGCTTTAATCAGACTCTACCTCCTGTAGCCCCCGGATGATTTGAGTTTGAGACTCCTGGTTTAAAGAAATGATGGTAATCTTGGCCAGACTTGGACATTTCTAGACGTTTAGTTTTGTTTTCAACAATTATAGTGGTGTTATCTTTCATTTGTAGCATGCATAGTGGTGTTATCTTTCATTTGTAGCATGTATAGTGGTGTTATCTTTCATTTGTAGCATGCATAGTGGTGTTGTCTTTCATTTGTAGCATGTATAGTGGTGTTATCTTTCATTTGTAGCATGTATAGTGGTGTTATCTTTCATTTGTAGCATGCATAGTGGTGTTGTCTTTCATTTGTAGCATGTATAGTGGTGTTATCTTTCATTTGTAGCATGTATAGTGGTGTTATCTTTCATTTGTAGCATGCATAGTGGTGTTATCTTTCATTTGTAGCATGTATAGTGGTGTTATCTTTCATTTGTAGCATGTATAGTGGTGTTATCTTTCATTTGTAGCATATATAGTGGTGTTATCTTTCATTTGTAGCACGTATAGTGGTGTTATCTTTCATTTGTAGCATATATAGTGGTGTTATCTTTCATTTGTAGCATGTATAGTGGTGTTATCTTTCATTTGTAGCATGTATAGTGGTGTTATCTTTCATTTGTAGCATGTATAGTGGTGTTATCTTTCATTTGTAGCATGTATAGTGGTGTTATCTTTCATCTGTAGCATGTATAGTGGTGTTATCTTTCATTTGTAGCATGTATAGTGGTGTCATCTTTCATTTGTAACATTGATAGTGGTGTTTTCTTTTTTTTTTTGAAAGTTTTCCTTCAAAATTTGGAACTGAAATATAAAACTTTTAAGTTCACTTAATTTGATTTTTTTTTCTCACGTCGACTAGAAAACTCAGGTTTTGAACTTAAATTGTCCTGACAATGAGTCATAGAAACTTGCGTTGGGCGTCACCAAAGATGTTGTCATACTTGGTAAAACCAAACCATCTCCCGATTCTTCACAGATTTTTCAAAATATCAAATAAAGATTGTACGATTATGGTGAAAGCCGTCGAAATCTATAATGTAAACATATTATGTAAATCTATAATGCAAATCTGTATAATGAACCCCGTCCAACTCTTGGACTGTCAAAATGTAATGCAAATCTTAAGTGTAAATCTATAATGTAAATGTATAATAAGACCCGTCCAACTCTTGCACTGTAAGTCTATAATCCTTTTCAACGGAATTTTAAAGTTCACAATTTATTACACTTCAAAAGCGTTGTTTTTGGTGTTTGTTTTTTTCCCTTTGCGCTTTTAACTTGAATCTCCGGTAAAGTTTACTTTCGTTACTCTGGTAACAGGCATTTTCACAGTGCCATCTGGCGAGCTAATATTACATGTCTGCACTCAACAGGTTGTTTTCTGCATTTTGTCTTTTTTTAACAAACAAAAAAAAAAAAAAAAAAAAGCCGTTTGAAAGGGAGAAAACCTTCTAAGTGTGAAATTGTTTAAAAAAGCTTTCTTTAGCTAATATTACATGTCTGCACTCAACAGGTTGTTTTCTGCATTTTGTCTTTTTTTAACAAAAAAAACAAAAAAAAAAAAAAAAAGCCGTTTGAAAGGGAGAAAACCTTCTAAGTGTGAAATTGTTTAAAAACGCTTTCTTCTCCCCCCTGTCAAACGCCTAAAACTCACACAGGTGAAAGTGCGTACTCACACAGGTGAGGGTGCGCGCTGCTCACTTGTCCCAACAAACATGGAAGCGCTTCCAGAGCGTTAGGAAACACAATCGGTTGTAATGAGTTGGTTTCTGCTTGAAGGTCTTTCCTATTCAAGTCGGTAGCCAAACATGTGACGTCACTCGTGGTCCCGTCCACACAATGTGGTTGTTGTTGGTTGTGCGTGTATCATTTCCTACCAACATTTTTGACGCAGTTGTAGCGCATTCCACCAAAGTGGTTGTTGGTGGTTGTGCTTGTATCATTTCCTACCGATGTTTTTGACGTAGTTGTAGCGCATCCTACCAATGTGGTTGTTGGTGGTTGTGCTTGTATCATTTCCCATCAATGTTTTTGGCGTAGTTGTAGTGCATCCTACCAATGTGGTTGTTGGTGGTTGTGCCTGTATCATTTCCTACCAGTGTTTTGACGTAGTTGTAGCGCATCCTACCAATGTTGTTGTTGGTGGTTGTGCTTGTATCATTTCCTACCAATGTTTTTGACGTATTTGTAGCGCATCTTACCAATGTTGTTGTTGGTGGTTGTGCTTGTATCATTTCCTACCAATGTTTTTGACGTATTTGTAGCGCATCCTACCAATGTTGTTGTTGGTGGTTGTGCTTGTATCAATTCCTACCAATGTTTTTGACGTATAGTGGCACATCCTACCAATGTGGTTGTCGGTAGCTTTAAAGATATTTTTAAAAAAATATAAATATGAAAGTCTACTTTTGTTCGTAACAAATCTGTAACTTAGGGAGAGTCTAGTGTTGATCATCACTTTACACATTACCGTGACGTATCACGTGATTGCCAAGAATATAATAAGAATATAATTTGGGTCTTGTCATAAGACAAGAAGAGTTGATTATTATAAGTTAACTACACCTTTCAAACCGTATATGTACCTCGCATATAAAGCGTTCAATGCTCGCACTACATATTTATCACATACCTCGCCCTATATTTCACACACAAGTCCCACATACCCCTCACATACTTCTCACATACGCCACACACACTTCTCACATACACATATTGTAATGGGATAAAATATGTGAAAATTAATTTGACAATCGATGTGACAATTTATGTGACAAATTATGCCATTATTGATGTGACAGGATATGCGACTGGTTATGTGACAAGTCGTGTGTTATGTAACGTGACAAGTGATGTGGCAACATCTGGCTAAAAGTCACGTTTACTTCTATGCTATTATTGTCTACCTTAGGAATTAAATTTACCGGGCCCTCGAGCCTAAGCTCATAAAGCCTTCCCATAGTCCTAGACGCCAGGACAGCCCCCTCGATCGGGCCTCGAAGCGGCACGCTGGAAGCATCCGCTTGCTGTGACAGTCCCCACCCGACAAGCCCCTCGATTGACCAGAAAAACGGAGGCCACCGCAGCCAATGAGCACCTGGCTTGCCGGGTGTCTTACCCCTTTTAAAGACTGTCTCTTTACTCCATTTCCATCTTGTGGATCGTAACCGTGTTTGTGGAGCGTAACTCGTTGATAGACTAAAGTAGACTTATGTACTTTTTTTTTAAACATGGAATGCTCCCAAAAATTCCAATTAAAGTGATTTATTTTTTTAACTAGGCATGAAACTTTTTTTTTAAAAAGTGGATGGCTCGTGCAGTGTTCAGCTGGTGATCGGCTGGAAAATTTGGGTCGACGGCGGCAGGTTGACACTGTGGCTCAAATTATGGTGGTTGACCACGTCTGCTTCGTGGTTGAATTAACGGATGGGTGAATGTAATTAGATCTACATGTTGCTTTCTGTCCAGGTGAAGAGTTAAGTCAAATTAAACTGGATTTCGTAAACAGTTCTACCTTTGTGGATAATTTTAAAACTTAAAATTTTAATACTAAAAAAAATTAAATTTAAAAAAAAAGGTGTTAAAAGCTTTTTTTAAAATATTCTCTATCAAAGAAAAGTTAAAACCCATTAAAATGGTAGGAAGCAATTTAAAAATGCATTCAGCCAAGAAAAATGTGTGCAGCAAATAGTCTTGTTTTATTTCTTTAAAATCATTTCTTTTACGTTTCTTCTACCTTCAATTCGAATCCTTTGGGTTCTATAGAGTTCTCATCACTCTACACTTCTGCTAACATATTTTTATCTTGTTTTTTTTTCTTGTTTTTTTTTCCTTTCCTTTTTCATAAGGCGCTATAAGAAGTTTTAAAACATTTTCCTATTTTCAGGGAGTTCTAACTCGTCTAAGAGAGTCTTTAAAAAAAATGAGTTCTAACTCGTCTTAGAGAGTCTTTTAAAAAAATGAGTTTTAACTCGTCTAAGAGAGTCTTTAAAAAAAATGAGTTCTAACTCGTCTAAGAGAGTCTTTAAAAAAAATGAGTTCTAACTCGTCTTAGAGAGTCTTTTAAAAAAATGAGTTCTAACTCGTCTTAGAGAGTCTTTAAAAAAAATGAGTTCTAACTCGTCTTAGAGAGTCTTTTAAAAAAATGAGTTCTAACTCGTCTTAGAGAGTCTTTAAAAAATATGAGTTCTAACTCGTCTTAGAGAGTCTTTAAAAAAAATGAGTTCTAACTCGTCTTAGAGAGTCTTTAAAGAAAATGAGTTTTAACTTGTCTTAGAAAGTCTTTTTTAAAATGAGCTTATTTCTAGTACATCACTAACAATCAAACTTCCTCCGGTCGGAATGGATGCATTGACGTCAGAGGCGTAGCGTCGTGGGGGCAGGGGGGACAGATATCCCCGGGCGCCAGCTAGTTAGGGGCGCCAAAATGTGCTTTGATTCTATTTTATTGATGAAAATAATGGGTTTGAGAGTTGAAAAAAAAGAAAAAGGGGCGTTTTAAAATGTATCTTGTCCCCAGGCGCGAAACACCCTCGCTACGCCTCTGATTGACGTCCTTGATCTCCCACACCGTCTCATTCTGGGAGGCACTCGGACTGCCTCTAATAGGGCATTTACAATGTTAGTTTCTACCTTGAAAACAGTTGGCACAGTACCTTACGGTTAACCTAGGAAGAGTACCACACGTGGACAGTAGAGTACCACACGTGGACAGTAGAGTACCACACGTGGACAGAAGGGTACCACGCGTGGACAGTAGAGTACCACACGTGGACAGTAGAGTACCACTCGTGGACAGTAGACTACCACACGTGGACAGTAGAGTACCACACATATTTGATAGCTAAGCCTGCCCCAGGTGGCCCTTAAAAAAAGCTACGTCACTGTCTTCAATTAAACCTGGTTGAAAAACCTTAACACTTGCCACAGTCTCATAACATAAACAAAGTTCATTCTCATTAACACTTGCCACAGTGTCATAACTAAAACAAAATTCATTCTCATTAACACTTGCCACAGTGTCATAACTAAAACAAAGTTCATTCTCATTAACACTTGCCACAGTGTCATAACTAAAACAAAATTCATTCTCATTAACACTTGCCACAGTGTCATAACTAAAACAAAGTTCATTCTCATTAACACTTGCCACAGTGTCATAACTTAAACAAAATGCATTCTCATTAACACTTGCCACAGTGTCATAACTAAAACAAAGTTCATTCTCATTAACACTTGCCACAGTGTCATAACTTAAACAAAATGCATTCTCATTAACACTTGCCACAGTGTCATAACTAAAACAAAGTTCATTCTCATTAACACTTGCCACAGTGTCATAACTTAAACAAAATGCATTCTCATTAACACTTGCCACAGTGTCATAACTAAAACAAAGTTCATTCTCATTAACACTTGCCACAGTGTCATAACTTAAACAAAATGCATTCTCATTAACACTTGCCACAGTGTCATAACTAAAACAAAGTTCATTCTCATTAACACTTGCCACAGTGTCATAACTTAAACAAAATGCATTCTCATTAACACTTGCCACAGTGTCATAACTAAAACAAAGTTCATTCTCATTAACACTTGCCACAGTGTCATAACTAAAACAAAATGCATTCTCATTAACACTTGCCACAGTGTCATAACTAAAACAAAGTTCATTCTAAAACATAGAAAAATTGAATTAACTAAATTAAGAATAGTTTTCGAAAATCCTACATTTGGTTTCCCGCTGTATTATTAAAACAAATGGGCATTTTTATGTTTTGAATAGGAACGTTCCCCTGCGTGGCTGTAGGAATGCCACCACTCCCACTCCTCACCGGCCATGCGTTGATTATTGTAAGTGTTAAACCTGCAAAACATCACCTGCGTAGCCCAGCTGTGGTGACAGGATTACAGTTTTAAAAACAACGGTTCTGTGTGAAGGCATCAGGCGCATGACGTCATGAAGGCAATTTTCTCTTCCCACATCAAAACTAATTTGCGCATGCAAATATGACGACTGCGATAACGATTTTGGGTGGGGGGGGGGTGGAGGGGGGGAGACATCATTAGAGCTCATGTAAACGTAGAGAATGGGTAGCGTTCAAGGACTTAGAGTTTTAATGAAGTGCATGAGGGTTTTTTAAAGCAAGAGATCATGAAGGCAATTTTCTCTTCCCACATCAAAACTAATTTGCGCATGCAAATATGACGACTGCGATAACGATTTTGGGTGGGGGGGGGGGTGGAGGGGGGGAGACATCATTAGAGCTCATGTAAACGTAGAGAATGGGTAGCGTTCAAGGACTTAGAGTTTTAATGAAGTGCATGAGGGTTTTTTAAAGCAAGAGAAGGAGGACCTGTTGTATGACTTTTGGTCAGAAGACATTGAACTTGTGTCTGAGGACATTGAACTTTTGACTGGGGACATTGAACTTGTGTCTGAGGACATTGAACTTGTGTCTGAGGGCATTGAGCTTTTGACTGGGGACATTGAACTTTTGACTGGGGACATTGAAATTTTGACTGGGGACATTGAACTTTTGACTGGGGACATTGAAATTTTGACTGGGGACATTGAAATTATGTCTGAGGACATTGAACTTTTGACTGGAGACATTGAACTTGTATCTGAGGACATTGAAATTTTGACTGGGGACATTGAACTTGTGTCTGAGGACAGTGAACTTTTGACTGGGGACATTCAGCTTGTTTCTGAGGACATTGAACTTTTTACTGGGGGCATTCAATTTTTGCCTGGGGATATTGAACCTGTGTCTCAGGACATTGAATTTTTTGCCTAAGGGCGTTGAACTTTTTTTCTGTGGACACTTAACTTGAGAACTTAATACAGCTACGAAGCTAAAAAAAAAATATCATGTAAACAAAGAGTGGAGCAAGAAGCAGTATGCCTTCTCAGTGTTTGGATGATGTAAGGTTTAAACTATTCACAACTTTGATTGTATTAATCTCCCATCTATCGCTCTATCCTCACTTTACCTTCGTCAAATCATAATGACGACCACAAATAACAGTCAGCATTTGATTCCAGCAAAAAAAATGCCAAGAACATCCCTGGGGAACGTCCGATATTTATTGTCACAAAAGCGAGGTATGTTTGTGTTGTTAATTTTGTGTTACTTTCCGGTAGCCGAGTCCCAGGACGTCATGTTGAGACAAGAACAAGGGGAGATTATAGGGGGTGGAATCTGACGTCACGGCGGAATTATGAACAAGGGGAGACAAATCTGTAAAACAACACCTAGTGTCAAACTTTTGGCCAGGAGATAAAACGAGATCTCGTCTTCCCAAAGATGTACTTCCGGTCCACGCAAAGGTTGCTGGTCCTGAGTAGAGTAAGGTGTTGCAAGAATGTCGCCGCTGGGGAGACGTAGTAAAGTCGTCTGAACCATGGCATTGTTGCACACGCTAAGTTGTACCATCTGCTGCACATTACCGCGCAAACTTCTGCTTTGATCTACTGTACTACTTTAATGTCGGCTTTGTGATCTGTAGTTGGGTGTCCGCAAGAGCTGTTGAGGCTTACAAATATTGCATACGACGTAACGCCGTTAAAGTTGTCCTTCGCTCACACATTTTAAACGAATTGAGTATGTCTTGATGCGATATTGTTTCATGGGGCTGGTACGCAGTCCATAAGTTGAGATTGTGGAGTTACAAATAAAAATCGTACAGATTTTATATCACATGACAGTACATTTTTCTTTTAGGATAGTTTACATAACCTGCTCGCCTTCCAGCTTCCGACCCTCTCTGCCTTCGACAACCCCAGGCTTTCACCTCCCCGCTTCCCCACCCTCTACCTTCACCAACCCCATGCCTTTAGCAACCCCTGGTCTCTAGGTCTTCAACTACCGGAATCCCTAAATTCTACCTTCACTTCCCAGCTTCATTACCCTCTCTACGTTCCACTCCCAGCTAGATCACATTCTCTATCTTCACCTCCCAGCTTCATTAACTCTTTACCTTCACCTCCCAGCTTCATTACCTCTTTACCTTCACCTCCCAGCTTCATTACCTCTTTACCTTCACCTTCCAGCTTCATTACCTCTCTACCTTTACCTACTATCCTCATCCAAACATTTATTCACACTCCCTCCAAAACCTTCATCATCAACCGAAACCCATACTTCAAGCAATGCTTTGTGTTAGGTCGACAAATAAGATTAATTTGAGAATCCCTCTAGCACACATTTATTTTAAAACGTTCGAATGACTCCAAGAGCTCCGGCACTTGGACAAAAATAATGGAAGTCTTCAGCCCGCCACCAAAACACTCCAGTGTTCATGGCCCTCCCCTCGAGTGTACGTTGTTGGACTGAGTACCTTTCATCGCCTCCGTATTGATATATCCACGAGCTCCTATAATCAGCAGCCGACATTTCTAAACACTCCAGCGGATCAGATTTATTTACTCGAGGCCAGGCTCGTGGCTTTGTCTCCCAAAGGTTACACCGGCTCGTCACTGTAAACAGGGCGGCATTAACTGAGCTGCTGGATCTCCTTGCCTGGGCTTATCTCGAGGATAGGTCTATTCTGTATTTTGTACAAAGATGACCAGAACGATGGGATATGTGTACATTACATAAAGGTTTCATGGGCGTTAGATGACACGGTAGGACTAAAGGCCTGGCGTCGAAAAATGATAATTTGACCCAAATATGTGGATGATAAAACCTAGGACAGTGGTCGGGAAATCGCAGTCCGTGATGCCGCATGCGGCTCTTTGGCAACTTGAGTGCGGCTCTTTGGCGACCCGAGTGCGGCTCTTTGGCGACCTGAGTGCTGCTCTTTGGCGACCTGAGTGCGGCTCTTTGGCGACCTGAGTGCGGCTCTTTGGCGACGTGCGTGCGGCGCTTTGGCTACCTGAGTGCTGCTCTTTGGCGACCTGAGTGCGGCTCTTTGGCGACCTGAGTGCGGCTCTTTGGCGACCTGAGTGCGGCTCTTTGGCGACCTGAGTGCGGCTCTTTGGCGACCTGAGTGCGGCTCTTTGGTGACTTGAGTGCGGCTCTTTGGCTCTACGTATTCATGCGAACAATCATTTTCAAGCATGACCTTCATCAAGAGCA
The DNA here is from genome assembly GCA_964033795.1 of Lymnaea stagnalis. NCBI lineage: Eukaryota > Metazoa > Mollusca > Gastropoda > Lymnaeidae > Lymnaea > Lymnaea stagnalis. Next base: position 274,973 of record CAXITT010000025.1, on the reverse strand, counting down.
AATTGAGAAACCGTCTTGCTGATGAGAATCTGGAATCCTGCTTGAAATTAAAAACATGTACTTACAAACCAGAGTTATCCAAACTTTCCAAGGAAATGCAAGGTCAAAGTTCACATTAAATTCGTGTTTTGTATTGTTTGTCAATAAGATTATTATTATTTTATCTTATTGTATTAAATGTGTAGTGGCGAGTTTAAATCGAGTCTGAAAAATATGGCTAACGGCAGGTTCTTAAAAAGAAATTTGGCTCTCAAAAAAAGTTAATCGTCCTGCTGCCGATATATGGCTAATTTGACTAATGCGTTTTCCGACCACTGACCTGGGATAAAGAAGAGGATAACAAGCATTTCTTTCTGAAGATGATGTTGTTTTGGCTTCCTTCGAATGTCTATTTCTATGCTGTCCAACTATCTACTATCTATCTGCTTGATATCATCGGTGTTTGTCCCTCTGCATGCTGCCCACCCGAGAACTGTCTATCTGTTGTCCATGTGTGTGCTGTCCATCCGCGTGCTGTTTACTTTCACCTTGGTGACATTCGAATGACATGACCAGGCCATCAGCAGCTACAGACACGCATTGTTTCTGAATCTGTTGCACTTCCCTGTTGCTATCTCTCTTCTTTATTTGAGATGGTCTTTACCTTTCCCCACTGATTCCGAGAATCCGTCGAAGTTATTTGGTCTTGACAACATCCAGCTTCCTGATCATTGCGCTGGCTGTCTCTTCGCACTTTGATCCCCGTAGAACTCCTAGGACATTAAATAATAAGTTATTAGTTCTTGTGTTTCTGCATGCAAGAGTTCACCAAATTATAAGAATCGGCCAGTCTCGAGCCTAATCATATCAGTCAATCCCGAGCTTCGCCGTTTCAGTCAATCTTGAGCCTAACCGTCGCAGTTAATATTGGGTCTAACCATCTCAGTCAATTTCGAGCCTAACCGCCACAGCAAAACTTGAGCCTAACGGTCTCAGTCAATATTGAGCGTAATCGTCTCGGCCAATCTTGAGCCTAACCGTCTCGGTCAATTTTGAACCTAACCGTCTCGGCCAACCTTGAACCTAACCGTCTCAGACAATCCATATCCTAACCGTCTCAGTTAATCTTGAGCCTAACCGTCTCAGTTAATCATTAGCCTAACTGTCTCAGTCAATATTGAGGCTAACTGTCTCGGCCAATTTGAAGCCTATCCGTCTCTGCCTATCTTGAGCCTAACCATCTCGGCCAATCTTGAACCTAACCATCTCGGCCAATCTTGAGCCTAACCATCTCGGCCAATCTTGAGCCTAACCATCTCAGCCAATATTGAGCCTAACCATCTCAGCCAATCTTGAGCCTAACCATCTCAGCCAATCTTGAGCCTAAACATCTCAGCCAATCTTGAGCCTTAACATCTCGGTCAACGTTGAGCCTAACCGTCACCAAAAGAATCCAAAGTAATTCTTTATTCAAGTAAAGTAGAATCTTGTTTTTTCATATCCATTATCTTAGTTTCAAGTTATCCACATTATTACCTACTATTGTTTATTTAATTAAATTCAACTTCTTTAATCTAATTTAATAACTTCCATTTATTTGGAATTGATAAGTGATTGTCTTAGATTGAAATAAACCGATTCTCTTTCGGCCACCAACCAATCATAGTAAACAAAATATTTCACATCTAATCAAAGTTTAACAAATTGATCACAACTATTGATATAAACTGAAGTAAATCCTCACCTACTTAAACTCATTCACGTCATTTCCCATTGGTTCACAAATAACAAAGTAAATACAGAAAACACCATCTATCATCATCTTAGTAGGAAATACTATCAATTCAACTGGAATAAAAACAATTCCTCTCAAGTCTGTACACATCAGTGCTACATTCCAGCAGCGTTCTGACAATCTCCTAAACCCTAATGCCCTCTTCTCTGTCATACACGACATCCTGAGCTTCTACATAATTCCCCCCCCCCCCCCCGTACCCCCGGCTACAGTTTTTAATGGAATAAAGTGGACGTCCGCCGGTCTTTTTAAACAGAGATTCGATCCTTTCACACACGCACACAGCATCGATACTTAAAGTCACCTTCGTGTGTGCACGCGATTACTTGGCGCGTAATTGCTCAGTTACAGACCATAAAATAAAAAAATGCTATTGGGATTTATTCTCCAAAACCAGATTAGTCGCGTTTTCCCCCCACAATGCCACACTGACCGTCCAAAGAGATTTACAGTAAAAGTAATTGATTTAAACATACCAAGGTCCATTTAAGAACTTTACCTTACAATCAGCTTACTTCAATTATAGTTGAATATGCACTTGATGAACTGTATCTAAGCTTTGTGCAGTGGTAGATTTCCTGAAATGTTATTCTAGAGAAGGGATGTATCCTTTTAGCTTCCCCGGGCCACATAGGAAGAAGGCAAGTTGTTTTGAGCAAAACATAAAATACACTAACACTAATCCAAAAACACTTACTCTAACCCTAACCTTAACACTAACCCTAACCCTAACACTGACCCAACTCTAACAGTAACCCTAACACTAACATTAACCCAAATACTAACACTAACCCTAACCCTAACACTGACCCAACTCTAACACTAACCCTAGCACTACCATTAAACCAAATACTAAAACTAACCCTAACACTAACATAAACCCAAATACTAACACTAACCCTAACACTAACATAAACCCAAATACTAACACTAACCCTAACACTAACATTAAACCAAATACTAACACTAACCCTAACCCTAACACTGACATCAACTCTAACACTAACTCTAACACTGACATTAACCCAAATACTAACACTAACCGGAACAATAACACAAAAACTAACCCAAACACTAAACCAACCCTAACACTAAACTTAACACGAATACTAACCCCAACAGTAACCCAAAATAAACAAAAAATTAACTTTAACACTAACCCCAAGACTGACCCCAACACTAAGACTAGCCCTAAAATTAACATTCACCCTAACACTAACCTCAACACTAACAATAACTTTAACACTAACCTCAACACTAACACTGCCACAAATGACCATGCTGGAGAAGGGAGCGATGGGCGTGGGTGCCGCACAAAAGTACAACACATGAGGGAATGGCTGGCCTGACATCGGCAGAGTTTTTGGGAGTACAGGGAGGACATGATCGTTTGGGGGAATCGAGAATCCAGGGGGACAGTGTGGGAACGGGTATCACAAATGTTTCGGTTAACGAGTTTTGTGTTTGCAGGTGGAAACGGAATGTTCACGTAGACCATGGGTAGGGTTAGATTGATTATCAGTTATAGTAAAAGTCTCAACGTGATCGATGCTAATTGGTGGGTAAGGACATGGGTTAGACGTCCGGGGGTATAAGGATCTGGTCGGGGAATGCAGGCCTTTAATGATGTGGCCAGTCAATGACCGTGGGAGGGTCAGCTAGTAGAGTGACTATAGTCACACGATGGGTCAATATAAGGGAGAAGTTTTTGGAGACATCGCAGTCTGTGATAAAAGAACATATCGTCTTAATGGCATAGCTTCTGAATAACATTAAGCGTCATGTAACTGAGTGTTCTTCAAAGAAGCCATCATCATCAAAATTAGCACTACAACCCATGGAAGGCTCTGGTCTGTGCTATCTGTGGCCACTAGTGTGTGTTGATGTGCCATCTGTGGCAACTAGTTGATGTTGATGTGCCATCTGTGGCAACTAGTGGATTTTGATGTGCCATCTGTGGCACCTAGTGGATGTTGATGTGCCATCTGTGGCACCTAGTGGATGTTGACGTGACGTCTCATGTGATATATTTCTGTAAATTTTCACCCAGTTTATTTGATTAATTCTTTATGACACATGTTCGAAAATATTGATTCTTTATTTTTGCCTCACTCTTTTGTATTTATAAATTGTATCCTAATTCGGTTGAATTTTTTTACAGCAACAATAACAACCTCACCATTATTGTCATTAAAAAAATTGACAATTAAAGTAAAATTAGATAATTGGATCAATCAAGTATAATTAGATAGTTTGATAAGTCAAGTATAATTAGATAATTGGATAAATCAAGTTTAATTAGATAATTGGATAAGTCAAATGACATTAGATGATTGGATAAGTCATGTTAATAAGTTGATAATTAAAATGCAATATCAGTAAGGGAGGGTCAGGCTAGACACGATTAACGATTGACAAGTTAGACATGATTAAATGATTGACAAGTTAGACATGATTAAATGATTGACAAATTAGACATGATTAAATGATTGACAAGTTAGACATGATTAAATAATTTACAAGTTAGACAGTATTAACTGATTGACAAGTTTGACATGATTAAATAATTGATAAGTTAGAGATGATTGAATAATTAGCAAGTTAGACAGTTTTAAATGATTGACAAGTTAGACAGTTTTAAATGATTGACAAGTTAGACATGATTAAATAATTGATAAGTTAGACATGATTAAATAATTGACAAGTTAGACATGATTAAATAATTGACAAGTTAGACAGTTTTAAATGATTGACAAGCTAGACATGATTAAATAATTGACAAGCTAGACTTGATTAAATAATTTACAAGTTATACATGATTAAACAATTGACAAGCTAGGTCAACTTTTGTTATTTGATAAATCCATTTTTTTAAAAATTAAAAAAAACAACCATAATTTGCATGTTGCAGGTCTACGACAACGAAATGCTCAAAATTGTATGAATGCATTCTTGGCTTTTTGCCCGTGAACTTCCACTTTGTTGTACTAGAATTAACAGGGAATCTTTATACTACACTGTTACATTTCCGACATTCAGACACATGAAAAGCTCCAAGGTGCGCCTTGAATGTAATGAGATCATGTTTTGGTGGATAAGCCGAAAGCCAGTTAGCCACACGAGAGAAGCGTTGAGGGTTCTGTTACGCAGGTTACGGTCACATGCCAGGACCGTGTTCTCCCTGTGTGGAACTCATTTCACGTTTCGGATGTACCGACCGCCATTTCGACTCACCGTAACCCTGGTTCGCGGCGTCCTCAATGAGCACGGCTGACGATGGCGGAATGATAAGGTCATGTAAACATTACAAGCCCATGAACCACGACTGCTGGCAGTCGCCGCAGCGTAAGATCTGAGCGAAGGCATTCCTGACCAGGTCCTGACCCCAAGATCTTTAGCATACCTCCAGCAGACAACAATTTCCCACTCATAAAGTCATGCAGAACGTCTTGATATCATTACGCCGGAGTTCTGAATGTCTCCAAGACGGTCGGCAGCTGGAGAAGGGGCCTCGTTACGGTGTAAGTTTATGGGATGTGTTGTTGTTTTTTGAAAACGTTGTCATGCGCAGAGCTGTATGTGTTTAAATAGCCGACAGGTGGTCTAACGTACAAGCCAAACAGCTTTAGACAGAGAAGGTCTGTGACTTGGACTTGGATCTGAGAATGACCCCCGGATGTCCGGCTTTCCGCACTGCATCGGAATGTGCGCTTCAAGCCACGGGTGAAATTGCTCCCACCAAGTAAACAAAGAGGTGAACGATGCCAGAGTGAGGATTCACTGTAAGGAAACAGAATTTTAATTGGAAAATTGATGTGAAAGGGGATCACGTGTTTACAACAGGTATGCAGAGGAAATACTTCCCGTCTATGACCTCTGACCTCTGTGCTCAGTTAAAAGATTCCAGTGACTATTCCATCACATGATCCCAAAAGGAGATCGTAAGCTATTTTGAAGAATTTTTTTTTGTGACTTTCATTACACGATTTATTATTATTGATTTTTTAAAGAGATTTATTGAAGAGATCAGTCCAGCTAATAACTAACCACTAGACATTGAGCTGTGGACATTTATTGAAAAGTTTCAGCAGCCTGCTTTACCCGTTATTTCATTGATTTAATCATTGTAACAATGATTTTAACAGAATTATTCCCACATCCTTAATTTTTTTTCCAGCAACCAGTTTTATTACTTAACATTTACAAATGTTAGTTTTAATGTTAAAGAAAGCTGCTCAAAAATGTATATTTAAAAAAAAAACAGAGCCATCTTAGGAGTGTAGATGGCCAAGTGTACGTATTTCAGGCGTATTTTTTAACAAGAATTTTATTGTTATTAAAAGTTGTGTGGAGATAACATTCATAGGTCATAGGTCATAGTTCATAGTCTGTTTAGGTTCATGCTTTACTGCATTACCACAAGACGCGTTTGCTGGACGAATAGTTTACTGAGTTGTCTAATCAGTTGAGCCCCTTTCAATGCAGTTGGTGGCAGACGAACAAAAAGATTGAAAAACAATAATTCTTAACTTAATCGTTGAGAAATACAAAGGAAACAAACTTTTTAAATTATTATTATAAATTTTTTTTTTTTAAGTTAATGTCATTATTTTTTTAGATTTTGTGGAGCTAAATATATTTTTTGTAAAATATGTGTACTGTTTGTTGCAAAGATTTCCATCATCATTATAATTTGTTAGATAAAATGAGATTTGAAGACCACGTCCACCAACACGATTGGTTTAACACAGAGATTTGCAAGCGATGCGCGGGAGACACTTGTGTGACCGGAAGATGTTGTAGGTGTGCCCCAGCCCTATGCCTCTGAGACAGTGCTTCTCAACCTTTGGGTCGCGATCCCTTTGGGGGTCGAGCGACCCTGACACAGTCGTCGCCTAAGACCATCGAAAACACATATTTCTGAAGTAGCAATGACAATAATTTTATGGTCGTGGGTCACCCCAACATGAGGAAATGTATACAAGGGTTGCGGCATTAAGAAATTTGAGAACCGCTGCTCCAAGAGGAGAAAAAGCAAATATATGCCTACAGCTGTGGGCAGGTAACTATACTAAGTGATACTGTTTTTTTCCTTTCTTATTGTTTTCCTTTCCAACCCATTTAAACCATATATAGCATTAAGATTTACACATACTTTTGAAACGTAAATAATTGTTTATGTTTCGTGTGCCGCGAATATCGGGGTAGAATCTAGGTGTGCCGCGCGTTAAAATTTTTTGAATCCCTGTCTAATAAGTTGCTGTTCCTAACTAAATGGCAACCATACACCTCCCCACTCCCCCTTTTTTTTCCTTTACACACAGAGACTCAAAAAGGCACCGTGATTGAATGTGTTCTCTTTACTCTCAGTGCATTAGTCCTGATGTACCTCTGTACCCTTGTACCTCTGTACCACTGTACCTCTGTCGTGTCATCTCTCCTCGCCATACAAAGTACACACAACTGACATGTGGATGTCAAGACGTGCGTGTATGGCACGGAACCTGCAGAGCTAAGAACAGGTGAGTGAGTGATGTAACACTCAAGGGCGGATCATGATCCGATGAATGTCAACCAGATGGATGTTGTGCAATGACAGGTTCTGGTGTAGTTAATTGGACGAGTCTGGGGATGGGGGTGGGGGGTGGGGTGGGCGCGCTAAGTACCGTAATAGAGAATATAGCGTGTGGACAAGCAGGTAGTTGGTAGGTGTAATGTGGACCAGCAGGTGGTTGATAGGTGTAATATGGACCAGCAGGTATTGATAGGTGTAATGTGGACCAGCAGGTGGTTGATAGGTGTAATATGGACCAGCAGGTATTGATAGGTGTAATGTGGACCAGCAGGTGGTTGATAGGTGTAATATGGACCAGCAGGTATTGATAGGTGTAATGTGGACCAGCAGGTGGTTGATAGGTGTAATATGGACCAGCAGGTATTGATAGGTGTAATGTGGACCAGCAGGTGGTTGATAGGTGTAATGTGGACAAGCAGGTAGTTGATAAGTGTAATGTGGACCAGGACACGCAGATAGTTGATAAGTGTATTGTGTTTTTATTGAGACGTCATCAAATAGTAGTACATATAAAATAATGTGAATATAAATATTGTAATTAAAATAACTTCATTTCAAAATAATGACATTCTTTTCTTTCTAGTCTCCAATGTACTTTTAACACTCTGACTCGGTGGCTTTTGACATAATAATAAATTTATTTTTTAAGCACTTCCTGGACTTGAGTCTAAGACAATTTCCCGAGAACCTCTTGTTAGGCACGTAGACAACCATCTTGGGGTCACTCGTCTCAACATTGCCGAATGATGCTGACATCGAGATCCCGCTTCGTGTTACCTCATCAAAGTGGAGACTATCACCAGATTCAGAGTGTTAATATTGAATACAGCCTATGACAAGTACCCCAGGCTAACAGGAAGAATCCATATTTGATGAACAAATTTTGTATGATTCTGATTTTTTTTTTTTTAAAGTAACTACGAGAATGGCCGGGAAAGAGTCAGAAATTAATCACAAGTTTGATCTCATTCCCTTCAGTAAGCACAATTTAAATATTTAACAAACCTTTTAGAAGGTTATCTAATAGGGTTTGCCATTTCTAAGACCAGAAAACGTAACATCGCATGACGTAATGTTACTATTATTAAACAATGTTTTCGTCGAAACATAGCTTCCAACAATGCATGTGTCTAGCAGTAACAATTTGTTTTGTAAAATCTTTCGAAAGATAAACTTGTGAACACGTTTTCGTCCAGGTTAAGACCCACTAAGCCGGCTCACATTGACGTAGAAGTACCGGACAGCTGTTGAGAGATGGGCCAAACGGAATACCACGAGGCTTTATTAGTATCTTAATGAGCTTGGCCAGACGGTACGCCCGGATGTTCTATTAATAGATCTCCGTCATTAAATGACAAACCCTACAGAAAAAAAAGATCGCTAAAGATATTAAGAGGAAGAATGTGAAGATTTGAGACATGAATACAATTATGTTGTTAACAATTACAGTATTATTGAATCAAGGCAGTCATGAAGTAAAGTTGGCAGATTCCTTACAGCCAATTAGAAATTAATGTCCATGGCTTTGCAGTAAAAGTTGGACTATCAAAGCAGGACCTGGACAGTCTGGCATCAAAATGTCGACATCTTAAGTCATGTTTCCTTTGATAGGCAACAAATGTTAGGCATACAATGTTAGGCTTCAAACATTAGACATCCAAAGTTAGGCATCCAAAGTTAGGCATCCAAAGTTAGGCAATATTTAACAATAGATTTGTTCACTGCAGTAAAATAGAAGTAAATTTAGTCATATGTGTGTTCATTGCACTAAATTATAAGTAAATTCATCAAAAGGAAGCCCAACTGCCATTTTGGTGAGCACGTAATTCCTGAGACTTCACACAGAGCCAAAGGTCGTGGTCAGAGGGCTGTTCGCCTAACATCCCGATGATATTTCGAGGGCCATTAATTTGCTAATTAGTTGTCCGCCAGCGGTCAATGTGGCAGTAATTCAACCACTTTGTCACGTCTGGTTGTCTCACGGGTTTAGACTTCAGCTCCAGGGGGTCGGCACGACAGTGCCCTCGAGCTGGAGGGTCAAAGATGGACGCCTCACAAGATACTGGTCATTAAAACAAAGGGGCATAACATGTGATAGCATTGGCAGGAAATCTAAAAAAATCGAGTTAAAGAACTTGTCATCGTAAAATTGTCATCGATGCTAGTAAAGCCAAGTTTGAAAATTGCTACAAATAAATATTTGGACGAAGCTTAAAATACTATTTAATACATGTCAATGTATTTCATTTAATTATGAATATAAGAATGTTGGACTTTCCTCCACTTCCATTCTGTTCTGCTGAACCTTGGTTTGTGTCAGGAACTTGCGCCTACTCTTATTCTTTTCTATCATTCTTGGGTGGGATGCGTGTATATATATATATATAATGTAAATTTAATGTCTACTTATATGCAGTTTTTATTATTATTATTATTTTATTATTTTTTCGGCGGGGGTTCTCATGAAGGCGTTTGTCGAAAATGTAACATTTGTATTCTGTATGTTCGTTATTAAAGCTAAGCTTATATTGTTCTATTTGTACACCAGTTGTTTGTGTCTTATTAATCTTATGAAATGTTATAACATTTGTGAACAGAAAATTTTTATCATTGTAATTAAGGGATGCACTAGGAAATAGACTTACACCGTTACAGAAGAATTTCAGAAGGGTCAGATCTGCAATTATGACTTTTTTTTAAAGTCAATTAACGTGTAATATATAATTGACATAAAACGGGTAAACTTAAGACTTTAACGTTGGCATGACCAATCTGTAATTTTATGTTTTCAAAAACTGTTTTATGTAATTCCAAAGAACATAAATGTTGATGTAACTTCTGCCTCCGCGAGGCCTCCCCATAGGTTGCGTGAATTTTCTGAACTAAATCATAATTGTTATAAAAAATTTTCAATGTCGAAATAAGAATCATAAAATTTTTAATATTCTGAATTAGAATCCGCTTTCAATTAAGTGTCAGTATGACCTCAGACTAGGAAAATGAACGCTCGATTAAAAGTACGAGCATAGTGTAGAAACAGCATTTTGTTAAGTATTCAACTTAGGTGACATTGTAGCTCCATTGGGTTATATGGGTCACCATACTAGGTATTGTTGTTTCCAGGCTCTCCTAGCAACAACGGATTTCAATGATGGATCAATAGTTTCAACATACCTTTAAATAACCAGAGAGATCCACACATAATTCACTAGTGACTACTGCAATGAGAAAATTATAGGCAAGGGAAAGTATCCATTCAAATATTTCATAATGCGTAGTGGGGTATTACATCCCTTCCCTTCACTGCTTCATAAAATTTTCTTGAGGTAAGCTAGAAGAAAGTGTCCATCTTTAAGATTGGAATGAGCAGACAATCAAATTTAAATAATAAAGAATATTATATTAAACTTAGAAGATATGAAACTCGAATATTTGGAAAGTCAAACGGTATAAATTATGTTCTTATCTGAAATGACTTAATAAAAATGAATCTGAATTTTTAAGTTATTGAACCATGTATCTACTGTTAAATATCGCAAACTGATGTGGACACTTCCAGATCAATGAGAAACACTTAATGTAAATTAAACATTTAATTATGATTACACAGAATACAAATTTAAATGTTTTTCCTAATTTAAAAATTGCACATTTATAGAGCACACACTGCTCGCTCTAATCGAAATTCAGAAAAGGATAAGCCATCACACATGTATTCCAAATTTTCCACACACTTATCCAATCCAAACGAAATAGCAAAACGAGGTTTGTGGAAGCTTGAATATAAGGACGGAACAATAAGATTTGAACGTTTTGGCATATATTATTATATTTTAATTATTATATTCCAATCCAAATGCGTCCTTTATTAAAAATTCAAGGTTGATGCATCACCAATGAGCTGAACCTATAGGGTAGGTCAGAAAACACATCGTTTTGACCATGATTCCACGCGGATGGAAGTGTTCGGTAACTGTCGTAAGTAACGAGAAGTTTTGGTAGCAAATACAATGTGGTTGGGCAATTCTAAGTACATGTTACAGTTCTTAAATACATTTACCTCCGGACCTTCAATTAATTTGTTTTTATTTTTGACTCATTTATAACAAGAAGAAATCTATCATGGCTGTCAGGGACTGGCAGGAGGGGGTGACACCATGAGTTTATCGGTTCGGGCGACAACAACCCTAGCTACGCCATTGTATATATATATATATATGTGTGTGTGTGTGTGTGTGTATGTGTGTGTGTATGTGTGTGTGTGTGATTACCTGGCAGACAAAGTCTAACGTTTTGCCAAATGCCTTCATCAGTACAACAACAAAAAAGCATTGATATGTTATTATAATGGCATTGCACATATGGTTATGATGGTATTGCACATATGGTTATGGTGGCGTTGCACATATTATGGCATTGCACATATGGTTATGGTGGCATTGCACATATGGTTATGATGGCATTGCACATGTTATAATGGCATTGCACATATCGTTATAATGACATTGCACATATCGTTATGATGGCATTGCACATATCGTTATAATGGCATTTCACATATCGTTATAATGGCATTGCACATATTGTTATGATGGCATTGCACATATTTTTATAATGGCATTGCACATATCGTTATGATGGCATTGCAAATATTGTTATAATGGCATTGCACATATCGTTATAATGGCATTGCACATATGGTTATGGTGGCATTGCACATATGGTTATGATGGCATTGCACATATTGTTATGATGGCATTGCACATATCGTTATGATGGCATTGCACATATGGTTATGATGGCATTGCACATATGGTTATGATGGCATTGCACATATGGTTATAATGGCATTGCACATATGGTTATGGTGGCATTGCATATATGGTTATGATGGCATTGCACATATGGTTATGGTGGCATTGCACATATGGTTATGATGGCATTGCACATATGGTTATGGTGGCATTGCATATATGGTTATGATGGCATTGCACATATGGTTATAATGGCATTGCACATATTGTTATGATGGCATTGCACATATCGTTATGATGGCATTGCACATATCGTTATGATGGCATTGCACATATCGTTATGATGGAATTGCACATATTGTTATAATGGCATTGCACATATCGTTATGATGGCATTACACATATTGTTATAATGGCATTGCACATATCGCTATGATGGCATTGCACATATTGTTATAATGGCGTTGCACATATCGTTATAATGGCATTGCACATATCGTTATAATGGCATTGCACATATTGTTATGATAACATTGCACATATTTGTATAATGGCATTGCACATATCGTTATGATGGCATTGCACATATTGTTATAATGGCATTGCACATATCGTTATAATGGCATTGCACATATCGTTATGATGGCATTGCACATATGTTTATGATGGCATTGCACATATGGTTATGATGACATTGCACATATTGTTATAATGGCATTGCACATATTGTTAAGATGAACCATTGTGTTGTCTTATTCAATGTGTGGTGTCTAGGGTCGTATGTGGATGGTGGGTGGCCGAGTGGTCAAACCTTAGTTCAATCCCCAGCAAAGTAAAAACATTACTAGCAACCGGGGGGGGGGGAATCCGAAATCGAACCCGGGGATGGAGTCCTGCAGGGGGTATGACACTGACACACAAAAAATTCTGATAACTGCAGGCTGGTCTATTTCCATTGAATCGGAAAGTCAAGGACGAGAGTGAGAGAGAGAGAGAGAGAGAGGGAGAGAGAGAGAGAGAGAGACAGGCTGATAAATTGAGAAACTCTCTCTCCCAACAAAAGACAGCTTCAGTCAAGACTGCCTTGAACATTGCCTTGATCATCTTCGCATGTGAAGGATTTACACTGAGATGAGTACATCAGCGTTTGGAACATTTGAATGCTTTTGTTGTAGTTGTAGTTGTTGTTGTTGTAATTGTAGTTGTTGTTGTAGTTGTAGTTGTAGTTGTAGTTGTAGCTGTTGTAGTTGTTGTTGTTGTTGTTGTTGTAGTTGTAGTTGTAGTTGTAGTTGTAGTTGTAGTTGTAGTTGTAGTTGTTGTTGTTGTAGTTGTAATTGTTGTAGTTGTAGTTGTTGTTGTTGTTGTTGTATTTGTTGTTGTAGTTGTAGTTGTTGTTGTTGTAGTAGTTGTTGTTGTAGTTGTAGTTGTAGTTGTAGTTGTAGTTGTTGTTGTAGTTGTAGTTGTTGTTGTTGTAGTAGTTGTTGTTGTAGTTGCAGTTGTGGTTGTTGTTGTTGTTGTTGTAGTTGTTGTTGTGGTTTTTGTTGTTGTAGTAGTTGTAATTGTAGTTGTTGTTGTTGTTGTTGTTGTATGTTTGATAATGAATCAAAAGAAACATAAAATCCCTGCAATAAATGCATGAAGATTAATTTCCAATCCAATACCATTTCAATTCATTGCCATATTACAATCCATTCCAATCTTACCATCTTACCAGCCATCGCCCTATTACAATTCATTCCCATCTTATCTTACCATCCATTGCCCTATTACAATCCATTCCCATCTTACCATCCATTGCTCTATTACAATCCATTCCCATCTTATCAGCTTACCATCCATTGCCCTATTACAATCCATTCCCATCTTACAATCTCACCATCCATTTCCATATTACAATCCATTCCCATTTTACCATCCATTGCCCTATTACAATCCATTCCCATCTTACAATCTTACCATCCATTGCCATATTACAATCCATTCCCAACTTACCATCCATTGCCCTATTACAATCCATTCCCATCTTACCATCCATTTCCCTATTACAATCCATTCCAATCTGACCATCCATTGCCATATTACAATCCATTCCCATCTTATCATCTTACCATCCATTGCCCTATTACAATCCATTCCCATCTTATCAGCTTACCATACTTTGCCCTATTACAATCCATTCCCATCTTGCAATCCATAGCCAGATTAAAACCCTTTATCATCTTCCAATCCCGTCCCATCTCTTAATCCTTAGTCATGTAACAATCCCTTGCAATCTTACAATCAGTTCTTCCCATCTTAAAACTCCTACCCACCTCTGAACCCGGACCAATTTTTCAATCGCTCACAATCTTACAATCTCTACTCTTACTTGCCATTGGTTGAAAGCAATACATTGGTTGGCTTTTGACAAATGAACCAAAGTTGCTGTTGTTTTTTTTATTTTGTTACATGATTTGATTGTTTTTCTTTTGTTGTTTTTTTTATCTACACTGGCTTCCTTTCGTTTGTGACGTCATGTCTAGTCTCTTTCGCAGCGGAGGTTGTCAATATAACATCAACTGACAACCTGCATCTTTACCAGACCACTTCCCGTCTCCTCCCCCAGCTGTTGGTAATGCTAGCGGTGCAGCAAAGACTTCAACTTTAGCTTCTGTGGTCCCAGATTAAACCTGTTCTTCCAGATTAACCCTAATTAACACGCGGACCGAAAAGAGGACGGCCATGCGATCCGTCAGCTCTGCACGGACAACTCCCTCTGTTAGCTTAAAGCGGGCGCCCCTCTTCGCGCCCTTGTGTGTTCGTTAGCCAGGCACTGATTGAAAGTGCAACACGAGGAGGGCAGATTAGCCTATCCCCTCAGCGGTAATTGCATCAGGACGACCGGACCCCGGCGGCTTAAGTCAAGCCACATTTCCTCCAGAGACCTGGCGTGGTGAGAGAGTTGCCGTGACTTCCCTGACCACAGGAAAAGGGGTGGGGTGGGTAAAGAGGGTGTCAAAGAGAGAGAGAGAGAGAGAGATTAATTAATTATAAAGTTGGAGTAGGAGTAAGTAGCAGCCAGTAAGTAAATGAAACTAGACCTGATTGTCGTATTTGTTAACGTTATATAACGCGCTCTACATTACAATCAATTCTCTTTAAAAGAACTTGAGCACATATGCTTTACTTGAGATAGAGATTAGAGAATAGAGACTAGGATTACGGACTAGACAATAGAGATTAAAGACGAGAGATTAGAATTTAGAGAAAATGGACTAGAGATTAGAGATTATAGACTAACGATGAGAGACTAGATATTAGAAATAGCAGATTGGACAATAGAGATTAGAGAATGTGAGATTAGAGACCAGAGATTAGAGTTTAGAGACTATAAATTAGAGATTGGAGATTAGAGACTAGAGATAAGAGTTAGAGATTAGAAACTACATATTAGAGACAAGAGATTTAAGACTAGAGACTGGATACTGGGTATACTTATTTGAAAAAAAAGTGATTAATACGTCATTATGACACCCTTCGAGTCCGCCTAGGCAAACCCAAGACCATACAATAAAAATGCACATCTACATGTGCCCCCCAGTTGACCTAGCGATTGCACCTTCCAGTACGACCACAAATGTATTATTAGTCTCATCCCGATCAGGGCTACGGATCTACATATTAAAACATACTGGAAATAATTGGCGCCTGTATCGATTTAAGTTATCGAGTCATAAATGACAGGGGCAGTCACGTGACCAACTTAACGACCTTCTCCCCCCCCTTCCCCCCCCCCCCATCTTTTCCAGCCGCTATTCGCTTTTTACCCGAATGTGTTCCCATTCAACACAATTCCTCCAATTGCTACAAACTCTCTCACTAACTTTATCGAGTCATAAATGACAGGGGCAGTCACGTGACCAACTTAACGACCTTCTCCCCCCCCTTCCCCCCCCCCCATCTTTTCCAGCCGCTATTCGCTTTTTACCCGAATGTGTTCCCATTCAACACAATTCCTCCAATTGCTACAAACTCTCTCACTAACCCCCACACCACTCCAAAACTCTTACCTCCCTTCCTAACAACAAACTCTCTCCTCAACTCCATTCTGTCACCCTAACTCCAACCCCCCCCCTGCCCAGCCCTCTGTAACACCAAACCTATCTCCCTAAAACTCTCTCTAACCCAATCTCACCAACCCAACCCAACCCCAACCTCTTTCCCTAACTCAACCTCTCTCTTGCTCTCTCTCTCTCTCTCTCTCTCACTCTCTCTCTCTCTCTCTCACTCTCATATTCAATCACGTTTACCCCCTTTCCCATCCCCGCATTATGTCCTACTACTCACTATATTTTAAAATAACTTTAGTTGATATTTTACTCACGACACTCGCATTATTCTAAAAGTGAAATCGCTCTACTGACATCGATGCATTTAATGCAATTAGATCTCAAACATCGGTTGTAATTATTAGAATAAACTTCGCTTTGCAATTTATCTTATATCCCTACATATACAGGATCAAGTTCAACATGAATCGCTCAATATTTTAAACACGACCATCGCCATTGACATGAAGTTGTTCATCAGACTTTAATGTTCAAAAGTTTGCCAGAAGATGTCACTCACCAAAGAGACAAAGCTCGTGTCAAGTTCCGTTTTAAAGAAAAAGGTTTGTGGTGGAGGAAGGGGGAGGGGGTAAGAAAGATGGCGCCAAAGATGCTCTCTCTTTCTCTGGAAATTAGACAGAATGTGTCTAGCTGATTCAATACCCACCCAGAGACTTGACCAATGCGTTGTTTGTGTTATACGACAACCAAACACAAGAATTCATTCGACAGCGCCAGGAGTGGAGTCGGCGCTTCTTCCACTCATGGCCACCCTTTCCATTGATCAACGTAATGTGAACTGAACTCAGGGCAAACGCTGGTCTGCACAACGGCCACATTCTACGCCATATCGCCACAGGCCATCTCCAACATTCCAGGGGTTGTGTCTAAACACACAGCTATTCACCCGGATGAAATCTAAGTTCTACTCTAAGAGGGACTAGCCCGATACCTAGATTGCTATTTTTCTATGATTCCTATTGGCACCCCCCCCTTTCCCGAAAGCGATGAATCAAATGTCCCTCCACTCCAGCGCCCCACCCCCACGCCCCTTCCGCTTCAAGTGTTCACAGACCATAGCCAGACCTGGCGCCGCCATAATTTATTCTTAAGCCGCTTATTTATCCGTAATTAATTTCCCTGGCCCCGCCCACCATATTAGCAGTTCGCGAGCTTGTGTCAATCACTGCACCGCGGGGAACAGCAGGCCCCAGGGCCCGGCTATTGTCATCATTTATTCCGGCCCCTTTATCCCCGGGTTCACATTAGCGCAAATGGAGGTAGTGTTGGGTCCTATCTGTCATGACTATGGTGGTAGTGTTGGGTCCTATCTGTCATGACTATGGTGGTAGTGTTGGGTCCTATCTGTCATGACTATGGTGGTAGTGTTGGGTCCTATCTGTCATGACTATGGTGGTAGTGTTGGGTCCTATCTGTCATGACTATGGTGGTAGTGTTGGGTCCTATCTGTCATGACTATGGTGGTAGTGTTGGGTCCTATCTGTCGTGCCTTCGACTGCAGTGCCTCTGCACCGAGCGCCGCTGGTTTGCTATAGAACTTGTACAGCCACAGCCCTTGGGTTACAGAGTAGAAGGTTAATGATGGGAGTCACAGAGAAGAATGTTACTGATGGGAGTCACAGAGAAGAATGTTACTGATGGGAGTCACAAAGAAGAATGTACAGATGGGAGTCACAGAGTAGAATGTTACTTATAGGAGTCACAGAGAAAATGTTACTGATGAGAGTCACAGAGAAGAATGTGTCTGATGGGAGTCACAAAGAAGAATGTACAGATGGGAGTCACAGAGAAGAAAGTTACTGATGGGAGTCACAGAGAAGAATTTTACTTATATGAGTCACAGAGAAAATGTTACTGATGAGAGTCACAGAGAAGAATGTTACTGGTGGGAATCTCAAAGAAGAATGTTACTGGTGGGAATCTCAAAGAAGAATGTTACTGATGGCAGTCAGAGAGAAGAATGTACAGATGGGAGTCACAGAGAAGAATGTTACTGATGGGAGTCACAGAGAAGAATGTTACTGATGGGAGTCACAGAGAAGAATGTACCGATAGGAGTCACAGAGAAGAATGTGCAGATGGGAGTCACGGAGAAAAATGTTACTGATGGGAGACCCAGGGAAGAATGTCACAGAGGGGAATCACAGGGAAGAATGTCACAGAGGGGAATCACAGGGAAGAATGTCACATATGGGAATCAGCGAGGAATGTCACTGATGGAAATCGCAGAGAAGAATTTTAGTAATTTCAGTATTTGTGATTTGGGACCTTTGACAATGTCATAAAGTCTTCATTAAAGTGATATGAGTCTATTTTCACCCGAAAGAGAAAGCAAAGTTTGTCCTATAAAACTAAAGTAGAAGACAATGCATCTGTGTGTGTCTGAGATGTTTGCTACAGGAAAGAGGCTTTGAACTTCAATTATAGCCAGCCTGATTATAAGGGTAGAAGCTTACACAAAATACGTTTATATGATAACCATAGAAGCTTACACAAAATACGTTTATATGATAACCATAAAAGCATACACAAAATACGTGTAAATGATAACCATAGAAGCTTACACAAAATACGTTTATATGAGAATCATAGAAGCTTACACAAAATACGTTTATATGATAACCATAGAAGCTTACACAAAATACGTTTATATGATAACCATAAAAGCATACACAAAATACGTTTATATGATAACCATAGAAGCATACACAAAATACGTTTATATGATAACCATAGAAGCTTACACAAAATACGTTTATATGATAACCATAGAAGCTTACACAAAATACGTTTATATGATAACCATAGAAGCATACACAAAATACGTTTATATGATAACCATAGAAGCATACACATACGCTTATCACATACCGATAGAAGCTAACACAAACAACGCTTATCACATGCCGATAGAAGCTAACACAAACAACGCTTATCACATGCCGATAGAAGCTAACACAAACAACGCTTATCACATGCCGATAGAAGCTAACACAAACAACGCTTATCACATGCCGATAGAAGCTAACACAAACAACGCTTATCACATGCCGATAGAAGCTAACACAAACAACGCTTATCACATGCCGATAGAAGCTAACACAAACAACGCTTATCACATGCCGATAGAAGCTAACACAAACAACGCTTATCACATGCCGATAGAAGCTAACACAAACAACGCTTATCACATGCCGATAGAAGCTAACACAAACAACGCTTATCACATGCCGATAGAAGCTAACACAAACAACGCTTATCACATCACGATTTTTAATTGATCTTAAAAATGTAAATTTCTTTTGTTTACCTTGTACACATTCATTATCAGCAGATCAAAATTAAAATGAACAGACAGACAAACAGACAGACGAACAGACAATTTTCTGCAACATTTTCGGATCTATTTACGGTTGTGGTGCAATGAAATGAGGCGAAGTCTATGAATTGTCATGGCAATCACGAAATCTATGGTTTGTGATAGCAATTATCAAATCTATGAATTGTGAGAGCAATCATGAAATCAATGGATTGTCATAGCACATCAAGTGCCCCCACCCTTAAGAAAAACAATAAAACACAAATATTTTTTTTTTAAATAAAAAACGACACTTTTGTCACCTTTCAGAAAAAATAATTGAAAAGAATAGTAACTGGTGCCATTAGCTGATTACGATTAGTCCAAATTATCAAATTATTATTATTAATGTTGTTTTACATAGCGCAGTACCCCAACCTGCGGTCTTCAACACAGACCTTACTGAAAATTCCCAGGGTGGATGAACACAGAAAAAAAGTCTTACGGAGTGCGCTCTTTTGAAGCGATAGCGCCAAAATTATGGAACAGTTTGCCTCAATCTTTGAGGGGAATTGAAAATGATAAAAAAAAATAAAAAAAACATTTAAGAAAAGTTTTAAAACATTTTTGTTTAAATAGATTTGTAAAAAAACCGAGCGCAGTGAGCATGCTGAATTGCATAGATACCAGCGCGATATAAATATCCAATCAATCAATCAATCCTAGGGCTAGGCTCACTTATATAGCGCAGTACTCCAGCCTAGGGCTAGGCTCACTTATATAGCACAGTACTCCAGCCTAGGGCTAGGCTCACTTATATAGCGCAGTACTCCAGCCTAGGGCTAGGCTCACTTATATAGCGCAGTACTCCAGCCTAGGGCTAGGCTCACTTATATAGCGCAGTACTCCAGCCTAGGGCTAGGCTCACTTATATAGCGCAGTACTCCAGCCTAGGGCTAGGCTCACTTATATAGCGCAGTACTCCAGCCTAGGGCTAGGCTCACTTATATAGCGCAGTACTCCAGCCTAGGGCTAGGCTCACTTATATAGCGCAGTACTCCAGCCTAGGGCTAGGCTCACTTATATAGCGCAGTACTCCAGCCTAGGGCTAGGCTCACTTATATAGCGCAGTACTCCAGCCTAGGGCTAGGCTCACTTATATAGCGCAGTACTCCAGCCTAGGGCTAGGCTCACTTATATAGCGCAGTACTCCAGCCTAGGGCTAGGCTCACTTATATAGCGCAGTACTCCAGCCTAGGGCTAGGCTCACTTATATAGCGCAGTACTCCAGCCTAGGGCTAGGCTCACTTATATAGCGCAGTACTCCAGCCTAGGGCTAGGCTCACTTATATAGCGCAGTACTCCAGCCTAGGGCTAGGCTCACTTATATAGCGCAGTACTCCAGCCTAGGGCTAGGCTCACTTATATAGCGCAGTACTCCAGCCTAGGGCTAGGCTCACTTATATAGCGCAGTACTCCAGCCTAGGGCTAGGCTCACTTATATAGCGCAGTACTCCAGCCTAGGGCTAGGCTCACTTATATAGCGCAGTACTCCAGCCTAGGGCTAGGCTCACTTATATAGCGCAGTACTCCAGCCTAGGGCTAGGCTCACTTATATAGCGCAGTACTCCAGCCTAGGGCTAGGCTCATTATATAGCGCAGAACGCCATCCTAGGGCTATGCTCATTATATAGCGCAGAACGCCAGCCTAGGGCTAGGCTCATTATATAGCGCAGTACTCCAGCCTAGGGCTGGGCTCACTTATATAGCAGAGAACGCCAGCCTAAGGCTAGGCTCACTTATATAGCGCAGAACGCCAGCCTAAGGCTGGGCTCACTTATATAGCAGAGAACGCCAGCCTAAGGCTAGGCTCACTTATATAGCGCAGAACGCCAGCCTAAGGCTGGGCTCACTTATATAGCGCCGAACGCCAGCCTAAGGCTAGGCTCACTTATATAGCGCCGAACGCCAGCCTAAGGCTGGGCTCACTTATATAGCGCCGAACGCCAGCCTAAGGCTGGGCTCACTTATATAGCGCCGAACGCCAGCCTAGGGCTAGGCTCACTTACATAGCGCCGAACGCCAGCCTAGGGCTGGGCTCACTTATATAGCGCAGAACGCCAGCCTAAGGCTGGGCTCACTTATATAGCGCCGAACGCCAGCCTAAGGCTGGGCTCACTTATATAGCGCCGAACGCCAGCCTAAGGCTGGGCTCACTTATATAGCGCCGAACGCCAGCCTAGGGCTAGGCTCACTTACATAGCGCCGAACGCCAGCCTAGGGCTAGGCTCACTTACATAGCGCCGAACGCCAGCCTAGGGCTAGGCTCACTTACATAGCGCCGAACGCCAGCCTAGGGCTAGGCTCACTGCGCTTCGCATAAAAATTAACAATGACAAAAACGTATCCATTTAAAAAGAAGAACTGGTAAAAAAAAAGCTTGACAGCACCCAACCAAGTACTCTCTACCCCTGTCTAGCCATGGACAGCACCCACCCAAGTACTCTCTACCCCTGTCTAGCCATGGACAGCACCCACCCAAGTACTCTCTACCCCTGTCTAGCCATGGACAGCACCCACCCAAGTACTCTCTACCCCTGTCTAGCCATGGACAGCACCCACCCAAGTACTCTCTACCCCTGTCTAGCCATGGACAGCACCCACCCAAGTACTCTCTACCCCTGTCTAGCCATGGACAGCACCCACCCAAGTACTCTCTACCCCTGTCTAGCCATGGACAGCACCCACCCAAGTACTCTCTACCCCTGTCTAGCCATGGACAGCACCCACCCAAGTACTCTCTACCCCTGTCTAGCCATGGACAGCACCCACCCAAGTACTCTCTACCCCTGTCTAGCCATGGACAGCACCCACCCAAGTACTCTCTACCCCTGTCTAGCCATGGACAGCACCCACCCAAGTACTCTCTACCCCTGTCTAGCCATGGACAGCACCCACCCAAGTACTCTCTACCCCTGTCTAGCCATGGACAGCACCCACCCAAGTACTCTCTACCCCTGTCTAGCCATGGACAGCACCCACCCAAGTACTCTCTACCCCTGTCTAGCCATGGACAGCACCCACCCAAGTACTCTCTACCCCTGTCTAGCCATGGACAGCACCCACCCAAGTACTCTCTACCCCTGTCTAGCCATGGACAGCACCCACCCAAGTACTCTCTACCCCTGTCTAGCCATGGACAGCACCCACCCAAGTACTCTCTACCCCTGTCTAGCCATGGATAGCACCCACCCAAGTACTATCTACCCATGTCTAGCCATGGAAAGCACCCATCAAAGTACTCTCTACGCCTGTCTAGCCATGGACAGCACCCACCCAAGTACTCTCTACCCCTGTCTAGCCATGGAGAGCACCCACCCAAGTACTCTCTACCCCTGTCTAGCCATGGACAGCACCCACCCAACTACTCTCTACCCCTGTCTAGCCATGGACAGCACCCACCCAAGTACTCTCTACCCCTGTCTAGCCTTGGACAGCTCCCACCCAAGTACACTCCACCCCTGTCTAGCCATGGAAAGCACCCACAAAAGTACTCTCTACCCCTGTCTAGCCATGGACAGCACCCACCCAAGTACTCTCTACCCCTGTCTAGCCATGGAAAGCACCAACCAAAGTACTCTCTACCCCTGTCTAGCCATGGACAGCACCCACCAAAGTACTCTCTACCCCTGTCTAGCCATGGACAGCACCCACCCAACTACTCTCTACCCCTGTCTAGCCATGGACAGCACCCACCCAGGTACTATCTACCCCTGTCTAGCCATGGACAGCACCCACCCAAGTACTATCTACCCCTGTCTACCCATGGACAGCACCCACCCAAGTACTCTCTACCCCTGTCTAGCCATGGAAAGCACCCACCCAAGTACTCTCTACCCCTGTCTAGCCATGGACAGCACCCACCAAAGTACTCTCTACCCCTGTCTAGCCATGGACAGCACCCACCCAAGTACTCTCTACCCCTGTCTAGCCATGGCCAGCACCCACCCACGTACTCTCTACCCCTGTTTAGCCATGGACAGCATCCACCCAAGTACTCTCTACCCCTGTCAAGCCATGGACAGCACCCACCCAAGTACTATCTACCCCTGTCTAGCCATGGAAAGCACCCACCAAAGTACTCTCTACCCCTGTCTAGCCATGGAAAGCACCCACCCAAGTACTCTCTACCCCTGTCTAGCCATGGACAGATCCAACCAAGTACTCTCTACCCCTGTCTAGCTATGGACAGCACCCACCCAAGTACTCTCTACCCCTGTCTAGCCATGGACAGCACCCACGCAAGTACTCTCTACCCCTGTCTAGCCATGGACAGCACCCACCCAAGTACTCTCTACCCCTGTCTAGCCATGGACAGCACCCACCCAAGTACTCTCTAACCCTGTCTAGCCATGGAAAGCACCCACCAAATTACTCTCTACCCCTGTCTACCCATTGACAGCACCCACCAAAGTACTCTCTATCCCTGTCTAGCCATGGACAGCACCCACCCATGTACTCTCTACCCCTGTCTAGCCATGGAAAGCACCCACCAAAGTACTCTCCACCCATGTCTAGCCATGGAAAGCACCCACCAAAGTACTCTCTACCCCTGTCTAGCCATGGAAAGCACCCAATAAAGTACTCACTACCCCTGTCTAGCCATGGAAAGCTCCCACCAAAGTACTCTCTACCCCTGTCTAGCCATGGAAAGCACCCACCAAAGTACTCTCTACCCCTGTCTAGCCATGGAATGCACCCACCAAAGTACTCTCTTTCCCTGTCTAGCCATGGAAAGCACCCACCAAAGTACTCTCTACCCCTGTCTAGCCATGGAAAGCACCCACCCAAGTACTCTCTACCCCTGTCTAGCCATGGGCATCAACCACCCAAGTACTATCTACCCCTGTCTAGCCATGGACAGCACCCACCCAAGTACTCTCTACCCCTGTCTAGCCATGGACAGAACCCACCCACGTACTCTCTACCCCTGTCTAGCCATGGACAGCACCCAGCCAAGTACTCTCTACCCCAGTCTAGCCATGGACAGCACCCACCCAAGTACTCTCTACCCCTGTCTAGCCATGGACAGCACCCAGAAGCATCGAGCGTTGGTTATCAGGCAGAGGAGGGTTAAAATGGATATATTTGATGTTCCGTATATTTAAGGTGATTCTCCTAGAGGCTTACACTATTCTCCTTCTATATATTAAGGGCCCACGATCAATTTATTGATCATTCTGGCTCCTATGCATGTAGAGGGGATTACCAATGTTTCTGTGCCTGGTGTTGGCGAGGATCGTTCACTGGTTGGAATGGGGTTGGAAGGCCTGAGGCAATAAACGCTAATGTGTCAAGTGTTGTCGCCTCAACTGTTCCTTTTGGAAGCTTGTTCCAGTCCCTGCGTGTCGTTGGCAGGAATGAGTGGTTGCTGTACTGGCTTCTCGCTGGTATGAGCCGTAACTGCCTGTCATGGCATCGTCGCTGTTTCATCGATTATAAATATCGTACTGTTGCGAAATTGGGCCAGTCCTGATTATAAGCCAAAGTTTTACTTCTGTTGTTTGCATTTTATCGGTACTTTTATTTAATGATTTTTAGCAGCTTCCCAAGTTTAAAGACTTTAATAACACTGTATTAAACTACCTTTGCATCAATATAAAGCTCTAATTTTTTAAATATAGTTCTTTCTAAGTGCCAAACATTTGCAATCCAATTATATTTCAGCATATAAGCATGACTTTAAAGTAGGGACAGGTTTTCATTATCAATTGTATGATGACAGCATGTTTTCAAAAATATCGTTCTTATCCTTATTTTAGATGTACTCGATTTCATGTCGGTTCAGTTGGATAGAATGAACCATTTAAAAATTTGATTTTATTAAGTTTTTTAAAAACAAAAACTTGCAATGGAACAAACAGTGCCGGTTTCATCAATTATTATTTATGTATTTATTTATTTAAGGCATTTTTATATAGCGCTTATCTTAAAGCTCTAAGCGCTCTACAATTATTAAAAACATGTAAACTATTAAATTATTACATCAGACAAGTTTGCGTTCTCTTTCAATGAGCAAATTATGGTTCCTGGATGACAGGGCTCTGTTTTAAATAAGTCCGTATTTATCAAATTCCCAAATGCTTTTCTGTTCTTTAAATATTAGAATAATCGACACTCTGCCCCTCCTACATTCACTCATTTTTTTTATTTTTTAATTATTGTTTTACGTGAGAATCGAGTAGAAAGCAATAAAAAAATATTTAAAAAACATTTTTTTAAGCTTACATTTTGATTATCATGCCTGCGCCATTTCTGGTACTAGTTTTAGAAACATTTCTTGTTCCTAAATTGTCATTTTAAAAATAAATTCCGCGGATTTGGTAAAAGAAATGTGTTAAAGCACACGGAAGGGTTAATTGTAATTTATGTGAACAAAATTTTGATAGTTTGAAATTTCTAATAAACATTTCATTCAAATGAATATTGGGAAATTTATATAATATTTGTACACAGATTTATCTCAAATGAGCTTACACATTAACAAATATATGATGTCTTTGTAAGCATCGCATATCTTCTAAACATACTTACCCCGTATATAAACGATTGCTAAAAAATGATCAGCTTTGAAAACTCATTAAAAAAAAAAAATATTGACCTTTCTACAAAACATTATTTATTTTAATTATTTTGTTAAAACTCTGGTTAAACTTGGAAATATTTAGAAAAAGTAAATTATTTTAAGTGAGTTGTTTTGTTTTCCTCATTTGCGTTCAACATGTAAAATGGCGCTAGCATCGCTTATTTAATGATGGAAAACTTGTTTTAAAGGAATGGGTTTTTTGATTGTTTGTTTTTGTTATTTCTTTTTCATTTATTAATTAAGTAGTTCAATTATTTGCGTAACACAAGCAGCTCCAGAAGAACTGTCCCTTGAATGTTCCAGCGCCCCCCTCATTTTTTTTCCTCATTTGCGTTTAACATGTAAAATGGCGCTAGCATCGCTTATTTAATGATGGAAAACTTGTTTTAAAAGGAATGGGTTTTTTGTTTGTTTGTTTTTGTTTTTTTTTTTTCATTTATTAATTAAGTAGTTCAATTATTTGCGTAACACAAGCAGCCCCAGAAGAACTGTCACTTGAATGTTCCAGCGCCACAACCGGAATGAATTCAGTTTATGTATAGCACTGAGCGCTATAATGCCTGCACCGTCGTTGAAAAAATTCTTTACCCCGTTAAAAAAGTCTAATAGATAAACTAAGTTCAGGTAAATTCGAAAATGCACCTCTTTATTCTGAAATAATTAAAAAATTCGGAGGATCTCGACTGATGTTGTTGATACACGGATTCAGTTTTCCTTTTCCAAATGAACATCAGTAATTTGTGTTCTCACTTTTGATTTGATGGTCTTAAAGCTGTTCACACGCAAACGTGCTTCTAAAGAGCGACACCATCGACAGAGCATGTTTGTAAAACGCAGCAGATTTATCCTTAGTCCAAATACGTTTTACAGAGCTCTTCCAAACACCAACTTGATGCAATTTCTCCATTGGCTTTGCTTCACAGCACATTTCACAAGGTTCCATTTGTAATCTTCCAATTAATAAATGCACGCCTACCGCGAATGTCGGTGCAAATGCACACATAAAATAATGCGTTTTTTTGTTTTAAATCCCGAAATTTGTTTCCAAATTTGACGTGTTAAGTCAGACGTTAAACAAGCGTATTTATCTGCCGCCACCTCCTGTGTGACGTCTGGTTGCCATGACAATGTAGGAAAATGAGCAAATATTTTTTATCTCAGCTGTTGTTCACAAAACGAAGTTTCATTTGAAATAGGATCATACATCTTATTAAATAATTGCCTTCTCCCTTGTAGAAACGTATTAACGTCATTTAGGTGGCCATCTGTATCGACGAGAAATGCAAAGTCGCAAACCCGCTCTTCTTTGTCTTCAAACTCTGGGGTAGTTTAAGAATTGCTTGGAAAGGATGGTTGTATTTCTTGCTGCAGATCAAACACTCTTTTCAACATTTGTGCACGGGTCAGACATCTTACTTCTGCATAAAATGTGACGTCACTATACATCCAAAGACTTAAGAACGTCTTAAAACTGGTGGTCATTCAACCCGTTCGACTTAATGAGGATCACTATTTTGGCGACCACTTTCATGACATGGCCCATTTTGAGGGACTTCGAACATAAATTCTCCTGATGAATAATGCAATGCAAATTTAGCATTAAAGTATTACTGATTTTGGAGGCCTTATTTTCAATCCATTTGACTAAACCTTCGTGTTTTCCAACCATTTCCAGAGCACCATCCATTGTTAAGCCTGATACCTTGTAACAAAAAGCGATTTAATGTCGATGTAACTGCCTTTAACAAATCTCGTGACTTAGTAGTGTCCTTAAGTGGATACAGTGCCACTAATTCGTCTGTCTTTTCAAAATGGATATCAACACCCCTGATAAAAATGGCCAGTTGAGCAGTATCTGCCATATCTGTGCTTTCAGTTGGGTAGTATCTGCCACATCTGTGCTTTCAGTTGGGCAGTATCTGCCATATCTGTGCTTTCAGTTGGGCAGTATCTGCCACATCTGTGCTTTCAGTTGGGCAGTATCTGCCATATCTGTGCTTTCAGTTGGGCAGTATCTGCCATATCTGTGATTTCATCCAAAGCTAGAGCATAAAATATAAACTCGGATAATCGACTTTTTAAATTATCTTCAATATCTTTTCCAATTTCGTCCACATGTCTAATAATAGTCTGACGAGACAGAATTTTTTTGAGAAATCCTTCTTCTTTTCTGGATACAGGGTTCCAACGACTTTCTCCAAACATTCCTTAACCATTTCCCCATCACAGTACGGCTTCGATTTTTTGCTAGTAACCTGGCTACTGCATAACTAGCTGTTACATAGCATCTTGTCTCTCCACCGCTCTAATAAATATCTTCTGTTGTGCAGATTTAAACAAAAAATATCCTTAATTTCGTCTTATCGAAATCGCCCTTTGTACTTATCAAACTTATTTGCATCTTTAGTCTCGTAGTGCCGTTTGATGCTATACTCTTTCACAAAAAGAAACAGATTCTTTGCATATCAAATATGGGATTTGCTTTAATTTCCACAACAAAATAGTTTATTAGTCCACCAGTCTTGAAAACTTCTTAATTCTTCTGTGATTCTTCTATTCTTTGGTCCAAAGTCTTTACTAGTTGATGCCATGGTAGGTCATCAGTATCAGTCCGATAGTGTTGCGAGCTACCCGAAGACGCTGAAGACCACAGAACATAAATGTACTAAATTTTATCAACACCTAGCGTTGGAAACCTGAGTGTCAAATGGCGGCATATTTGAAATATCTCAAATCTGTGTATTTGCTCGAAAATGCGGGATCTATAAAACGCGCTCCAAACCAATGAATGTGTCCAAAAAATGCGCGATCTTTCGAATTTCTCTTCGGTATCATTTAAAGAGCGATGATACGAACTACTCAAGATGTTATTTTCTTTTGGTGATATGTACAATAAAGTTAACATTTGCTTTCATGTGTCTTAGCTCCGCGGGCCGCAACATGACTCCCAGCGGGCCGCACGCTGTCCGCGGGCCCTCATGTTGGTCACACCTGCTCTAAACTCTTTCTATAATGGGCAATTGTAGTAAACTCTTTCTAAAATAGGCAAGGGTCAGAAACTCTATAATGGTCAAGGCTCCTAAACTCTTTCTAAAATGGGAAAGGGTCCTAAACTCTATAATGGTCAAGGCTCCTAAACTCTTTCTATAATGGTCAAGGCTCCTAAACTCTTTCTATAATGGTCAAGGCTCCTAAACTCTTTCTAAAATGGGAAAGGGTCCTAAACTCTATAATGGTCAAGGCTCCTAAACTCTTTCTAAAATGGGAAAGGGTCCTAAACTCTATAATGGTCAAGGCTCTAAACTCTTTCTATAAAGAGCAAGGGTCCTAAACTCTATAATGGTCAAGGCTCCTAAACTCTTTCTATAAAGGGCAAGGGTCCTAAACTCTTTCTATAATGGTCAAGGCTCCTAAACTCTTTCTATAAAGGGCAAGGGTCCTAAACTCTATAATGGTCAAGGCCCCTAAATTCTTTCTAAAATGGGAAAGGGTCCTAAACTCTATAATGGTCAAGGCTCCTAAACTCTTTCTATAAAGGGCAAGGGTCCTTAACTCTATAATGGTCAAGGCTCCTAAACTCTTTCTATAATGGGCAAGGGCTCCAAACACTTTATACAATAGGCAAGGGTTCTAAACTTCACTGAAACTGTTAACTTCCTTGTTATTCTCAAAACCCGTTCGTGGTCAGGGTAATCGACCTATATGATCTATGTCACGTGATGCCAAAGCCATAAAAAAATTGATTTAGCCTCAGATACATTTCATTGTGATGTGGTCATGTAATGATGTGGTGATGCGATGTAATAAGGCCAGATCCTACCTGCAGTTAGCTCTAGAACTAGGGCTTATTTTAACTGATATTTTAGTTTAATTATTCAATTCATCTTCGGTTTCTGTTAGGCAATACGTGATTACGATCACCTTCAACCTTTGTCTTAAGGGATACATTGAAGATCGCCCACTATAGCATCACAGTGTGTAAATGAAACTTGTAATATCACTTCGTGATTGAGTCGAGATTGTGTACCACACATCAATCACCTCACTCAGCTAACTGTTGTTCCTGTTCCCGATTCTTACATCATGTTCCCGAATCCCAAATCATGTTCCCGAATACTCCCTTATGTTCCTGACTCCATCATCATGTTCCCGACACCTACATCATGTTCCCGACACCAACATCATGTTCCCGACTCCTACATTATGTTCCCAATTCCTACATCATGTCCCCGACTCCTACATCATATTAGCGAATACTAGATCCTTTTTAACATCTCGAAATCATGTTCTCTAATAGATCTCACGAATATGTTTCACTTCAGACCCATGTCTCCAACCCTGGCTCCACTGACTGTGTTAATGCTTCGTATCTTTGGGCAAATCTTCAAGTGTCGTGGTACTGTACCCCCCTGGACCCAACAGCCAGCACCCCTGCTGTAGATTGAACTTAATCCTAACATTACAATCCCGTCCATTTCAGGCAGAAATGTCAGTTCAAGTCTAATGTGTCGACGGACGACCATATTTAGCCATTAGTATTAGCCCCACCCCTTGCCGTCAGCGTTCCGTAAAGTCTTTTTTTTTTCCCCTCCCGCCTTTTCATCTCATCATTTTCCCAATGTGATCAAATTAGATTTCCTTTTTAAACCTAACACTCCTACTGGAGATAACCCCTCCCCCCTGCGACACACGGCCCCTGTCACATCCCCCGCCTCTTGTTGTGGCCTCGCTGGCGGAGAGTTTCAGCGCGAGCCAGTGACACGGGACGGTAACCCAAATCAAGTCTTTCGTGTCAAGACGATTCTATTAGCGGTGGGGGGGACCTTCAGGACTATTAGCGGGGATCTTCAGGACTATTAGCGGGGATCTTCAGGACTCCACTCTGACGTCAGGTTGTCTCTGTCGAACAGAGTAACTTATTTTGATTCTAGCGGGAAACAGATTCCATGACAAAATATGCCGTCGCTCAAGATGAAATGATTTTTGACGATAGTTTATTTTATTTTTTTGGTCAAGCGTTTTTCCGTTATTATAGTGTTACAGTAACAGCTAATTCCGATGAGCTTTTAGGTTAGTAACTACGTGCACCAGAGTCACACACAAATTTGAACTTAAATGTAACACCAGTGGTGTGTGTAACACTCGGTTTGTAAGTTATAGCGCCACCCCTTACACGTTACATTTCTTAGCTACCATGGAGTGTTCACCAATGGCACAAAGATAAACAAATACAGTGAACCAATTTGGAGGATTTCACAGAGGAGTAGTCAGATACTACATCTACAGATATCAGCTTGTGGAAAGGTAAGTTGTATCACGCTTGGATTACTTCGGATTATCCATGTTTTAACTTTTTTTTTTAAAAGTTTTTTTAAATATTTGTTTTACAATTGTTGTTTTGAAGGAACTTGATTTTTCGAAGTTTTTTTTTTTTATTAATCATCTTGCTATCATCACTTCATCATTATTCTTATGTGTCTTGATGATCAGTTCACTTGTATTCTTTTCCACTGTTATTGTAATAAGTATTTTTATAACCTTAAGTTACAGAAATTGAGATGCGCTATTTTGCAGTTCAGGGACCACCATTTCTAGATTACTGAGTTGAACATTTCTTGGGACATAACAAAATTCTTTCTTAGAAATCTCCATTTATTGATCTCAATGACCTTACTTTGAAAATTCAAGTTTAAATTATGTTAGATGCCCCCAGGCCTCCCCCATTTCCCCCCAATTTTTATTATTTTTTTCCATTTTAAATTTTCTAATTTCATCTTTTTTACAATTAATTTGTGATAAGATCTTTTTTTTATCTTGAACGATAAATCGCGCCACAAATACTTAATTTTGGGGAGTACTAAATAATAAGATTAAGATAAGATTAAGATAAGATTAAGATAAGATTAAGATAAGCTTAAGATAAGCTTAAGATAAGCTTAAGATAAGCTTAAGATAAGCTTAAGATAAGATTAAGATAATATTAAGATAAGATTAAGATAAGATTAAGATAAGATAAGATAAGATTAAGATAAGATTAAGATAAGATTAAGATAAGATTAAGATAAGATTAAGATAAGCTTAAGATAAGCTTAAGATAAGATTAAGATAAGCTTAAGATAAGCTTAAGACAAGCTTAAGATAAGCTTAAGATAAGATTAAGATAAGATTAAGATAAGATTAAGATAAGATTAAGATAAGATTAAGATAAGATTAAGATAAGATAAAGATAAGATTAAGATAAGATTAAGATAGGATTAAGATAAGATTAAGATAAGATTAAGATAAGATTAAGATAAGATTAAGATAGGATTAAGATAGGATTAAGATAAGATTAAGATAAGATTAAGATAAGATTAAGATAAGATTAAGATAAGATTAAGATAAGATTAAGATAAGATCAAGATAAGATCAAGATAAGATCAAGATAAGATTAAGATAAGATTAAGATAAGATTAAGATCAGATTAAGATCAGATTAAGAGAGATTAAGATACGATTAAGATAAGATTAAGATACGATTAATATTAAGAAGAGATTAAGATGAGATTAAGATAAGGTGAAAATAAGATAAGTTGAGATTAAGATAAGAATAAGATAATAACATTATTTAATAGATCCAACTGTAGGTAAATTGTTTTATAATTTTATTTTATAACTGCCGGGGAAGTACGCAAGTAAATCTTGACATATGTAATGACCTGCGACTGTGATGGCCCTCTACTCCTCAACATGTTGTCTTTGTATGAAAAGCCACGCACAGATCTAGTCACAAATGTGTTTGCTTGACCCAATGTGATATCGTTACGCAGAGTCTTGACTTATTATATTTCTGTTTGTAGCCAGATGATCGGTGATGAATTTCTTGACAAGCTAGATGAATTATGTTACACTGTGGAGCTAGTGGATAGTCATTGGTGAATTTGAGTTTGACAAAAATCCAATTCTGCTCTCATCAGTCTGCACCCGTCGAACGTGCATGTTAAATTCTGCAATTTAGAACTTAAATTCAATTAACCATTGTTTGGTTTTAGGGAAATGTTGGGAAAAGGTGTGGGTAGGTGGGGGTGGGGGTGTAGCTAGATAAGTGAAAGGAGATACATGCATAGGAGCCAAAATGATCAATAAATTGATCGTGGGCCCTTAAGATATAGAAGAGAAGAAGAAGAGATCAAACCCTGATGAAGGTGTTCTGACGTTTTCAACACAAATAAATGTGTGTGTCCAATTGAAATGTGCCATAATAGTGTATTTAATAATACAAGGTAGGGCATGCTGAAACAAATACAATTAAGAGAGCAAATATACAAGTTATGCTAAATTTATACAAATGAGGGTACAGTTATTCAAATTAGGGTACAGTTATACCAATTAGGGTACATTTTTTCAAATTAGTGTAAAATTATTCAAATTAGAGTACAGTTATAAAAATAAGGGTACAACTATACAATTTAGGCAAAATTCATACAAATTAATACACATTAGTGTACAATTATTCATATTAGGGTACAGTTATACCAATTAGGGTACAATTATTCAAATTAGCGTGCAATTATTCAAATTATGATACAATTATACCAATTTGAGTACGATTATACATATTACGATACAATTATACAAATCAAGGTACAATCATACGAGTATCGAATATTTAAACAACTGCTGTCAACAATCAATTCAAAAATAAAAGTGTCAAAACCGGAAGACAATGAAATCAGTAGAAGTTGATAAAAGGAGTTCATTCATTCATGACGTCCTATGTCAATAAAATGGCTGCAAATATCAACTTTGAAACTATACTAAACTTTGAGAATAGCAACAGTTCCATAGAACATCATATCAATCAATGCAATAAACAAATGGAGATCATTAAAACTTTTTTGTATTAAGCAGCATGGATAGAGATTAGCAGTCTTGAAACAAAATACACCTGAGAAATGCCATCTTGTAAAAGAAATATACCATAAGAACAAAGTCTTGTAACAAAATATACCCGGTGAATACCGTCTTGTAACAAAATATACCCGGGAAATATAGTCTTGTAACGAAATATGCCTGGGGAATACAGTCTTGCAACTAACTATACCTGAGAAATAGAGTCTTGTAACAAAATATTCCTAAGGATAACAGTATTCTTATAAAAATTTCTCTACAGGTATACGTTCTTGTAACAAAATTTACCTGAGGAATACAGTCTTGTAACCAAAAAATACCCAAGGAACACAATCTTGTAAAAAAAATATACACGAGGAATACGGTCTTGTAACGAATTCTAAGTGAGGATTTTGAGACTCAGAAACACCAAAAAGTTTAAGGAATTGACAGGAAAGAGACAACAGAGATATTCATCGAGACGACACAGCATATTCGACTTCACCAAGGTCTCTTTACAGATTCTGACAGCAATAATCAGACTTCACTAAGCTACATTTTGAGAGTATTACGGCAACCATCTGACTTCACTAAGTTATATTTTAAGAGTATTACAGCGTTCTGTTCAAAGATATTTTTCCCCCATGAGATTTCGTTCCCCCCCCCCCCCCAATTTTTGGCTTAACGAGATCCCAA
>CAXITT010000025.1:192699-226700 GCA_964033795.1 Lymnaea stagnalis | reverse complement strand
CAAAAAAAAAAAACAAAAAAAAAAAAAAAAAGATTAATAATGAATAAAAAAACATATATATTTCGCAATACCGGTAGTGTTGACGACATATGTCTGCCTTGGATAAAGACACGTCAGCATTGTGTAAGATTTCTCCATTATTGAAACCATTTCATTATTCATTCTTTAAAAATATACTTAGCTAACATAAAGGTCCGTGCACACCTACTTGCCCCAGTTACCCACATACAGAAGCGCCCCTGACGGATGCGGCACGCGGCGTATGGCGGGGCTCGCTCTAGTCGGTTCGTTGAATAGCTAAATACAAGAGAAAAGGTACCCCCAGAAAAGGGTGCCATTAGAGCAGGGTACCCCAAGAAAAGGGCGCCATTAGAGCAGGGTGCCACCAGGGTGTCTGAGGCGAATACCTAAACATTAATCTAGTAGTTAAGAGTCATAATTTAGCGGATTTTTCTCAAGTAAAACATAAACAGTATTATGTGTGAAGGGGCGTCACCTGTGCCGCGGACTGCACCAAGTGACACCATCACAGAGGGTGACAACAAAATGAAAAAAAATATATATTACTTAACAGAGTTCGCGCGAGACGGTTTCATTCAAAACCGAATGTAGTGAAACACAGGAACAGAGTGCCACCACAACAGAGTGCCACCAGGACAGAGTGCCACCAGAACAGAGTGCCACCAAAACAGAGTGCCACCAAAACAGAGTCCACCAAAACAAAGGGCCACAAGAACAGAGTGCCACGAGAACAGAGTGCTACCAAAAGAGAGTGCCACCAGAAAAGAGTGCCACCAGAACAGAGTGCCACCAGAACAGAGTGCCACCAAAACAGAGTGCCACCATAACAGAGTGCCACCAGAACAGAGTGCCATCAGAACAGAGTCCAACCAAAACAGAGTGCCACCAGAACAGAGTGCCAACAGAACAGAGTGCCACCAGAACAGAGTGCCACCAGAGAGAGAGAGAGCAGACTCGGAATAAGTCATTTGGGAAGTCAGGTGGTTGGGGGCTGTCACCGTGATTTTACCCCACTGGGTGACACCAAACCTAGTCACGCCATTGCCCACGTGCACTTTTCCCAGCGTTCTGTCTATTCCAATCTTATTTAATTTTTATGTATTTTTTTTTCAAAACTATATAATATCGACTTCAATAAGATGCTGCTTATTTTTTTTCTCACAAATTCGAGTTTGACATGAGGCTGTGAAGTTGTTTCATAAGCATGCAGGCAAACGAATGAACTGTTGTTGCATAAACAACCAGGCAAAGGAATGAACTGTTGTTGCATAAACAACCAGGCAAAGGAATGAACTGTTGTTGCATAAACAACCAGGCAAAGGAATGAACTATTGTTGCATAATATTAATATTAAAAAAATAACACTTATTATTAGCAGGAACGCCATGATGAATGTGTGATAATTATTATATTTTAAAGCATTACTATTTTTCTTATTATACATAAATATATTATTTTTTTTTTGGAGGGGGGAGGGTTGCATTTTGGGAGTAGGATATTTAATCACGGTGGGCCAAAGTCATCAGTAAATATTTGTTTTTTTATTTTTATTTCTCAAATTTTTAAATATTTTTTTGAATGAAACAACTTATTAGGTCACAATGCTATGCGCCTGATCTCATTTTGAAATAATTTATTCAACATATCAATCTGATTGGTCGCTACATATTTTGTTACGTAGTAACCGACATTATTTGGCAACACAGTGTCCTGTCACGTGTCATGTCACGTGTCATGTCACGTGTCATGTCACGTCAAATGACTTACATCTCTTATTCAAAATAGTTGGATAACTCTCGTATCAGTTTTCCAGAGGTTTTTAGGAGTTAGTTCAGATCCCACGCAAAGGGACACATTTATGTTCCTAGAGTCTTCTATGTAATTCAAAAGAAGTCTACAACCATTTACGTAAATGAAATTAACTTTTTTATTTACATTAATTTTACATCACTTCATAGGAATCGAAAATCTTAATAGTAGGAAAATCACTAGCTTATAGATCACCCTTTGCTTATAATTTTACAATCTAGGTAATGATGACTATGGCAATTGGCCTCCCGTTGTAGACTAACTATTTCATCATCATTTATTGCTTTTGAATAAGACAGATATGTCCTGGCCGTATACAAATTATTTTATGAATATAATGTATAATCGTAATAGATACATCAATGTGTGACGTCACTTGTGAGCTGGAAGTGGATTCTTCAGTCCTATCCTTAGTGGCCTTTCAAGGAAGCAACGAGGAGTGGACTTCCCGACTGTAGGTCCTGGGGCATCCTAAAAACTTGCAGTCCTATCTGATGAAGGCTCACAGATCTAGAGTCCTAAAAACTTGCAGTCCTATCTGATGAAGACTCACAGATGTAGAGTCCTAAAAACTTGCAGTCCTATCTGATGAAGACTCACAGATGTAGTCCTAAAAACGTGCAGTCCTATCTGATGAAGGCTCACAGATGTAGAGTCCTAAAAACTCGCAGTCCTATCTGATGAAGACTCACAGATGTAGAGTCCTAAAAACTTGCAGTCCTATCTGATGAAGACTCACAGATGTAGAGTCCTAAAAACTTGCAGTCCTATCTGATGAAGACTCACAGATGTAGAGTCCTAAAAACTTGCAGTCCTATCTGATGAAGACTCACAGATGTAGAGTCCTAAAAACTTGCAGTCCTATCTGATGAAGACTCACAGATGTAGAGTCCTAAAAACTTGCAGTCCTATCTGATGAAGACTCACAGATGTAGAGTCCTAAAAACTTGCAGTCCTATCTGATGAAGACTCACAGATGTAGAGTCCTAAAAACTTGCAGTCCTATCTGATGAAGGCTCACAGATGTAGAGTCCTAAAAACTTGCAGTCCTATCTGATGAAGACTCACAGATGTAGAGTCCTAAAAACTCGCAGTCCTATCTGATGAAGGCTCATAGGTGTAACGTCCTAGAAAACTCTTAGTTCTCTGTGATGCAAGCACACAGGTGTAACGTCCTAGAAAACTCTTAGTTCTCTGTGATGCAAGCACACAGGTGTAACGTCCTAGAAAACTATCAAATCTCTGTGTGGTTGGTGGATGTGCAGCACTTAGCGGACACCTCGGAATCTAGGCTCAGGGCTTATCCTGATTCCAGCTCCTGAGATTAGCAGCTGGTTTAAGGCACTACGACATCTTGTTGGCAAGCGTGAGCAGACTCGAAAGACCGTTACTTCGCTGGTGAAAACAGCATAGATCAAAGGTGGGAGAAATTCATCATTGACTAACGGATGCCCCTGGGATTGGATCACTGGCGCAACAGTGGTAAAACAACATATCTTAGTGTGTTACTCACTCGTAGTGTTGGCACGGTTCAAAGACATTTCAGATTTAGTCAATCAAAAAAAAATAAAAATAAAATAACAATAACAAGGAGGGGAGATTACTCTTACTTAACAGGAAAAGAAAAACATCACAGTTTTAGAATTTTTAGATCCAGCATGATGTCATCACAGTCAATCAGAATCATTTCACAGTCATCCAGTGTCATTTCACGTCAATCAGTGGCATTTCACTACATGGGTGCTATTTAGTTTATTTTTATATTCAAGTATTGTGGGCAGTTTCTTTTACATCCCATTATTTATTACATTCACGTGCTATCGTGAAGAATCAGTCAACATTTGTTTCGACTCCAGACGGAAAAACTCCACCCACGGGGCGGAATGCAATTTTATTTAAATTTTTTATATTTTATTTATTTATTTTATTTATTTTTTACATTTTTTATTTATATAGACTATATATACATTTTTTAATATATATTTTTTTTTTTATGGATGCGAGACATGGAACCTAACCCAATTTCCAACAGATTCACCCTGAACACGGCGCATTGCGCCTACTCTCAGTAAAAAGCCTACTTCCAATAGACATGCCATCAAGTAACCAATGGACCAATCCAATAGACATGCCATCAACTAACCAATGGACCAATCCAATAGACATGCCATCAAAAAACCAATGGACCAATCCAATAGACATGCCATCAACTAACCAATGGACCAATCCAATAGACATGCCATCAACTAACCAATGGACCAATCCAATAGACATGCCATCAACTAACCAATGGACCAATCCAATAGACATGCCATCAACTAACCAATGGACAAATCCAATAGACATGCCATCAACTAACCAATGGACCAATCCAATAGACATGCCATCAACTAACCAATGGACCAATCCAATAGACATGCCATCAACTAACCAATGGAAAAAATGATTCGAACCTGAGACTTTCAGCACGAATGTTTGCTCACGACGCTGTCTCCGCGAAACGCTCTGCTGACCCACGCCACGTTGCGAGACGACGGTCGAGTGCGGGGAAATGAAAAGTTCGCTCTATGTGGGGGGGGGGGGCACGGCCATTTCTAAAGGTTTAGAAACGAACATAAGAGAAACTAAGACATTTCGTCTCTGATGGCAGCCATCTCAGGCCGAACTGCGGGCCCCAGTGCTTTCACCAGCCCACCACGTAAACCCTAAGCCAAGCCGGTCTCAATAGGGATATGCTGTTCTCGAGAATATGTTTCCTCTCAGCGGGGCATGAAACCCCCAAGTGAAACTTGTCAAAACGATAAAAAAAAAATTTAAAAAAGGAAAATAATAATGACACTAATTTCCTGATTTACCAATGGCGAGAGGGGGACATATTTGCAGCAAATAATATGTTTTCAAGAAAGACTGTTGTCATGAGCCCTCGGGGCTCCTCCATCACCGGGTCCTGACGCCGCAGTGGCTGACAGCGCGCGCCGAGGGGGACACAGCGCGATAAGTTGGGCTAATTCCCACCCCGCTATCGTGCCACAAAGCTCTCCACGGGTGCATGCGAGAGAGAAAAAGATGGACCAAAAAAAAAAAAAAAAATCAGACTCGCGGTCTGAATAATCATTTCTCAGTGCGGGAGCTATTTGGGCGCCGAGAATAAAAAAAAAAGGGAGGGTGGGGGGGGGGCGACTCATCCCTTGGATAACAATATTTTTAAATGGTTAGAAAGAGGAGCCGGGCTTTCGAAATCTGAACGAGCTCATTTAATCGCGCCCTTGTATTATCCCCCCACCCGGAACACACACACACACAGACACACAAACGACTCTAATTAAATTAGCCCAAAGAATACATAATAGACTGTACCCGAATTTCACGCGCGACAGATCGTAAAAAGCTGGTCTGGCGTGGTGGAGGAGACGCGGCACAAAGCTGCGTGTTTCGGCCCGAGGGCTTGTTCCAGCAGGGGACCTCTTCACCGGTTCGCGAGGGAGAGGCGAAACTGACACCGGGATCCGGTGTCGCCGCGAGGACTCGGCGAGTTGCTCTTACGGCCACGCCGATGTGCCTCAGTCAAAGAGCCAAACAAACAGGGGACGTAAATGGAAGGGGGCGGAGAACTCGAGCGGATTCGCGGGGGGAAACGGGTTGTCAACGGATAAACTAATTGTAAGGGTAGATAATGATGTAAACATGCAGGACAGAGAAGGGGAAAGATTGCTGCAATAAGTCAAAGAAAACAGCCGAGATCTCCGCGTGTGGAATATCGCGTCAGTGGTTGAGGGACTGAGAACTAGCGAATAATAAATCTTGTCAAAGCAATTTGTTGTAGTGTTGATTTGATTTGAGGCATCTTTCTAGCTGCTAACACACATACGACTCGTTGCTAATTAACAGATGACTATGTATTCATACGAATTGTATGGCATCAAGAAAAGTATGTTTTAATGGCCTCCAAAGAAAATTTCAATTTAAAATGGACGGCATGAGTCTGAGTAGCAAAACCCACGTGATTGGTATCACTAATCAGCGACTTGTATCACTAATCACAGACTAAATGTTCTCAGTGCCTCTTTACAAAATATATGTTACCAAGACAATGGTTGTTCTAGCCCAGATAACATCAGGTGCTGAATGCTGAGTTGAAAGTCTTCAAATAATATAAATTTTAGCTTCTGAATACCAGGACTCGGCTAAAATCTGATCTTAAAGTTATAGTGTTCCAGTTTCATATTGTAATGTATTGCACCAATTTTAAATTGTAATGTAAGACACCCGTTTCATATGGTAATGTAGTGCAAAAATGTCATATTGTAATGTAGGGCACCCGTTTCACATTGTAATGTAGTGCACCAATTTCATATTGTAATGTAGGGCACCCGTTTCACATTGTAATGTAGTGCACCAATTTCATATTGTAATGTAGGGCACCCGTTTCATATTGTCATGTAGGGCACCAGTTTCATATTGTAATGTACGTCACCAGTTTCATATTGTAATGTAGGGCACCAGTTTCATATTGTAATGTACGTCACCAGTTTCATATTGTAATGTAGGTCACCAGTTTCATATTGTAATGTTGGTCACCAGTTTCATATTGTAATGTAGGACACCAGTTTCAGATTGTAATGTAGGTCACCAGTTTCATATTGTAATGTAGATCACCAGTTTCATATTGTAATGTAGGACGCCAGTTTCAGATTGTAATGTAGGTCACCAGTTTCATATTGTAATGTAGGTCACCAGTTTCATATTGTAATGTAGGTCACCAGTTTCATATTGTAGTGTGGGGCATCCTTGTTTTTAAAAAAAATTCTCAGTTCAATACGTGCTTACGTCATCTACTGGAGCGGGAGTAGGATTCATGACCGGTAGCGGAACTTTTAAAATTGTATGCGAAAATTGACGCCCACCTGGTAGCTTAAAATGTGTGGTTTTTTTTTTAAAAAGATACTCATTTAACACCTCGAGTCGTCGCACACAAGTATCTCTTTGAGATGTTGATCTACCAATGTAAGCTAAATTGTGTGTGTGTGTGGGGGGGAGGGGGGTTGGAAATGAGAGGTTGTTCAGCGGCAGGAGACTGAGGGGGGCTGGCTATTATGTCATCTTGAGATAAAAATTCTATGGACTCTTTTAGAGTTGTTTTTTCCTTCATTGACTTGCTTTGGCCGATGTTGAAGTAGGCGATCTTACAGAATAAGATAAACATTCCTTCTCGTTGTTTGTGACACATTTCAACATAGAAATCTAGAACTTGAACAGCGGCTGTAGCTGTGCGTGACACCTAGTTAAATAGCAAGAGGACAGCAGAGGGCCTCTTGCCCCCTACCCCCTCTCACATCCCCCCCAAAAAATAACAACTGGCATCTTCCATTCAAAGCTACAATCCGAGCCAGGTTTCTCAAGAACTAGTCAACAGTTCACAATTGCGCCCTTCAGATTGTAAGGCGCCCGGGCACAGGGCGCGGTTTGCGTCGGCAGCCTAACGAGATAACTTGAAATTTGAGCAATTTGGAGGCGAATTTTTTTCTTGAAAAGCCAAGAGCTCTTGTGGTGCTTGTGAGGCGGCGAGATCTCGCGATGACTGGGAGTAGGCGAGATCTCGCGATGCGGAGA
This sequence comes from Lymnaea stagnalis, assembly GCA_964033795.1. Lineage (NCBI taxonomy): Eukaryota > Metazoa > Mollusca > Gastropoda > Lymnaeidae > Lymnaea > Lymnaea stagnalis. Next base: position 219,260 of record CAXITT010000025.1, on the reverse strand, counting down.
CGACTCAACTGTTTTCTGTCCAAGTAGAATGAGAAGAGGCTTGGGCCACTTTGTCGGACTAAAAAAAATACAAAGAAGAAAATCGTTAAGTTCCTCTTTTTATTTATTTTTTAAAAAATCTCTTAAGTGGGTATTTTGTTTCCGAGAGGTGATTATCTCCATTGATGTCACCATTGTTGTCATGTCATTTCAAACGTAAAAAGCCGGCTGGAACAAAATGGAGGTTAAGTTATTAAAACGGTGTGTGTGTGTGTTGTGTCATAGTCCCAGCTGTCTGGAAACACGTCTGTCTCATTCAAAAGCCGTTGTCCAGATTCTTTGAATTGTGTTGACACTTGAACGCATTGAAAATGAACATTGTGAGCGTTCATGAACCCCTGGAGTCCATCTCAAAAAGAAGTGATATTTAGTATAGTAACTGTGTTGGGATGGTAGGTCAAGGTGTATTTATATATAGATACATATATATATATATATATATATATATATATATATATATATATTGTTTGCTAACCCTCAAAAGTCTTTGGATTATAATTTTCATGTGCAAAAATGTATCTTTAGACGTGCGATAATGATATTACTAACGGTTTTCTTATAGTTAAAAAAGAGATCTGAAAGTGTCAAGCGTAACATACGGCACAACATACGGCACAACATACAGCACAACATACGGCACAACATACGGCACAACATACGGCACAACACACGGCACAACATACGGCACAACACACGGCACAACATACGGCACAACATACGGCACAACATACGGCACAACACACGGCACAACACACGGCACAACATACGGCACAACATACGGCACAACACACGGGTTTGACAAAGTCAGAATTTCTGTAGAATCAACTAAGCTGTAATTGACGTGTAAGCAGATTGTAACTAAACTATTAAACTACCTGATTTTGAATGTTAAATTGTCCAGGTTAAAAGGTTGTTAAAGGTTTATAAATTGTACATTATTTCTTTACAATGAATTCAATGACGAAGGAAGGAGGCTGGTGTGGGGGGGGGGGGATTGGGGGATTTTGAGGGGCGGTATATTCGGTAAACTGCAGAGTTTTTTTCATGGAAAGGGGCTGAAAAAATATGCGTCACTATCCTTAGCGCGGCAACAGAGGGTGGGGGGGGGGGGGGGGGGGGGGGGGATTGGGGGATTTTGAGGGGCGGTATATTCGGTAAACTGCAGAGTTTTTTTCATGGAAAGGGGCTGAAAAAATATGCGTCACTATCCATAGCGCCGCAACAGAGTGGATGTAGAGTTGCATTTATAGATATGAGGATTTAAGATGTTTCACGTATGTGAAATTAATAACTTTCCACTAACTTTAACTGCATGGTGGGTGACATTTAACATATACATATATAATTCATACAACCAACGTGATGAAACGTGATGACATTGTTAATGGCTCATGCTGGTATTCTCTTTATTATTCGAGAATTACACCAAATCCCCTACAAAGAAAAATTTTTAAACATAATTTTAAAAATCCTCTTGGCATCGTCGGTTCACTTTATCAACATTTGTATTTAAGCTCTAAGATTGATTAGATTTAAACACACCATATTTTTTTTTAAAAATCATTGTTGTGTAATACCATTTTGCGATCCCTTTCTGAAGACTAAGCCTGATCTTTTCAGTATACACCTCCATAAATTCACTGGTGGATCCTGTCATAGAAATGAATGATGCTCACTCTTATGTGTTCGGTGTAACAACTGACTTTATTTTTACCTTATACAACATTTTTATACAACTACATCAATGATCACTCATTCCAGATTTCTACGCACTTACGTTCAAAACCTTCCTGAATAAAAACAACTCATGACGTCCAGTCATACTGTCATGACGTCCAGTCATACTGTCATGACGTCCAGTCACACTGTCATGACGTCCAGTCATACTGTCATGACGTCCAGTCATACTGTCATGACGTCCAGTCATACTGTCATGACGTCCAGTCATACTGTCATGACGTCCAGTCATACTGTCATGACGTCCAGTCATACTGTCACAGATCCCATCAAACACATAAACAAATTAAACAAATAGAAGTATTCTTGAAAGCTTATCACACTTGTGAAATCGACCAAGAGGTTAATTTTAGTTTTGGATTATAGTTGAGTATAGGAGCCAAAATGATCAATAAATTTGATCGTGGGCCCTTAGGATATAGAAGAAGATTTGATGATGAATGGAAATTATTTTAAAAAGTGTTAAAAAAATTATAATTTTAATTTTAAAAAAACAACAAAGTTTATGTTTGTAGAGCTAAACACACACAAAACTGTCGTCTTTTGTCACACACCTTGTTGCAGTCCATGAATGAATGTCCTCTTGTTTCCGCAGTCTCTTCAACCAACCCAGGGCCTAAGGGAGACCAATCCTACAGCTCTAGGACAGCAGCCACGAATGGTCGCCACAAGCAGCAGAGCTCATTCAAACATCGCAGCTACCAGACACATTCCAGCCACCAGCAGCCACACACCAACCACGACCAGTCCCGCACCAACCACCAGCAGCCCCACACCAACCACGACCAGTCCCGCACCAACCACCAGCAGCCACACACCAACCAGCACCAGCACCATTTAAACCGCCCCAACCCTCACGGTCATCACCAGCCACGGGCAGGACCTGAGGAGCGCCTGGAGGAGGAGGACGTCAACGACGACGACGATGACGTCACGGAGGATGGCCGCCGCAGCAAAGGTTCGAAGAAGCACCGCAGAAACCGAACGACCTTCACCACCTACCAACTACACGAGCTGGAGAGGGCGTTTGAGAGGTCACATTACCCGGATGTTTACAGTCGCGAGGAGTTGGCCATCAAAATTAACCTACCGGAAGTTAGAGTGCAGGTTGGTTACTTTGAATGTTTTTTACAACAGCAACAGGTGGGGTAGGAGCAGACATAACAGTTGATGTATTGATTAATGTTGACCAACTCCACATTAAAGACTAACGCAAGCAAGTTAGATTTTATGTTTTAGTCAATCAGTTGATTTATCTTCCAAATGTTAGAGCCCCCTGCAGACATTCTCTTGATGCTATCGTAAACTCATTTATAGATAAGTTATAGTTACGTTATAGATCAGTTACAGATAAGTTATAGATAAGTTAAAGTTAAGTTACACATAGATTAAGTTGGCGTGAAGCTAGCTATTGAAATCCAGGGTCCAAAACACAATTTAATTGGTCACCAAAGAACGTAATATATTTGAACCTATGTAAAACAATTCCTATCATACACCAATCCCGAGGATGATGTAGTAGAGACAGCGTTCACTATAGAGACCGGCCGAATTTTGGCTTCGGCTTCGGTTTCGGCGCCGAAAGTGGCCATTTTATCACTTTCGGCCAAGTTTCGGTTTCGGCCGAAATCAGAAAATCACTTTCGGTCGGTCTTTAGTTCACTTCGTGTGAGATGAAATATTAAGCACATGCTGTGTAGCAGCCTGATAACAGCATACAAGAATCAGTCGAACCTTGCGGCTAAATGCCTTCCTCAACGAAAACAATTATACAAATTTGAATTAAACGAAACACACACGAGAATTAGACACACACCCTACAGACTAACTTGCTAGATATATTTGAGATGACAATTCGGGTCAAGGTCACAAATATTAAACAGATGCGCATTAACAGGGGCGCATTAAACAGATGCGCATCAAACAGATCTAAAACCGTATTCTGTTCGCTAAACAATTACGGCCGTCTCACCGCTAGTGCTGCTGAAACTCGCCATTGAAATATCGACTTTTAGCTGACCCTCTGCTCGAGCTCACGAGCGAATGGACGCGACCGGGGAGGGGGAGGGGGGCGGTCAATTATCACCTGACACAAATGGTCAGTGGCGGTCAAACTTTGGTCATCCCGACCACCTCCTGATTCTCGAGGCTGAAATAGGAGTTAAAGAGGTTTTCAAGTCGCTATCAGTAGCATAAGCGGTCTCTGTGGTAGGGGCGCACCTCGCCACGAACGCTAATTAATCTGCAACTCTTGACCACGATCGCCCCCCACTAAGAGGTCCTCCAGCGGACTGGACATTTCCCAATTAGTTCTCTTTGCCTTGGGAGATACTCCTAATTCCACCGTCCGCCGGGTAGCGCCTGGACCCTGCGCGCCCCTCCCGTTCTCCCTCCGCACACCCCAACTCCCTTTCACTTTCCTCACATCCGACTGCTTTTGAAAAAATCTTTCTTCCCGAATTCTCCACCGAGTTAATTTGATTGGGCGTAGACGCCATCATCGGCGGCTCTTTGTTGCTTTAGAAACTGTCATGGGGATGGATGGGTTCACCGAAATGGCCTGCCCGCCTGGTTCCGGGACGAAGTTAATAACGAGCCCTGGTCTTGAACCATCCGTAATGGCGTTACCAACGTTTCACTTGAGCTCAATGGATCCGCTCGTCCCGGAGCTAAAGACCTGATAATGGCTGTATTAAACGGCCCGGGCACAGACTAACGTGCCCAAATGTGATCAACATCAACCGACCAATGGGGGTCACCGGGATTCATTTGTGGGGGACCATCTTTGAAAAAAAAAGAAGGTATGCTGGGTGAAATAAAAATGGTTTACTTGACAAGAGAAGAGATTGGTATAATATCAGATGGGTAGGGAGCGGGGGAGGAGGAGGGAATACTGTTAGTGAAATATAAAGTTGGTGAGCTCTTCAAGGTGTATTGTTCAAAAATAAAATAAATATAAACATATGTTAAGGAAATTTTTAACTTTATTGTAAAGTTAGACTGGTAAAGGGTAAGCTAAACATAATGATGAGTTGAGTTAGCATGCACAGATATGACGTCAAAAGGCATAAGTATGACATCAACACGCATGCATATGACATCAACACGCATGCATATGACATCGACACGAATGCATGTGATATTAACAATGATGAAAATAACGTCGACATGAAAACCTATGCATCAATACGCATCCGCATACATATGGCATCAACACACATACACATGACATCAACACACATACACATGACATCAACACACATACACATGACGTCAACACACATATACATGACATCAACACACATACACATGACATCAACACACATATACATGACATCAACACACATACACATGACATCAACACACATACACATGACATCAACACACATACACATGACATCAGCACACATACACATGACATCAACACACATACACATGACATCAACACACATACACATGACATCAACACACATACACTTGAAATCAACACACATACACATGACATCAACACACATACACATGACATCAACACATATACATATGACATCACAAGCACACAAATGACATCAACACACATACACATGACATCAACACACATACATATGACATCAACACACATACATATGACATGAACATGAACACATATGACATCACACGCATGTATAAACATGACATCAAAACACATACATATGACATCAATATGAATACATCATTTTGCAGAGCTGTCACCTAGAAGTTGTTCGCGTCTTTAGTTTGAAATTAAAAATATTTTTTTTTATTACACTAAAAATGCTTACGATCCCATTATTCGGTTAAGTTATAACTAATATAACTCATGTTTAACCATCTCAGCCAACGACCATCCCAGCTACCTATCTATTAGACCATCCCAGCCATCTATCTATGAGACCATCCCAGCCATCTATCTATTAGACCATCCCAGCCATCTATCTATGAGACCATCCCAGCAACCTGTCTATGAGACCATCCCAGCCACCTGTCTATTAGACCATCCCAGCCACCTGTCTATTAGACCATCCCAGCCACCTGTCTATTAGACCATCCCAGCCACCTGTCTATTAGACCATCGCAGCCACCTGTCTATTAGACCATCCCAGCCACCTGTCTATTAGACCATCCCAGCCACCTGTCTATTAGACCATCCCAGCCACCTGTCTATTAGACCATCCCAGCCACCTGTCTATTAGACCATTCCAGCCACCTGTCTATTTGGCAAGAGGTGACAACCTGAGGCTCTTTGAATTAATAAATGTGTCTTTTTCCACTGATAAGCCTTTTTTTAAACTAATAATTATCTGTTTATAATTAAATGAACTTTAATATAATGATTGATTTTAAAAAATCCTAAAAGTTTGTGCAACATGTCATACACTGTCATACCCTGTCATACCCTGTCATACCCTGTCATACCCTGTCATACCCTGTCATACACTGTCTTTTCTGTTCAAGAATAATTTAAAATAAACAGCTTGAACACATTAATTAATTATAATTCTTTTCATACGTGGACTCTTAACGTAAAGCATCAGGTTTCAAATATAGCCCTTAACTCAACAATGCCAAAAACACAAACAATATTTTGTTTGTAAATATAATTTATATAATGGCTCTTCCCTCAAATTTTTTTTTTTTTTTTTTTTTTTAAAGTTTGTCACCCCTTGTATTAGGCCGTCTATCTATCATAACTTAATCGTCTCCCCTGGTACGCACCTTAACTGGCATATTATTAATCTTATTGTTACAGAATTAGGCGCTCGAATTTTGTTCTTAACGGGCCAATAGAATATGAAGTGTGTTAAATGGGAGGTAACCACTAGGGGGTGGAGATGTAATTATCTAACCTAACAAGATGGACGGGGTACAAAAAGAACATTGCCAAACTCGTCTGCTAAATGTTATCCCAGTTTTTACACAACTTAACCAGCTCTGAGTCCGGGGGAGAAAGATTGTGCTTTGGAAGTGTTAGGGGGGGGGGTGAGGTCTAGAGATCGGATTTTAATGTGAGGAAAAGAAAAATCAAATCTTCCCTTTTACCAGCAATCAATAACGGAACAAATCGAAATAATTGCGTTATTTCAAATTAAAATCAATTATATAATATAATATTATATATTATAATTAAATGCAATATAATAATAAAATATATTATCATATAATGTAATATAATATAATGTAATAAAATGTTACATAATGTAATAAAATGTTACATAATGTAATACAATATTATATAATATAGTATAATATAATATACTCTGCCCCCCCCCCCAACCCAAAACAATTAACTTAGATATTTATTAAAATTAAACGCTTGAAGACAGGGTTAAATGTGTCGACATGTTAAACGAACTTAAAATGTTGTCATTAATTACCCTGAAGATTGGCCGATCAATTATTAAATCATTAGCGTCCTTCAATCAGCACGCCGTGAAATAATTATCATTGATTGGTGTCAATTATTATATTTTTTTATATAATTACAAAAAATCCTGGCAACAGGACCAAGAACATAATGATTGTATAATGAGTCAAATTGTGGTGTTTAGCTTTATCGTGACAAGATGCGATAACTGCGGTTGTTGACATGGTCAGGAAACGTTTAGAGTTGAACACACGCCCGTCAATGTCTCACGGTCTAACTGTAAGCCTACGCGGGTCAAGGAGAGGCGAGACAGCTACTGTCTATTCCGGTGAAGGTCACATTTTTATAACACTAAAACTATCATCAATAACAACTTGTACAATGGCCAAGAAAAGGATTTAGTATCACTGCATTTATATATATATCAATAACAACTTGTACAATGGCAAAGAAAAAAATTTATTATCACTGCATATATATATATATATATATATATATATATATATATATATATATATATATTTCTTTATATATTTAAAGGTAATACGCAAAGCGTGTCTTTTTAATGCCATGAGTTTCGCCTTATGTTAATTTTGTTTCGTCTAATGTTAACTGACTTCTGTTTTTCCCTCTCCTTTCAGGTGTGGTTTCAAAACAGACGCGCAAAATGGAGGAGACAAGAAAAAATCGAATACCTCAAAGTTCCCGACGGCCTGAGTGGCCCGCCGCTTCCCAGCCTCTCGTCGACCGTGTCACTGGGGTCATCTTCGTTGCCCCTTGACCCCTGGCTGACCCCGCCCATCGTCAGCATGGGGGGTGACATGACGTCGCAGTCCTTGTCGTCGTTCTCCGCGTCTGTGATGGGAGCTCCGTCGTCCATGACGTACTCGGAGTACCTTCCGCTGGCCATGACGTCGCACGGCGGCAGTCTGACGTCGCAGTTCCACAACTTCTCCGGCGTGTTCAGTCCACTTCACGCCAAGCGGTCTAGGAGCCATGACAGAGTTTGTCATTTGGGGGACAAGGGCACCAGCATTACGTCTCTGCGCGTGCTAGCACGAGAGCATCTCGAGACGTTAGAAAGGAAGTTGGACGGCACGTTCTTGTGATGTTGAGACATCTTCCGGGATGGCGTTAGAAAGGATGTTGGGCGGCACGTTCTTGTGATGTTGAAACATCTTCCGGGATGGCGTTAGAAAGGATGTTGGGCGGCACGTTCTTGTGATGTTGAGACATCTTCCGGGATGGCGTTAGAAAGGATGTTGGGCGGCACGTTCTTGTGATGTTGAAACATTTTCCGGGATGGCGTTAGAAAGGAAGTTGGGCGGCACGTTCTTGTGATGTTGAAACATCTTCCGGGATGGCGTTAGAAAGGATGTTGGGCGGCACGTTCTTCTGATGTTAAGACATCTTCTGGGGTGGCATTAGAAAGGATGTTGGGCGGCACGTTCTTGTGATGTTGGTGCTGATGCGACGATGTTAGAAATTATCATAAAATCTCCATCATAAAAAATTGGCTCATAATACTCATCGCATGACAGCTCGCCAAAGCGTCAGTACGTTTTCATGCCGTCAGTATCTTGCCAGGACCTGATTATGCTCTAATGACGTCAATATGACCTTATTATGTTATAATGACGTCAGTATGACCTCATGACCTCATTATATTTAGTGAAGCCAGCATGACCTCATGACCTCATAAAGTTGTAATGACGTCAGTATAACATCATGATCTCATTATTTTGTAAAGACGTCTGCATAATGTCGCCATGACCTCAAGTGTGGTGTGAGTTTATTCAGCTGATAGTATCTAGACATGGCTATGCTCGGGATGTGGACGTGTTACCCCAAAGCTGGCCAATAGGACAGAATCGATAGATCGAATCTTTTCATTAGATTTAACATTCAATGACATGTGCTAAATTCAAATCAGAGTGAGCTGACCCGAGGAAACTTTCCTCCCAGGCCAGGCGTGTTGAAAAATGCCATACATTAACTTAATTTTATGACCATTATAATATTATCATTAATTGTATGGTTATACATAAAAACTGTCTCATGTCATGACACCTTTGACTTTCTGCTGTGTGTCTTGGGACTTTCTTGAGCATGCATACATTCTATGTAACGTTATTAAATATTGACAAGACAGTGAAAGAAGTCGGTGTTGCGAGTTTTATTTATTTCTACACGTGATACAAAAGTTGTTATTGGCGTGTCTAGTTGGACAAATTTGAAGACGTTCATGTGTTGTTAAATTCTGTTGTCTAGTTGGATGGTATACTTGTGTTGTCTAATTTGGATCGTCTAGCTGCTCTCTAATTATGATATCTATCTGGGTTTTCTAATTATGATGTCTAATTGTGTTGTCTATTTATGATATCCATTTGTTTCGTCTAATCTTGATATTTACTTGTCTTGTCTAATTATGATTTCTACTTGTGCTGTCTATTTATATCTACATATGATGTCTAATTATGACATCTACTTGTGTTGTCTAATTATGATACTTACTTTTGTTGTCTAATTATATATATTTATGTTGTCTCATAATATGATATCTACTTGTGTTGTCTGATTATAAAATCTCATGGTGTTGTCTAATTATGATACTTACATGTTGACTATTATATCTACTTGTGTTGTCTAATTATGACATCTACTTGTGTATTCTAATCATGATAATTTCTTGTGTTGTCTAATTATGACATCTACTTGTGTATTCTAATCATGATAATTTCTTGTGTTGTCTAATTATGACATCTACTTGTGTATTCTAATCATGATAATTTCTTGTGTTGTCTAATTATGACATCTACTTGTGTATTCTAATCATGATAATTTCTTGTGTTGTCTAATTATGACATCTACTTGTGTATTCTAATCATGATAATTTCTTGTGTTGTCTAATTATGACATCTACTTGTGTATTCTAATCATGATAATTTCTTGTGTTGTCTAATTATGACATCTACTTGTGTATTCTAATCATGATAATTTCTTGTGTTGTCTAATCTTGATATTTACTCGTCTTGTCTAATTTTCATATTTAAATCTGTTGATTTAAAGAAGAAAAAAAAATTTAATACTCACCAAAAGATCAGCAACTATTAGCAGCTAAATTGTGGGTTTGAGAGTAGGTCAATGGCGGGGAGTTAGCCCTGTTTTGTCAGTAAGACATGACAATTAGTTATACAAATCAAAGCTGTGCAGCTTTAAAACTACTATGTCTCTTGCAGTCATCTCCTGCAGTCATATATTAAAGGCATATCTATAATAAGTTACTAAATTTAGGCCTAAAAATCAGCTACTAAATATATGCCTACAATTACCTACTAAATGTAGGCCTATAATCAGCTACTAAATGTAGGCCTACAATCAGCTACTAAATGTAGGCCTACAATCAGGTACTAAATGTAGGACTACAATCAGGTACTAAATATATGCCTACAAATACCTACTAAATGTAGGCCTATAATCAGCTACTAAATGTAGGCCTACAATCAGCTACTAAATGTAGGCCTACAATCAGGTACTGAATATATGCCTACAATTACCTACTAAATGTAGGCCAACAATCAGCTACTAAATGTAGGCCTACAATTACCTACTAAATGTAGGCCTACAATCAGCTACTTAATGTAGGACTACAATCAGGTACTAAATATATGCCTACAATTACCTACTAAATATAGGCCTACAATCAGCTACTAAATGTAGGCCTACAATCAGCTACTAAATATATATCTACAATTACCTACTAAATGTAGGCCTACAATCACCTACTAAATGTAGGCCTACAATGAGCTACTAAGTGTAGGCCTATACTCAGCTACTGAATGTAGGCTTAACTAAATGGATACATACAGTAAGGTTCTAAATTGATGCTTACAGTCATTTACCGCATGGGTCCTCTAACAAACGAGCCAGTGGTGCCATGGTTTCACTTCAAAATAACTTAATACAAAGTTTATATCTCACCATTGGTTTTTGGTTTTCTAATTGTTACTGATGTGGTATCTCCGGTGTATAAATATAGTTCGGGTAATGGGATTCGCTGTGGATATATAGTGTGAGCACTGGGTCAACCCGTTTATATATAGTTGGAGCACTGGATAACCCGTGTATATATAGTTGGAGCACTGGATTAACCCGGGTATATATAGTTGGAGCACTGGGTTAACCCGTGTATATATAGTTGGAGCACTGGGTTAACCCGTGTATATATAGTTGGAACATTGGGTTAACCCGTGTATATATAGTTGGAGCACTGGGTTAACCCGTGTATATATAGTTGGAGCACTGGATAACCCGTGTATATATAGTTGGAGCACTGGATTAACCCGTGTATATATAGTTGGAGCACTGGGTTAACTCGTGTATATATAGTTGGAGCACTGGGTTAACCCGTTTATATATAGTTGGAGCACTGGATTAACCCGTGTATATATAGTTGGAGCACTGGATTAACCCGTGTATATATAGTTGGAGCACTGGGTTAACCCGTGTATGTATAGTTGGATCACTGGATTAACCCCTGTATATATAGTTGGAGCACTGGGTTAACCCGTGTATATATAGTTTGAACAATTAGTATTAAATATGATATACGATATGTTGAAATAAACATGGCATTTCAGAAATGGGAAATGAAATCTAGAAAATAATCCATACAAATTCGAATTTTTTTGAAGTTTCACCCATACGTTATATGTTTGACAGCTGGCAATATTTCCTTTTGATAAAATTACATTCTTTCATACCGTTATATTTTTGTATTGTATTATTGAAATAATACAGAATAAATTCCAAAACCTTAAATTTGGTAACATAATCTGTAAAGTTATCTTTTAAAAAATCTGTATCCTCTAATACCATCCATATCATAATTTATACGATAATCTGTAACAGAATCTGTAATATAATATATAACTTAATCTGTGACATAATCTGTCACTCCTCAATATGGATATCGAAAGATGTTCTGGTGTCTATCATCGTCCAGTTACGCGCGTTAATACACATGATCAATAAATAGGTCTGCGCAGCGTTAATTCAGTGATTAGCTTATTTATTGGTTTAATTTCTTGCGGTGTGCGATCAAGAGGCCCCGTAAACCCATTCGGTTTGGATACCCTGCTACAAACTGTGAGATCCATTCAATATTAAATTATATATTTTTTGTATCTGTAATTACTGTGGTAATACTTAAACATAGTTGGATCTTGATTATATGGGCACAGTGAGAAAAGATTATATAGGCACAGTGAGAAAAGATTATATGGGCACAGTGAGAAAAGATTATTTGGGCACAGTGAGAAAAGATTATATGGGCACAGTGAGAAAAGATTATATGGGCACAGTGAGAAAAGATTATATGGGCACAGTGAGAAAAGATTATATAGGCACAGTGAGACAATATTATATGGGCACAGTGAGAAAAGATTATATGGGCACAGTGAGAAAAGATTATATGGGCACAGTGAGAAAAGATTATATGGGCACAGTGAGAAAAGATTATATGGGCACAGTGAGAAAAAATTATATAAGCACGGTGAGAAAATGGAGAATAAATTAAATGTTTAAATTTGTTTAACATTATTTTAACTTTTACTGTGTAACGTTGAATTTGGTGACCTTGACCTTGAGGGGTGACTTTCACCTAAAGGGGTGACTTTGCCTGTTAACTACTTTTAAGGAGAAAGTGATTGTTCGTGTTTATTAAGAGTTCTTTCCCTTATTTTTTCAACCCTTTTTAAAAGAAGACCTATCGCTGTCTATAATTTCCCTTGTCTTTCCCTGCTGAACCATGTGGTGTCATTGATTTAGCTCTTTGATTTACGCATTCCGCCCCACTTATTTCCCACGGCCACCATCTTGGTTGCCATGACGGAAAGTATCATGGCAACCAAGATGGCGGCCGTATATTATTTCTTTTTTAAAGTAGTGCAAACACACGCCTGCTAAAAAGGGAAAGGGAAAGGGAGATAATGTTCTTTTTATCTAATTACCGAGAATAACGAAAACAGTAACAAATCGTTAAAATTTAATTAAATACTTTCAGCCGGTAAATTAAGTTCGTGACGAACGTAGCAGCTTCATTTTGTCTATCTAGATATGCGGCGAGAAGTCTCAAAGACCTGCGGTCACCCACAAACCCTGGCATAATCTCAGCCGGTACCTGCTCGTCTCCCTCAACTAAAACACTTGTTTGACTACAGTTACACATTGTGCTAAGAAAATTGTAAAAATGAAGAAAAACAATGCAAAATATTTTCTTTTTTAAAGTAATGAAAACCCAACTTACCCTTTCCTAGAGAACACATTCTTTACACACTGTGTTGCAGGTTTCACTAAAAAGAAAATCCTAAACTTGTCAGAAAATCGATACAATAAAATGATTTAACCATTTTTTTCAAAATGCCTGAAAATTTCAATATTATAATTAACAGCCCCATGAAATTATAATTCAAAAAATTCCATTGGCATTTTAAAGAAAAGATAACTCCACTAACTATTTAAGAAATTAAAAAAAGGGGAGAGACTCCTACACAGAAACTCAAAATGTTGTAAATTGACCTAAATTTCTGCCCAATTAGTGTCGTTTTTATTTATTTTTTTTTAGAGGACGAAGACACACCCCCTCTCCCTGAATGGGTCTTAATTTTTAATGGACTTCTCAGTTTGTTTTTCCTTCTTCACATCAACATGCCAAGGGATTATAAGAGAATGTCTTGTAGCAGGAACTAGACACACTCTACAGAAGGAGGTAAGCTCAATGCTGTAGACGAGTGTAAAAAATATATCCCAGAGGTCAATAAATGTATAAAATACCATTACGAACTCTTCTAAACAAAGTAAATGCTATGCACGAAAAACCACCTGGTGGGTTATATGGGCTGTCAAGAGATGTTGAGGAAAGTCTGGTATGGAACAACTGCACGTGCTGATTATGGAATGCCTTTTGAAAAAAACATAACATTAAGGTTGTAGTCAAAATGCCTTTTAGTGAAATGAAAAATTTCAGTGCTACAAATTTATCATAAAATAAATTTAGATTACATATGTTCTTGTATTCTTGAAGAGACTTAAAGAAATTGTCTGCTTCAGGAATAAGATTCGTCACATCGCATTACCTAATGTTACTATTTTTAGACAGTGTTTTCCTAAAACATTGCTCATAACAATGACGTATTTCCGCATACAGATAGCAGTAACAATTTGTTTGTAAAATAATTCGTAAAATAAACTTGTCAACACGTTTTCGTCCAGGTTAAGACCCACTACCCTGGCTCACATTAACGTAGACGTACCGGACAGCTGTTGAGAGATTGGCCAAACGGGGTACCAGGATGTGTTATTAATATCTAAATGGCATTGGCCAGACTGTACGCCCGGAAGTTCTATTAATAGATTTCCGCCATTAACTAACAAAAACTCAATTGCTAAAATATTAAAATATCTTAAGCTGGCAAAATAGAAGAGCCAAAACTGACTTCTATTATTGTCATTCGATGGTGTTAATGCAGACACATTTGTAACTTATGAAAAGATAATTATGTCGCATAATCCTTGACAGACAGATAAATGGGTTTTTCCAAGGGGAGTTAAAAACCCAGAGAGGGTTATAAACTACTCCAAAGAAAACATTTCAATGACATTTGCTGAGTCAGCTACTAGGGGAACTGGTCCTACCACCTGATGTGATATAAAAATATGTCCACTTGTGGCACTCTTGGTGTGAGTGTGGTCCACCAGGAATTAGATTTGGAAGATGCACACGTGGTTGGGTGGATGGATCAAACTCCCAGGAATAGTTCGTAACTGTTGATGTTAAGTTCGCATCTGAGTGTTCGGGTAATAGTACTAACATAGAAGTGTGAAGAATTAAACATTTCCTATGTGGTGCCATCGCCAAAATGGACAGACTAAATGCCAACAACTGGATTTTTCAATATTTTCTCCTCATAAAGAGGATAGACTTAAACCTTTGGAGTCATATTTGCAATAGCATCCTTCCTCCACATCAGTAAGTAAAAAAAAAAAAAAAAATTAAAAAATGAGATGCTTTAAGGGAGGTGATTATTAATATTTTTGCTAAAATGGCAAATTATTTTTTGGTTACGTCCCTTACATATTAAAGTCTAACATTCCTTCAAATAGCTCTAAACAAAGTATTTAAATGTAGTCAATTTTAGAAAAATCCTTATGCTTAAAATGAATGTATAAAACTAATATCAATAAATTGTTATAATAAAGGTTTGATATACATCGCAACATTTAATCACTAGGGGGTAGCGTCAAGATATTTTAACAGATTATTTATTCCTTGCACAGTTACGGTAAGCGTTTCTTACGTGCCCAGTACGTGAACAACATGCAGATTAGACTAGGAGTATCGGAGGAATGCAACCACACTGTTATTTAAATTCATCATGGATTTACTTTTGTAAACTTTGTCCTTCATTCCAGGGTTTCCAATCAATTAAATAATTTTGACTGACAAATAATCTAAATATCAACTTTTTACGGACAAATAATCTAAATGTCAACTTTTTACCGACAAATAATCTAAATGTCAACTTTTTACCGACAAATAATCTAAATATCAACTTTTTACCGACAAATAATCTAAATGTCAACTTTTTACCGACAAATAATCTAAATGTCAACTTTTTACCGACAAATAATCTAAATATCAGCTTTTTACCGACAAATAATCTAAATACTGACATAAAATCTAAATCTCAACATTTTTAATACAATATCGTTGAAACTATACAAATAGTTTAAAGCTTCTATTCATTGCGGCGTCACGTCCTTATGACTCGGTATCATGTGACCATGACCTTCATCTTTGCATCTCCCTATTTTATACCATTAATTAAGAAAGGAGGACAAACTGAGAATTCCTATTTCGTTCCCAAGTAAAATTTCCAAATTTTTAAAAGACATCCTCGTGCTTTTTCTTACTTTTATTAACAAGTAACTTTGGGGGACAATTGTATGGAATTTTCTGTAGATCAACAAGTTCATGAACAGTTTGGCAACCTTGCTGATTGCTGATGACGCTAAAATGACGTTGCTACCAAAAACCGGATGTGACGTATTTCTGTTTAAATTCTACTTAATTTGACTTGATTGACCTACAACGACCCCAGTACAAAAACAGCCAGGAATAAAGGTGAAGGCCGAAGCCACACTCACTGACGCCAAACTTTATTCTCTAAACCTTTCTTGCCATGGATTTTATGATGAAGAATTTTTTTATTGATGATGCAATTCGATGAGCAACTAGTACCTGAAAGGATACTCTCAGATCTAAATTTGCATTCTGTGTTTATTTATAAATTTTTTTGCACTATTCAAGTTTTCAAGTAATGAATGGATCTGTTCTGTTAAGGAGGCAGTGTTTCGATGACTTTCATTGATTTCACCACACATGATTTTTACATTTACTAATTTCCTTAGAGCGAAGTGTAATATTTATTGAAAACTAGCGAGTACCCGGCATGCGTTGCAATGCCACTCAAGGAAAGAAAGTGTTGGCATGTTATGTTTCTTCAAGAGCTTTTAAATACTCAAAGTTGTTCTTGTTTTTCCATCTGGTATATACACGAATATATCAGAAGATATTCCGACGCGAGAGCAGGCCATATACATCTGTCCATGGGCGAAGCATGGGTTTTCCAAATTTAGTCCGCAAACTTGTAGCGATTGTCCCTGTGCTTTGTAGATAGTCATTGTAGACGCGTGTCGCATCGGAAACTATAGGCGTTTGAATTCAAATGGCATATCTGTTGGAATCATTGGGGTGAATGGCAAAAGTACATCACCTAGTTTAAATTTTCCATTTAAAATAGTAACTTCAATGGAACCAATTTCGGAAGATTCATTTGAAAAAATGTACCGTACCTAATGCTTCGATATCAAAGTGCGTTTCTCGTTGCAAATCAAGAGCGAAAAGTTTGTTTGCAGATCGATTCCGAGAGGTCATTCCCAACTCATGAATCATCAATCGATATGAATAGTATTTCATGGCACTGTCTTTCTTATTCGAATTTCTCAATTTGATGTCAAAATGATATCCATCTTCTCCTTGCCAAAATAAAATAGGATATTGCGATCAAACGTATGAGCGATGAGTTTCTGAGACTCGCTGAACATCAACACTTCTGCGATGAAGAATTATATCACTTGAGTTAAATTCTTTGCCAACTATAATGATCGCCACTTCATCAATTGTTGGTGCATTGTATTGTCTTTCATGTTGGCCGACAGGTCTGCTCTAACTATGACTTTGTATTCATCAGTCGGCATCTTTTCAAGTGCAACTCTATACATTTGAATTAATTCGTTGTGTTGCAAAAATAACGTTTGCATTGCAGCGACGATTTCTCGTTTAGTGCCCGTATTGATATGACAACGTTGATCGATTTGCTCATCAGTATTCCCCATGAAATCATTTGAAGACATTTGTGATCTGTGTTTGGCATTGGCATCAGAGATCCTACACGATGGTAAATTTGGCCTTTCACTTTACTTTAAATGTTGGCATGTAATTCTCGCGCACGATATTTATTGCACCGAACGATTTCATTTGGAAACATGTATTGCATTTGCGTATGTTTGCCAAGAAATGTTTCGATTGGCTATTGTCACCTGATACCAACAATGATAATGGTTTTGATGGTGAATGTAATTCTCACACGTTAGGATCTACCATCTTTTTACATGAAAACCTCGTACAATAGGTACGTTCATTGTTGGCAGGAGATTTCCAGTTGTATAGTTTCTCATCTATTTATAAATCGTAAATTCCAGCTGTAAAAAATGACCATAGTTCAATATTTACGCTGTCAAGTGTGTTATTTAATTACTTGAAAAACCATCGATTCATGTAAAATGTATTTACATAACACAAAACAACTCCGAAATTATCAGACTCTATTCAAGAAATACTCTTAGTTGAAAAAAAAACCGCGATTTCGATGTCATTTCCGATTCTAAAATGCGTCACAAAATTCAAGTTTATTTATACACATAACAAAAATACTCTCTACACTAAAAATGTAAAAACGTGTTTTCTCTGCTTTACTACAAATGTGTCATTTGTTCAATTTTGCCGGCGGATTCAGCTACTTCCACACATGCAATAGCTCTGTTTGAAATTATAGTTACAAAGCTCTTAGAAGAAAATATGAAATTAGGGTCACTGGCCCAAACGGAATATTGTAAAATGTTTTTTTCTAATTTAGAAACATTTTCGGTAGTGCGCATTTCACTTGACCCAGTTTGATCACAATCGAATGAATGGTATAGAAATGCATACTATAATTATATAGATAATAGAAGTGTGGAAAACGAATTTAGGACCCCGCTCACAAATGGAATATTGTAGAATTGTTGTTTTACTTCAGAAACCTACTTAATATGTCACACACTCAATTTAATATCACTATTTGTATTTGATTAAAAAGCTATCCATTCATGCTTTAGCTCTGTTTGAAATTATAGTTGTATAGCTTAAAATTATAGTTGTATAGCTTAAATAGAAAAAACGAACATACGACCCCTGGCTAAAAACGGAGTATTTTAAATGGTTGTAATCATTTAAGAAACCTTTGCGGGCGGGCCCGCGCACAACATCTCTCTAAAATTGTATCGCATTCTAATAATGTAGAGGAGCGCATACGGAAATTATTTTTATAAAGCTCCTAATGTAAGGAAAAAAACACGAATTTGGGGCGATTGCCAAAAATACGGAATATTTTAGTAGAGTTATAATGGCTTAGAAAAATGCTCTGGCGTATGGACAACAACTCACCTCAGTTTTTTCGCGAGCACTTGAATGATGTAGGAGCGCATGCGGTTTGAAATTATATTTATATAGCTCATTTTGTAAGAAACAAACATAATGCCCCTGGCTCAACACTGAATATTTTAAAACGGTTGTAGTAATTTAAGAACCTTTGTGGGCGATAGAACAACATCTCACTAAATTTTTATCGCATTCTGAAAAATGGTATAGGAGCGCATAGAAAATTATTTTTTACAAAGCGCATATAAGAAAAAATAAGAATTTGGGTCAACGGCCCAAAACGAAATATTTTAAAAGTGTTGTAATGAATGGTTATGTTTATAGATAACAACTCGTCAAAGTTTTGTCGCAATCGCGTGAATGGTGCAGGAGCGCATACGGTTTGAAATTATATTTATATAGCTCGTATAAGAAAAAAACGTAAATAAGGCCGCTGGCTAAAATTGGAATATTTTGAAAAGTTTATAATAATTTAAAAACCTTTGCGGCCGTGCTTCCAACATCTCACCAAAGTTTTAAGTTTTATTGCAATCGGATAAATGGCGTAGGAGCGCATATGGAAAATATTTTTTACAAAGCTCATATAAGAAAAAATACGAATTAAGGGCCAACGGCCGAAAACAGAATATTTTTAAAAGTGTTTAAATAACACAGTAAAATGCACTGGCGCATGGACAACAACTCACTAAGTTTTGTAGCAATCGCATGATTGGTGTAGGAGCGCATACGGTTTGAAAATATATTTATAAAGCTCATATTAGGAAAAATGAATATGATTGTAATAATTTATAAATCTTAATGGACATGCTCGCAACATTTCACCAAAGTTTTATATGAATCGAATAAATGGCGTAGTAGCGCATGTGGAAAATATTTTTACAAAGCTCATATTAGAAAAAAAAACGAATTAAGGGCCGACGGCTAGGAACGGAACACTCGATAAGGTTTTTAATAACTCAGTGAAATGGCAGGTTATGTGGACAACAACTGAGTAAAGTTTTGTCGCAATTGCATGAATGGTGTAGGAGCGCATACGAGACATACAGACATACAAACATTCATTTTTATATATATAGATGTGCATCATTTATCAAATAAATATTACCATGTTGATGTAGGTGTAAGTTTGTTGGTGGTGGTTGTTTATGTTGAATATATATATATTAAATAAGCTGAAACGAATTTTTTTTGGTACAATTTATATATATTTTTATATGTGCGTCTAAGGCGTCACGTGACTCTAGACGTCAACACAGAGCAAGGTGAAAGTTTTTACTTCAAATCGGATTATAATTATTTGATTTTTTTTTTTTATTTGATGAGGACGCCCACTATAAAGTAGATTAATAAGTTTAGCATAATCTGTGTCAAAAAATTGTAAAGTAAAAATTAAAATATGACACCCTCATTTCTGCTATTTTTTAAAACACTTATCCATCTACTTAAATGTTTGATCGGAGTCCAACCCAGTGATAATATATATTGTTCTTACATATCAATTTAAAGGAATATTTAATATATAAACAAATAAAACTAATATAAATATCATGAAACTAGAAAACATTGTCAGAAGGAATAGATTCACGTTCGCTGTTTACTTTTTACTCAAAGATCATTTTAGGTGCCTAGAGTACCGATTAAAATAGATAATAGGTTCTTGTTAAAAAGTTTTCTGTCAAAATCCTTCATATTAACTTCGCTTTTGTTCGTGGGGGGGGGGGGCTGGCTGTCTGGTCGGCGGAATGGGAAAAATCTTCGGACGGCTAATTGACCCTTTCCTGTTAACCTATCGAGATGAAAACCTGGCACAAAAACTCGTTGCCGATGGCAACACATTCTTTCAAATTTTCAGGCGCTACTCCTAACTTCCAAAAAAATCAGTATTTACTCTTTTTCAAGGGGAAGATCGAATTAAATTCCCGATATATGCGCTAAATGAGATGCTTCTTTAAAAAAAAAAATTCGCACTGCTTTTGGTAGGTAATATTTATTTTTTTTTTCTGAAATAGTTGGCGAAATAAATATGTGTTTAAAAGCGGGTGTGTCATTCCATTGGTAACACAGTTCAGGGGCGTGAACAAAAATGTGCGGTTGCAAGCCTTGTGTGTGGGGAGCACTCATTGGGATCCTTATCAAGTGCATTACTTGTAGGCATGTTTTGTCAAATAGTGTTCAGCTTCACCCCGCTCCCCCATTGCTTGACATTACATTTTCTAAAGAATGCAGACGTCAAACTTTGTTTTTAGGCGTTGTTTAATTTGGTTTTCTTTAGTAAACAAATTATAAAATTTCCTTAGGTGCAATTAAAATAAATCTAACTTTTAGCACAATGATAATATTTTAAAAGTGAAAGCCCCCTGAAATTAATTATAAATAAAACATTTTTTTAGATATCCAACATCTGTACAACAAATAAAATAAATTATTCAGATCAACTAATTTTAGCTGTTGTTTTCAACAGAAGATGGTCTAAGTTGGTGTTATGTCTGAACAGTGTGTTGAATATTCATTGACTTGACGCCTGAACGTTGTCAAACATATCATTACAGACTAATCATTCCTAGACGGGGGGTGAGCTTACTATTTCCGAAAAAGCCACACTTGTAGGGGAATGAAGAGTAAACTTCGGCACACTAAACATAAATCATAAAAAGACTACTGTTAAAACACACGAATGAAGAAATAAGCTGTTTAATTAATAGTTTAACCACCAAACGTGGCCAGTCTGCTGGTATTATTTCCTAAAAACAGGATTTATAAACTAGTTATAACCGGCCAAGCCACAAGCGAACTTCCCATCTCCTAATGTTACTTCATGTAGCCCCACTTGATACAAATCCCCCTGAATGCTATCTTCCCCCGTCCGCCCTCCTTCTAGTTACGCAAACACACATTTTTTTTCCTGCCACTGTCACTGAACTATAATAATATTCTAATGTCTCTCCCACCCCCTAAAACGTACACAGCAGATGTATTACACCAACCTGTGAGTCGCGACCCCTTTGGGGGTCGAAGGACCATTTCCCAGGGGTCGCCTAAGACGATCGGGAAACACATATACTCTACAGTTGTGAAGAAGCAACGAAACAGTATTGTGGTCGGGGGTCGCACAACATTAGGAACTGTATTAAAGGGTCGCGGCATTAAGAAGGTTGAGAACCACTGTATTACACCATATAATATTTAAATTGAGACCATTTCCGTAAAACAAGAGAAAATATTATTCCCTAAACGCAATTGCGATATTTTTATTTGCTTTTTAGTCGACTCACAACTACACCTTATTTTCTTTTATACCTAAGGAATTATTTTTATTGATTTATGTTTACTGCTCTTTCTATCTCCCGAGATATATTGTGATTAACTTTTTTATTGCAATTTTCTGTCGAAAAAAATTAAGTAATAGGGAAACCCCCCAGGAAACGGGGAGAGAACCGCTGAACTGTAAGGAAGCTTCCAAAGTAAATAATCAAAATAGTTCAATGATTTCTTGACAGTGAACATCTCAAGCAAAATTAGGAACGACAATCCAGATGTTTAAAATAGTGTATGCCCGATTGCCTTATCATTATTGGGAAAAGCTCTGCTAACAGTTTCATCAAATTTGCGCAGGGATTTTCTTTACACGCTCTAGCCCTAATCAGCCAATTTGCTTTGTGTGAAGAAAATAAGTTGACCAAACCCAATAATAGTTTGGCTCTTAGGGGAGACAATTCCGAATCATGTGCATTGCTGCCCCTGTAAAGAACAATTTGGCCCGAGAGTCATGGGGCTATTTGGGCGTGAATGCTGGAGTTTCAATGTGTAGCCAGTTAGCCAAATCCAGTGTATTTCAAAAATAAGAGGGTATGTGAGTAGGGTGGGTATGTGGGTAGAGTTGGTATGTGGGTATAGTAGGTATGTGGGTAGAGTTGGTACGTGGGTAGAGTTGGTATGTGGGTAGAGTAGGTATATGGGTAGAGTAGGTATGTGGGTAGAGTTGGTATGTGGGTAGAGTAGGTATGTGGGTAGAGTAGGTGTGTGGGAGGAGTTGGTATTGGGGTAAAGTTGGAATGGGGGTAGCGTGGGAAGAGGGGGTATGAAGGCAATATGAGTATGTGGGTAGAGAGGGTATTCGTGTAAAGTTGGTATGCAGGAAGAGTTTTTATGTGGTTAGAGTGGGTATGTGGGTAGAGCGTGTATGTAGGAAGAGTGGTTATGTGTGTAAAATGGGTATGTGTGTAAAGAGGGTTTTTGGTTAATGTGTGTTTGTGGTTAGAGCGGGTATGTGGTTAGTGTGGGTATGGGGTTAGAGTGGGAATGTGGTTAGAGTGGGTAGGGCAAAAATGAGAGTGAAGAGGATGGGCGCTGGATCTGTCCCCGTCTCTCTTCCCATCTCTCCTCCAGCTTTTCATAATCCAACATGCCCCGAGGCACTTGTATCTAATTTGAAAGAGAACTTGTTGGGGACGAGTTGTGGCCCTTTTGTGCACATTTGGCTGGTGGGAAGTAACCAGGGCGAAAAAAACGCTCAAGTGACATAGTATTATGTAGCGGCTCTCCCTCTATCAAATATTTGGGCCATCTTATTAATAACAAGAGTTGCCTATCTTGATCCAATGCGCGCTTTTACTTGATCCAATGCGCGCTTTTACTTGATCCAATGCGCGCTTTTACTTGATCCAATGAGCGCTTTCACTCCCCCACAGAAAATCGACTCACTTAGAAATGGATTGCCGCCATTTGGATGCAAATATTGACAATTTAGCGACACATTACGCTTTAATCAAATGTGATCAGCCGCCATGGCTGGCCCGCCTCACATCCGCCAGGGGCCACCACTTCACGTCTAATACCGCTCTGGTCCACACTTCCTGGGCCCACACAGCCAGCAGCTTCAGCATTCATCTCATTTGGGGGCCGTGATATTAAATTTGTCACTGGGTGAGAGGGGCGCCAGCTTATCAGCATGGCGTGGGGGGTGGTGTGGTTATGAAGGCTTGGTGGAGTTGGTTTTTACTTAGGATGATGCGCGGGGTATGGGCAATGTCATAATGGAGAGAGTAGCACTGTGTGTAAGGGATAAGTTAGTAGCACTATGTGTAAGGGATAAGATAATAGCACTGTGTCATGGTAAGATAGTAGCACTATGTGTATGGGATAAGTAAGTAGCATTAGGTGTAACGGATAAGAAAGTAGCACTATGGGGAAATGATAAGAAAATAGCAATATGTGATGCCTAAATTTTTAACAACGCTATTACGTTATTTGTCAACATTGCACACTACAGGTCAACGTCTAGTCCACGTATTGCACAGTTAAGGTCAATATCTAGTCCACGTATACAAGAAAAATTCAGATTTCTAAATTTGTGGGGGATTGTTTGTTTTTCATTGTTTAAAGTCAGATTGTATTGACCCGTAGTCGAATTCTCCGCGTGTTTTTATGACATAGATGTCGAGCCATGTTGTAAGTCTAGGAGTGTTTGTGTGACTATGTGTGTAGGTGATTTAGTCTGTATGGGTGCTGTTTGGTCGTTGCTGGAGGTGGCCAGTACACAAGCAGCTTTAAAGTGGATGGTGATTTCCTTTTTTATTTGTTTAATAATATGGTTGCTCATTAGTTTTTGACTCAAAATTTAAATTCCCAAATTATCAGCTTTACTTTTCAGAGGATCCCCATTTTAAGAACATAACGCCGTATTTAAATTCGAGCCCGTGTCTATAAAAAAATAATTTGAGACTCACTGGCCTGGAGCGAAGTAAGCATTCGTGCATCCCAGCACACACAAATTAAGGCATGGGTCCTCGTGCCAATAACCTGCTCGCGCCCTTAATATGACGATAAGGGAACTTTATTTTAATGACAGAACAAGTAGCGCCCTCCTACATTATTAACGCATTCAAAATTGAATCTTCAGCGGCCGCGACAATGGGCCTGGCCATGACACACAATGGCCCGGAGCGGGGGGTGATTCCAATGATTAATAAAAGCCAGGGTAGCCCGGGGCCAGGACCAGGCCTTGGCGCCAAGTTTAGTCTAGACCCCAATAATAGGAATCTCAAGGAGAGTCTTCCCCTTCTGAAAGCTGTGAAAATATTTCGTTTGTACAATTGATATTCAATTAAAATATCTTCCGGTCACCCAGCGTTTATTTTATATTTCTTTCCTTAGAATTTCTAATTTTAAACTTAAACTGTTTCTGTGTTTAGTGTTTCTAACGTAATTAGGCCTTATTTCTATCAAAAATATTGGTATGCAAACTTTATCTATGTTGAGTCTTTTTCTAAGCTAATTATAGGCCATATTTCATTTCTATGCAAAGTATTTCTATCTAAAGTAAATCAAATTCATAAATATTTTATGTGTCTGTGTGTGTGTTTGATTGCATAACTGTGCATCTATTGGTTTGCTTTATTTCTCACTGGAATGTAGCAAATTTATCTTTAACTTCCAGAACAAATAAGTTATTTATAGCAAGATTGTAAGGTTTTATTTAAAAGTAGGTTTATTTTTTCAAAAGAAGAGGTTCATTTTACGAAATAGGTATATTTTCAAAAGAAGGAGTTCTATTTTTTTAAAAGAAGAAGGCTTATTTCTCAAAAGAAAAATGTCTTTTTTTTCAAAGACGGTATATTTTTCGAAGAAGGTCTAACTTTTTTTTTAAAAAAGGTCTATATTACCAAAAAATAAAAAGAAGAGTGCATTATTCAAAAGAAATTCACGCTATTTTTCAAAAGAAGATAGTTTCTTTTTTTCAAATGAGGAAGGTCTATTTTTCAAAAAAGGAAAAGCCTATTTTTAAAAGAAGATCTATTTGTAAAAGCAGGAGGTCTATTTTCAGACTAGAGGCCGACCGAATTTCGGCTTTGGCTTCGGTTTTGGCGCCGAAAGTGGCCATTTTATCACTTTCGGCCAAGTTTCGGATTCGGCCGAAACTGAAAAGTTAACTTTCGGCTTAATTTCGGTTTCGACCGAAATAGAAAAGTTAACTTTCGGTTTTTCTTCGGTTTCGGCCGAAATTGACTTAGACTTTCGGCCATCCGGCCGAAAGTGACTCAGGTTTTCGGTCATTTAATACTCAGCGAAAGCGATATCTAACAACAAAATAAGCGACATTTAAGAACAAATTAAGCGATCTTTGAGAACAAACTAAATGTTATTTAACAACAAACTAAACGACATTTATGAACAAACTAAACGATATTTAAAACAAACTAAGCGATCTTTAAGAACTATCAAAGCGATCTTTAATAACAAACTAAACAATCTTAAAGAACAAACTAAACGATTTTTAAGACTGAACTAAATGATCTTTAAGATCAAAACAAATGATCTTTAATAGGAAACTAAATAATTTATAAGAATAAACTAAGCGATCTTTAATAGAAAACTAAATGTCCTTTAGGAACAAACTAAAAGATATTTAAGAACAAACTAATCGATCTTAAGGAACAAAATCAATTATCTTTAAGAACAAACTAAGCGATCTTTGTGAAAAACTAAGCGATCTTTAACAACAAACTAAGTGATCTTTAACAACAAACCAGGCGATCTTTATGAACAAACTAACCGATCTTTAAGAAAAAATAAAGCGATCATTAA
>CAXITT010000025.1:175623-192173 GCA_964033795.1 Lymnaea stagnalis | reverse complement strand
GGCCGGCGCATTTACACTAAACTTTTCTGTCATGTAGCGGGCCGCAAAATATCGTCTTGCGGGTCACAAATGGCTCGCGGGCCGCGAGTTTGAGACCCCTATATTAGATGTTTATTTATTAATATTCACAATTATCTCATTTTTATAAAAAGAATGTAAATATTTAAACTTTCCCACATCATTTTCGATGTATGCAAAATGTATGCGGGAACGAATTTCAAAATATCTAAATATTTCATTTTCGGTTTCGGCTTCGGTTTCGGCTTCGGTTTCGGCCGAAATTCATTTTTAACTTTCGGCCTTTTTTCGGTTTCGGCCGAAAGTCATTTTAAACTTTTGGCCTATTTTCGGCTTCGGTCGAAATCAGAAAATCACTTTCGGTCGGCCTCTATTTCCAACGATAAATACACATTTTTCAAAGAAGATATATTTTCAAAGAAATAAAGTATTTATGAAAAGAAAAAGGTCTATTTTTCAAAAGAAGTAAGTCTATTTTCTAAAGGAGAATGTCTATTTTCAAAAGCAGGATGTCTATTTTTTTTTAAATGGTCTATTTTCCAACGAGAAAGAACTATTTTTCGAAGACGATATGTTTTTAAAAGAATAAAGTATTTATCAAAAGAAGAAGGTCTATTTCGTAAAGTAGGTCTATTTTCAATAGAAGGAAGTCTATTTTAAAAGAAGGAAGTCTCTTTTCCGAAAGATAAAGGTCCATTTTTCAAAAGAATATTTCCTATTTCTCGAAGAAGGTCTATTTTCAAAAGGAGAAAGTCTATTCTGCAAAGAAAAAGGTCTAAATTTTTAAAAGAGTAGAGTTTATTTTTCAAAAGAAAAAGACATATTTTTTCGAAGAGGGTCTATTTTTAAAGAAGGGGTCTAATTTTCAAAAGAAGAAGGTCAATTTTCAGGTCTATTTTCAAAAGAAGGAGGTCTATTTTTCAAAAGTCGAAGGCTTATTTCTCAAAAGAAGGTGTATTTTGAAAGAGGTCTATTTTTCGAAGATGGTCTATATTTCAAAAGAAGAGAGTGTATTTTTCAAAAGAAGAAGTCCTTTTTTCAAAAGAAGAGAGTTTTCTTTAAAATGAAGAAGGCCTATTTCTCAAAAGGGAAAATCCTATTTTTCAATAGAAGAATACATATTTGCCGAAGAGGGTCTGTTTTCAAAGAAGGAGACTAATTTTCAAAAGAAGAAGGTCTATTTTTGAAAAGAAGGTCTATTTCCCAAAGAAGAATGTCTTTTTTTCAAAAGATTCGTTTTCCAAGAAGGTCCATTTTCAAAAGAGGTAGGTCTATTATTCTAAATAAGAAGGTCTATTTCTAAAATGTTGAACGTCTTATTGTCACTAGAGGAGGGTCTACTTTTCAAAAGAAGAAAGTCTATCTTTCAAAAGAAAACCAATTTTTCAAATGAAGAAGGCTTATTGGAAAAAAAAAAATGAAAGTCTATCTTTCAAAAGAAAACACATTTTTCAAATGAAGAAGGCTTATTGGAAAAAAAAATGAAAGTCTATCTTTCAAAAGAAAACACATTTTTCAAATGAAGAAGGCTTATTGGGAAAAAAAAATGAAAGTCTATCTTTCAAAAGAAAACACATTTTTCAAAAGAAAACACATTTTTCAAAAGAAAAATGATTGTCTATCTTTCAAAAGAAGTCGGTCTATTTTCCAAAGAGATTTTCAAATACATTTACCTGCTCCATTCTGTGTATCTCTATCACCAAAAAGAGGGTCTTATTTTTTAAGTTGTTTCTGGTCTGCATCATGTCAATAATGTTAATGTTTCTAGCGAGTCATTTCATGGCAATCCAATGTTTCCCTTGTTCGAATATGAGCCGAGAAATCATCCTCTCCGGTACAAAATAAACTTTTCACCTTTATTAAATATTCTTATTTTTTTTTTTTAAATTAAAGCATTTATTTATTTAAAATTTTTTCGTGGATTTGGGGTGGGGGCTGGTTATTGCATTAGGACCCCATCCTTGTGTGACCCCGATCTCATTGGAACCCTAATCCCATGCTGACACCGATCCCGGCGCAAAGACTATTTCTAATAAAAATTTCGAATAATTGTCGTCATTCTCTCCCCCCACCCCCTTTTTCCCAACCAAATGTGTAACTTGTCATGACAATAGTTTGTTGAATTTCTCGTCACTTGTCTTCCTTCCTTTTAAAGAAAGAGAAAAAAAACAAATCAATAGAGTAGTCAGGTCTGCATAGTGGATGATTTGTGGTTTAAAGTAATGCTACTGAAACTTGGCAGTTCCAACAGTCTTGGTAGACATTTTGTAAATTCATTCGTCTCATTGAAGATTTTGCTATTCTAAGTGTTAAGTTTTTTTGTTTTTTTTACTCAAATATAAATACTTCCTCAATTTATTTTAAAGTTGTGTTGTTTGAAATTCATAACTTGTGACACATGTACCAAATTTTTTTTTTCTTTTTCACTTGCGCAGCTCCAAGCTTCTCTCTTGACATTTAACATTACCTGTGGGATCAAACTTATGGCTTTTTTTACTGCAAACTGCAGTAAGGAATCGTATTATATATATATATTCATCACTCCCTGTTGCGCTACAGTCCATTTAGGGCTTTGACCTGCCTCACCTCTTTCTTCCACTCAGACCATACATCCATCCCTGTGGCACTACAACCCATGTAGGGCTTTGGGCTGCCTCACCTCTTTCTTCCACTCAGACCATACATCCATCCCTGTGGCACTACAACCCATGTAGGGCTTTGGGCTGCCTCACCACTTTCTTCCACTCAGACCATCCTTCCATTCATCTCTGTTGCGCTACAAACTATGTCAGGCTTTAGCCTGCCTCACCACGTCCTTCCACACAGAACATCCATCCATCCATCCCTGTGTCGCTACAACCCATGTAGGGCTTTGGCCTGTCTCACCACTTCCTTCCACTCAGACCTAACTAATGCTTTTCTTTTCCATGGATGGATTTCCAGCTGCTGTAGAACTTTTTCCACATCATCCATCCAAGCCTAGGTCTGCCATTGGGCCAGTTTCCTCTGTGGTTTATATATATATATATATAATTACATTCTGTTTGGGATTCGGGGGCCCCGAATTCGTTTTTTTTTTCCTTATATGAGCTATATAAATATCAATAGGCTTAATACTCCTACATGAATGGATGGATCTTGACCAAACTTATTACACATACACATGATCATCCATTTTCAAATACCGAAGGGTACTGAACTCATAAAATCCATCCCTCTGAGGCCAGGGGGCCCCAGTTGATTTTTCCTTATATAAGTTATATGAATATCAATGGGGTTAGACAACGGTATAGGTTCTATGTGAATTTATCTATCTAAGCCTAACTTTGTTCATTAAGCTTCTTAGTCCGTATTGAAATATCGGTGGATTTAAAACTAATAATATCCAATCTAGAATTTTCTAGAAGGTTCGATACTTTTAAAATGGTACATCTATTGCATTTTTAAATAGATTTGAATGGGACAAATTTTAAAATTTTAACTCTATTATTTATCCTTCTGATATTTATAGAACCCCCTATCTCAGGCAAAGCTAAATATCTCAGGCAAAGCTAAATCTGTACAGTTATGGTATGGACCCCCCCCCCCGGGCCCCATGAATAACTTAAAAGAAAAAGGATTTTAATTATGGTATTTGTTGAAGATTTTTATCGTATTCAAAAAAAGTAGTTTTACACATGTTTCGAGCAGGTTATTAAATTTAATCTAGAATGTTACAGAAAGTTCTAAATTGTTGCATGGGGAAATATAGTGGGATCTAAGGGAATATTGAAATTTTAGTTAGTTCCATTCATTTCTATACTGTTCCGGAGTTTACTGTTCTCTCAGTAACACTGAGTAAATTTTTGTTCACGGGATCCCAAAGGGGTCGGGATCCCATCATAATCTTTATCCCAAAGGGACCAGGATCCCACAAGAAAACGGGATCCCACCTGGATCGGGATCCCAAAAGTGAAAGAAGCCAACGTGTTCGGGATGAAACCGGGAAACGGGACTGCGCCGGGATCGGTGTCAGAATGGGATTAGGGTTCCAATGGGATCGAGGTCACACAAGGATGGGGTCCTAATGCAATCACGTGCAACGCCGGGTATATTAGCTGGTATATATATATATAAGAGAAAATTTATTTGTTTGTGGGTTTGTTCCACGAAGGATTTTAAGTGGATTGATTGATCTTGACCAAACTTGGCTTAAATATTCATCATCATCCAGACGGAACAATCTTTTTATATATGTAACATCTTTTAGGATTTAGGATAAATCATATCTTAATTATAAAGATGGCTGGCTATGATACCAACAAATGTCCTGCAAAGATATTACTCCAGACAAGTATGATCCATTTGTTTCAGGTAATTGGAGGACATGTGAATTATAAAACCCAGGTGCAGTTGTCAATACAAGCAGACCGTTGTTAATACAAGCAGACAGGTGCAAACACACGCAAACAGTCGTCAATGCAATATGAAAAGTGTCAATACAAGCTGACAGTTGTCAATGCAAGCAGACAATTGTCAGCAAACTTTTAAACCTATCAAGGATGTAACTTGTATGTTACTCTAGGAAAAAGGGGACGCAAATCTGGCCAAATATTGATCACATCAGTAACGCACCAGATGGTCCCATTAGCGATGTTGTGCTGGATTCACTTAGAGACAGAACTCTCCCATGTTTGAGCTACACAGTAAGGCAGTTGATGTAATTACACGTGAAGTGTTTGGTTAATTATGTCTAGTCCCTCTCAACTGGAAGTCACGTGGTGCTCAAAGGACTACACGATTGGCAGGATTAAAATTGTCTGTGTTTATGTCTACAATCTGATTCTAAGGGTAAATGGGCTTTAGGTGGGCTATAAATGGGCTATAATGGGCTGTAAATGGAATATGAATATGTAATAAATGTGACATAAATTGTCGATAATTGGTTAATCTATTGGCTATAAATCTTAAATACCTTTGATATCTTATAAATCTTATATATTTCATATATCTTACATATCTAATATATATCTTACATATCTAATATATATCTTATGTACCATATACTCTTATATATTTTATATATCCTACTAGCCTATATACCCGGCGTGGCCCGGGATTACATTAGGACCCAATCCTGGTGTGACCCCCAATCCCATTTGGACCCCGATCCCATTCTGACACCGATCTCGGGTCAGTCCCATTTGCCGATGTGATCCCGATCCCGGTGGATCCATTCAAGGTTAGAATCCCGATCCCGGTGGAATCCTGTTTGCTGCTGGGATCATGATCCCATTGGGATATAGATTATGATGGGATCCCGACCCCTTTGGGATCCCGTATATTAAAAAAAAATTACTCAGTGTTACTGAGAGAACAGTAAACTCCGGGACAGGATAGAAATGAATAGAACTAACCAACATTTCAATGTTCCCTTAGATCCCACTATAAAATCCCCCGTGGAACAATTTATAACTTTCTGAAACATTCTAGATGAAATTTAATTACATGCTCGAAACATGTGGAAAGCTACTTTTCGAATTATTTTTTGAATACCATAAAAATCTTCAACAAATACCATAATTGCAATCATTTTTCTTTAAAGTTGTTCATGGGGCCCGGTTATGGAACTGTACAGATTTAGCTTTGCCTGAGATAGGGGGTTCTACAAATATCAGATGGATAAATAATAGAGTTAAAATTAAAAATTTGCCCCATTAAAATCTACTTAAAAATGCAATAGATGTTGCATTTTAAAATTATTAAACTTTCTGGAAAATTCTAGATTGGATATTATTAGTTTTAAATCCATCGATATTTCAATACAGACTAATAAGCTTAATGAACAAAGCTAGGCTTAGATCCATAAATTCACAAAGAACCTATACCGTTGTCTACCCCTATTGATATTCATATAGCTTATAAAAGGAACAAAAAACTGGGGCCCCTGGCCCCAGAGAAATGCATTTTATGGGTTCATTACCCTTCGGTATTTGAATATGGATGATCATGTGTATGTGTAATAATTTTGGTCAAGATCCATCCATTCATGTAGGAGTATTAAGCCTATTGATATTTATATAGCTTATGTAAAGAAAAATGAAATGGGGCCCCAAAAGAATGGATATTATTAGTTCAGTACCCTTTGGTATTTGAATATCGATATTCAGGTATATCTGTACTAAGTGTGGTCAAGATCCATCTATTCATGTAAGAGTACTAAGCCTATTGATATTTATAGAGCTCATATAGAAAAAACGACACTTTGTGCCCCCGGCCTCAAATGAAATGTTATAAAAAGTTCATAACCCCTTAAGAGTTCCTTCTGAATAATGATTGACATATGTGGCAAGTTTGGTCACGATCCATCAATCCATGTCAAAGCCTTTGTGGAACAAACCCACAAACAAACACAATTTCACTTTTATATATATATACTAGCCAATATACCCGGCGTTTCACGGGATTGCATTAAGACCACAATCCCAATGGGACCCAAATCCCAGTCTCACCATGATCCCGGCGCAATCCCTTTTCCCTTGTGATCCCGTTCCCGGTGGGATCCCGTTTTCTTGGTGCTATGATCCCAGTGGGAATCCAAATCCCGGTGGGATACTGATCCTGACGTTGTCTTGATCCCAGTGGGATCCTGATGTCGGTAGATCCCGATGGACTACCGATCCCGTTAGGATACCGTACACTGTTGAATCCCGTTCCAGCTAAGCGCTCTCTTTTCCGATGTTATCCCTTTTCCCGATAGGATCCCGATCCCGGTTTGATCGCGTTAACTGATGGGACCACGAGGGTATCGCGTAACCGATGGGTTCCAGGTCACTGTTAGATCTCGATCCCCATTAGGATCCTATTCCTCTTTGGGATCATGCTCGGTGCAATTTTGTTCAACTAAGCTTTTAAATTCCATTATATATCACCGTAGAACATTAAAGAACCTTCTGGAACATTCTAGATTAAATTTAATATCCTCCGTGAAAAGTATAAAAAATTACTTTTCTAAGTGATTATTTTTCAAATACGAAATATTATTCAACTAATGTAAGGTATAAAACATATTTAAGAAATAGATCATTAGAACTTTGTAGAAGGATCTTGCCTGACTAGTAGGGGGGGGGGGAGATCTCCTTCTGAAGCTAAAAGATCCCAGGGAAACGCATGACTTCCAACGCAACGGAAGTTCTAAGCGCTAACATGATTACTTGTTGCCGTTGATGGGTATGAGGCAGTGGGTGGCCGCCCAAACAAAGTATATTTAAATGAAAATAAGGACCCCGGTGGGGGCCCATTTAATAAAGTTCCTTTTTTACCTGAGATGGGAGGGGGGGCCCTACAAATATCAGACACATAAATAATTGAGTTAAAATTTAAAATTGGTCCCATTAAAATCCACTTAAAAATCCCATAGATATAGCTTTTTAAAATTATCCAGCTTTCTGGAAAGTTCTAGAATGGATATTATTAGTTTTAAATCCACCGATGTTTCAATACGGACAATGAAGGGTATTGCTACAATGCTAGGCCTATATCCATCAATTCACATTTAAACTACGGTATAGTGTTGTCTAAGCCTATTGATATTTGTATGGCTTATATAAGAAAAACTGAATCGGGGCCCCCGGCCCCGGATGATTGGATATTATGAGTTCAGTACCATTCGGTATTAGAATATGGATAATATAGCGTATGTGTACTAAGTTTGATAAAGATCCATCTATTCATGTAGGATTACTAAGCCTATTGATATTTATATATCTTATATAAGAAAAAATGAAATGGTGTCACCAGCCCAGAGGAATGGATATTATGAGTTCACTACCCTTCGGTATTTGAATATGGATAATAAAGTGTATATGTTCTAAGTTTTAATATATCTTATATGTCTAATGTATCTAATGTATCTTCTATATCATATATCTCTGATATATCTCATATATCTCATTTATCTTGCATGTCTTATATATATCATATAAATTATTTCTTTAATATATATATATCTTATGTGTCACATATGTCAAGTATTGGAGTTCATTGATAATTGTTGCGACTGAATATTATGTTCATTACGCGCGGTGTGTGTTTGAGAGTTTTAATTAGTTAGTGAACGCTCTCTGACGTATTTTTATGCTGATTGTGACGTATTGTGTAGACAATATTGTGACGTAAGTTTTAGTCGTGGGGCAGTCGTTAGACATAAATAATATACACCCTACTTCTTATAAAGATCAATACTCGGAGGTCGAGATTCCATCTCTTAGGACCTTTGGCCGTGAAACATAGCCTAGTAGTCCCTGGGGACTCCGGCCAGGCAACTCGGCCTTGAGTAACGGGGTTTAGGGCAGGTTGCTTCCACTCATGAGGGGACAGTTTTGCGTCACAGCCCCCACTTGCCCATTGAGTCTTACGGTCGGGACGTAGGGTTGGAACAGCTTTGCTTCCTCTCCGGGGATGACGTTGCGTTGCCACCCCCACCGCCGAGGGAGCCGTACGTTCCTTGGTGTGGCACGGCTTTGCTTCCACTCCGGAAGTAGTCACAAGCTTGACTTTCTCCCACCGTTCCTAGGAGTTGTGTGGACATGGGTCTAAACGGCTTTACTTCCTCTCCGGGAGAGGCGTTGCGTTACCTCAACCCACCGTTCGGGGAGTGGTTCGGTCTGGACGTAGCGGGGACGAAACGGTCGCCTAGGGGCGGCTTTCTCAGGGCCGCGTCTTTTTAATCATTGACAAGGGTTTGGGCGGCCACCCACTGCCTCATACCCATCAACGGCAACAAGTAATCATGTTAGCGCTTAGAACTTCCGTTGCGTTGGAAGTCATGCGTTTCCCTGGGATCTTTTAGCTTCAGAAGGAGAACTCCCCCCTACTAGTCAGGCAAGATCCTTCTACAAAGTTCTATTGCTTATTTCTTAAATATGTTTTATACCTTACATCTCTTATCACTTATATCTCTTAAATATGTTATATATCTAATATATCGTATGTATCTAATATCTCTTATAGATCTGATATCTCTCATATATTTTAGATATATTAATATAATATATCTTAAAGAAATATATTTTATTGCTAATATCTCGTATATATTTTATATAGCTACAACATAAAAAGGGCTACAACTTAGGTGGCTACAACTTATAGGGTCTACAACTTAGGGGCTACAACTTAGGTGGCTACAACTTAGGGGCTACAACTTAGGGGCTACAACTTATAGCGTCTACAATTTACAGGGCCTTCAACTCACAAGGGCTACATCTTAAGGGCTGCAACTTAATGGGCTACATTTTACGGGCTACAACTTACACATTATTATAAATGGGCGTTGTGTGCATACATCAAGTGATTTTATCATGTTAATTTTTTCTAATACATTTTATAAACTCATAAAAAAACATAATATTCAAAAAAAAAAAAAAAAAAAAAAAAAAAAAAAAAAAAAATTTTAAAATTTTACAGTGAAAAAAAAAAAAAAAAATAATGGGCTACATTTTACGGGCTACAACTTACACATTATTATAAATGGGCGTTGTGTGCATACATCAAGTGATTTTATCATGTTAATTTTTTCTAATACATTTTATAAACTCAAAAAAAAACATAATATTCAAAAAAAAAAAAAACAACAACAAAAAAATCAAATAATTTTAAAATTTTACTGGGAAAAAGCAACATGAGAACACACACACACACACACGCGCGCCCACACAAAAGTGATTTGATCAGTTCCAAGTTAGAAGTTCAGGGAACGAGTGAAATGAAAACAACTGATGACACATTTCTTAGAGAAATACGTTTCTTCCATCTGCCTCACATTCGCTTACGATAGAAAAAAAAAAGAAATTTGCTCGAATGAAAATATCTGGGGTCAGGTCTATATTAGGGGTTGAGGTTAGGGTCTAGGGGTCAGGGCATGCCAGCGAGGGAGTAAAGACACAACCATTGCAACCATTGGGGGGGGGGGGGGGGGGGGCGGACTTCATAGCTTTGCGTGTGAGGGATAGGAACTGGCTTCAGATGACATTCACTCAAGGGCCATGACTCCACTCCCGGCTAACTGTAGCGACGATCACTTAACTTGAATTTCCCAGCACAAATTACTCCCCTTTCTCCGGCAATAACTCCAGAACACATTCCAAATCATCTTTCTATGCGATCGAAATTAGGTGGAATGGCATGGAACTCTCCAGTAAAGAAGGGGAACATCTGACGTAAAGGACGTGAACGAAAGAAAGAGAGGGGGGGAGGGGGAGCCGGGCTGGGTCGATGTTAATAGACGTGTTTGGCCCTCAGCTTGGTTACAGGCGGTGCGGCTTCCGCTATGGCGGCCGGCACGAGAGTCAAAATGGCCGGGCAAGGGGAACCACCCCTTGTCATTGGCTCGTTAGCTCAATTGAGCCAATGGAGCTGGCCCATTCCCCAATATTTATACAGAGATTTGCAAATTTGAGGCCAATAATGATGGCAACCGCCGGGCGAGATAACTCGAGATTCCTTGATTACTTGCCCATTATATGACATAAATGGCTTTCTAACTTCATTTCGTGGCTTGCGCCTGCTCTGGTAATTCATTTAACTTACAGAATTCAGTGAGCTCTCCTCCTGGTGACCCCCCTCCCCTCAAGCTCGACGATTTTATGAAATTTTTTTCTCTATAAGTTGCTTTACTCCTTCCAGACTCATTCGCTACCTCCCACCACCCTCCCCCAATTTTTTTTGTCCAACACCACACACCACTATCCTGTAATATTTCTTTGACACTCTCCTGTAATCTTTTCAGTTATTTTCTCCTGTAATCTTTTCTGCCATTCACCTATAATCTTTTATGTCTCTCTCACTATCTCTCTCGGTCTTTCTCTATCCCCTTTCAATGTTTCTCTATCCCCCTCTCTTTCTATCTGTCTACCCCCCCCCCCTCTCTTTCTATCTATCTCGCTATCGCTCTCTATCTCTCTCTATCTATGCCTCTCTATCTTTCTATCCCTCTTCTTTTCTGCCATTCTCCTATCTTCTTTTATGTCTCTCTCACTATCTCTCCCGGTCTTTCTCTATCCCCT
Organism: Lymnaea stagnalis; assembly: GCA_964033795.1. Classification (NCBI taxonomy): domain Eukaryota; kingdom Metazoa; phylum Mollusca; class Gastropoda; family Lymnaeidae; genus Lymnaea; species Lymnaea stagnalis. Next base: position 181,113 of record CAXITT010000025.1, on the reverse strand, counting down.
TTCAATGTTTCTCTATCCCCCTCTCTTTCTATCTGTCTACCCCCCCCCCTCTCTTTCTATCTATCTCGCTATCGCTCTCTATCTCTCTCTATCTATGCCTCTCTATCTTTCTATCCCTCTCTATCTGTCTTTCTCTCTCCCCCCCTCTCTCTCTCTCTATCCCTCTCTATGTATCTCTTTCTCTATATCTCTCTATCTAACTCTCACTTACTCTGCTCCGTTTCTCTCTTGCTCTATTCATATAGGTCTCAATGTTGTTGTTTCTTTTTTTGTTTTTTGTGTGTGTTTTTTTTTAAAGTCTAAATCATTAATCAATTTCTTTCTCTCTTTTTGTTACACTCACATTATCTGCTTCCCTTTCACTGTATGCCTGTCAACCCTTCTCCTCTCTTTGTCTCTCTCTCTCTCTCTCTCCTTATCTTTCTCTCCCCTACGAATGGTTTGACTGAGCTTCGCACCAAACTAGAATAATAAAAAAAAAACTTTATAAATTTGGAGAAATTCTATTTTTTGGGGGGTTAAAATCTATACTATATATTTAAAAATTAATGTCTGTATGTGTGTCCCGTATGTGTGTCCCGTATGTGTGTCCCGTATGTGTGTCCCGTATGTGTGTCCCGTATGTGTGTCCCGTATGTGTGTCCCGTATGTGTGTCCCGTATGTGTGTCCCGTATGTGTGTCCCGTATGTGTGTCCCGTATGTGTGTCCCGTATGTGTGTCCCGTATGTGTGTCCCGTATGTGTGTCCCGTATGTGTGTCCCGTATGCGCTTATGTGCTATTCATCCGACTGCGATAAAACTTTGGTGTGTTGACCGCACGCCCGCGACATTTTATAAATTATCACAACCATTTGACAATATTCAGTTTGGTACCGGCGGCCATAAATTCATTTTTTTTCCTTTATGATCTATTTCAATATAATTTCCGTATGTGTTCCTATACCCTTCATCCGATTACGCTAAAGCTTTGGTGAATCGTCAAGCCCACCCCCACCAAGGTTTCTGAATTAGTACAACCATTTTACAATATTCCGTTCTTTTTATATGAGCTATATATTTACATACTATCAAAATACCCACGCGCAGCGGAGAGCCTTTTTAAAGAAAAAAAAAAGTACGAAATTATCAAGTATTCGCATATTCCGGAGACTATACAATGCATTCCCATGCGAAAATCAAACCTGCCTCAAATCAATGCCAACTTTTTGTAGGGTCTGTCCTTGGGACCCCTATCCTGGTAAGACCTCAATTCTAATGAGTCCCTTATTCATTCTGAACCCGATCCCGGCGCAATCCCTTTTCCCGGTTTTATCCCGTTCCCGGTGGAATCCTATTTAGTTGTGGCTCCGGATCCAGGGGGAATCCAGATCCCGTTGGAATCCCGATCCCGTCGGTGTCTTGATCCCAGGGAGATCCTGATCTCAGTGGATCCCGATGCGCTACCGATACCGTTAGGATACCGTTCACTGTGGGGATCCCGTTCCACCTATTTTCTCTTTTCCGATGTTATCCCTTTTCCTGATGGGATCCTGATCCCGGTTTGAGCCCGTTACCCGATGGGATCTCGATGGTATCCTGTTCCCCGATGGAAACGCGTAATCGATGTGTCACATTAGGATCCTATTTCTCTATGGGAACATGCTCAGCGCGATTTTGTTTGAATAAGCTTTTAGAGATCTAATTATATATCCTTGTAGAAAAATATAGAAAATTCTAGATTAAATTTAATATTCTCCATGAAACATGTACAAATTACATTTCTCGAATGCGAAATAGTATACATCTAAATTTTGCTACTAATTATAATACATTTAAATTGATATGGGGGGGCCCCGTTGGCGGCCAATTTAATTAAGTACCGATTTATATATGTCTGAGATTGAGATAATTATAAATTTAAAACTTGTCCTATTAAAAGTGGTTTACAAATGCCATAGCCATAGCTCTTTTAAAGTATCGAAGTTTCTAGAAAATTCTAGATCGGCCTTGAATGGATTGGATATTAAATCAAACTATATTTTAAAACGGACTAAGAAGGGTATTGCTACAAAGCTAGGCCTAGATCCAACTAATCTCGTAGAACCTATGGTGTTGTCTAACCCTATTGATATTTATATAGCTTATATTAGAAAAAATGAAATGGAGCCCCCGACCCCAGGGGTATGGATATTTTCAGTTAAGTACCCTTCGTTATTTGATTATGGATAATCAAAATTATGTGTATTCAGTTTGGTCAAGATCCATCTATTCATGTAGAAGTACTAAGCCTATTGCTATTTATATAGCTTATTTAAGGGAAAAAGGAAATGGGGCCCTCGGCCCCAAAGGGATGGATATAATGTGTTAAAAACCTTTGACTATGGATAATCAAATGTATGTAAATTGAGTTTAGTCAAGATCAAGATATTCACGTAGCAGTATTTGTAGTTAATTTTATTTATATACATATTTCATAAAATAAAAAAAGAAGTCAAACTTCGGGGCCCCGGTTGTGACCGTTTCAAGTGGAGTTTCAAAATTAAACCTGTTTAATTTTTGTAAGTAAGTCGTAAGGATTATGCCTGCCCAATTTCAGGCTACTATCTACATGGGAAGTTGGAGAATTTAGGTCATAAAATAAATAATAAAAGGGGCCCATGGCACCACATGTAAGAATATTACGAGTTATGTAACCTTCTGTATTTGAATATGGATAATCAAGAGTATGTGTACTAAGCTTGTTCAGGATCTATCTATTCATATAGGAGTACTAAGCCGATTGCTATTTATCTAGCTTATATAAGGAAAATTAAAAGGGGCCCCGGCCCAAGAGGAATGCATATTATGTGTTAATTACCCTTCAGTATTTGAATATTGATTATCAAATGTATGTAATTTAAGTTTAGTCAAGATCAAGATATTCATGTAGCAGTGTTTGTTGTTAATTGATTAATATTTATCATATAAAAAAAAAAAAATCAAAGTTCAGGGACCCCCACTCGTGACCGTTCTGGGTTGAGTTTCGAAATGAAACCTGATTAACTTTTGTAAGTAAGCCGTAAGGAATAAGCCTGCTAAATTTGAGACTCCTATCTACAGGGGAAGTTGGAGAATTAGTGATTAGTGAGTGAGGGCCTTCCCTTTTATTAGTAAAGACAAGAAAACAATAAAATAGGGGCCCCCGGCCCTAGAGGTATGTATTTATGAGTTTAGTAACCTTAAGTATTTGAATATTGATAATCAAGAGTATGTGTACTAAGTTTGGTCAAGATCCGTCTATTCATGTCGGAGTGCTTAGCATATTGATATTTATATTGCTTATATTAGGAAAAATGAAATGGGCCCCCGGGATGGATAGTATGTGATAATTACCCTTCGGTATTTGAGTATAGATAATCAAATATAGGTATGTTAAGTTTGGTCAAGATCCAGCTATTCATGTAGCAGTATATGTTGATCATTTTATTTATATAGCTCATTTAGGAAAATATGACACTTTAGGCCCCCGGCCCCAAAAATATAGAGTTTCAAAATGACACCAGCCTAACTTTTGTAATTAAGCCGTAAAGAATAAATATGCAAAATTTCAGGCTTCTATCCACAAGGATAGTGGGAGAATTAAGGATGAGTAAGTGAGGGCTTTGCCTTTTATTAGTATAGAAAAGAAAAAAATGAAATGGGGTCTCCGGCAATAGAGGTATGTATATTATAAGTTTAGTAACCATAAGTATTTGATTATTGATAATCAAGAGTATGTATACTAAGTTTGGTCAAGATCCATCTAAGAATATTGATATTTATAAAATTTATATTAGGAAAAATGAAAGGGGCCCCCGGCCCCACAGGGATTGATAGTATGTGTTAATTACCCTTCGGTTTTTGAGTATGGATAATTAAATATATTTATATTAAGTTTGGTCAAGATCCAGCTATTCATGTAGCAGTATTTGTTGATTATTGTAATTATAAAGCTCATATTGAAAAAAATGACATTTTGGCCCCCGGCCACAAACGGTACAGAGTTTCGAAATGAATCCTGCTTAACTCTTGTAAGTAAGCCGTAGGGAGTAAGTCTGCTAAAGTTCAGGCTTCTATCTACATTGGAAGTTGGAGAATTAGTGATGAGTGAGTGAGGGCTTTGCCTTTTATTAATATAGATAAGAAAAAAATGAAATGGGCCCCCGGCCCCAGAGGGATGAATATTATGAGTTTAGTACCCTTAATTATTTGAATATTGATAATTAAGAGTATGTGTACTAAGTTTGGTCAAGATCCATCAATTCTAAGGTTGTTGGGTTTTTTTTAGTTTTATTATCATGCGTGACAAAACTGATCATGTATTTTCCCCTTCTCAAAAGTAAAATTAATAAATATAACAGAATGCTTTTAAATTGCTAAAGTTTTCTAAAATTAAATACAACTTAAGCTTCGTATTTTGAACATTTAATAAGACTTTACTTTTATCTTTAAAAAAAATATACTTAAATGAAATTTATAAAGCAGTGAAAAACGTACCCTTTAATTATACTTCTAATACGCAAATGCCGTTTAATGCAATTAGCGCAGCGAACCTCCATATACAAATAGCATTCAATAATGCACTTGTCACTATCCAATAGCATTCACTAATGCACTTGTCACTCATCCAAATAGCATTCACTGCTGCACTTATCACTCATCCAAATAGCATTCACTGCTGCACTTATCACTCATCCAAATAGCATTCACTGCTGCACTTATCACTCATCCAAATAGCATTCACTGCTGCACTTATCACTCATCCAAATAAGATCAAAGCATGGGAAATGCAACATGTTGTTTTTGCGTATGGAAGGGGGTTAAAATCGCGTTGATGAATTTAGTATAAAACTCTCTTGGGAAGAAGGGGGGGGGGAGGTGGGGGGGGGGGGGATACGATAGTTTCATTCGTCCAAGGCAGCACACCATACGCCTCAGAAGGAATTTGACAAATAATTAACCTTCTTAGGTAGATATATATGGGGGTTATAAAATAGGGTGTGTACAATTTTACGTGGATGGCAATTTATTTAAAAGCAATGATGTTACAGTTGGTAAAATAGATGCTATATTCTCATTTCATTAATTAAGAAAATCACTGATGTTAATAAAATGTATGTACATTTACACAATTATACCCATGAAAATCAAAACCCATTCATTTTACAGAAGCGATAATTTAATTTTCAAAATACTAATGGGCAATGGGTTAAGACTTTCTTAGATGATATAATCATAGACAGATAGATAGACCGATAGACAGATAGACAGACAGACAGACAGACAGACAGATAGACCGATAGACAGACAGACAGACAGACAGACAGATAGACAGATAGAAAGATAGACAGATAGATAGATAGACAGACAGATAGATAGATATATAGATAGATAGATAGATAGATAGATAGATAGATAGATAGATAGATAGATAGATAGATAGATAGATAGATAGATAGATAGATAGATAGATAGATAGATAGATAGATAGA
>CAXITT010000025.1:121368-170970 GCA_964033795.1 Lymnaea stagnalis | reverse complement strand
AGATAGATAGATAGATAGATAGATAGATAGATAGATAGATAGATAGATAGATAGATAGATAGATAGATAGATAGATAGATAGATAGATAGATAGATAGATAGATAGATAGATAGATGGATGGATGGATGTATGGATGGATGGATGGATGGATAGATGGATGGATTGATGGATGGATGGATGGATGGATGGATGGATGGATGGATGGATGGGTGGATATAAAAAAAATACAATAATTGTCATCAACCTGTCATTCACACAACTTGGGACCCAAAGATTTGTATACAAGGAACAAAATAACTTTATTAAATGTAGAGATTATTTTTAGAAACTACTTTGACGATTTAAATCATCTAACATTAACAAAGACGGGTAGTCTAACAAATACCACGCCATAAAAAATATACTTTAAAACATAATAAGAACACATTCTAATCTCTCTAACTTAATTTTCATATTTTAATTTCAGGATTGAATAAAAGTCGGGCTCAAGATTACAAACTGCAAAAGAAGTTATTAATTTTTTTTTTAATTATGCACATTTTATCCTAAATAATTTTCGTCACAGAATAATTAAATTTCCCGTTAAATTAGAACTGTAAGAATCTATTATAGTTCCATGACCTTAAAATTTGAAAAAAATCATTTCTTGACAAAATATTTTGGAAGATCTATATTTTCATATGTCGTCTTTGTAATCAATACCTGTTGAAAATACATAGTTTTGTTATTAAAAGCAATATAAAAGAAGATACAATTTAATACTGTTTATGTGAGAAACCTCTTGCAATAGGTAGTGTACAAGGGAAAACCCAGCTTGCATTGCAATGTCACTCAAAGAAAACAGTCTTTGTTTTTAATTACGTTTGTGAAGCAATTTTTAAATAGAAAATTTTTATTTTTCCGACTAGTGCGTAAACAAATAAATAAGATGGTTTTCGTCGCGTGAACAGGACACATACAGCTGTACACGTGACAAGCATGGATTTTCAAACTTTAGTCCACCCACTTGTAGCGATTGCTCGACTAATGCCGTAGCTCTGTTTGAAATTATATTTATATAGCTCAAATTTTAAAAAATAAAAATTAAGCCCCCGGCCCCAAACGCTAAATTATTTGTAAAATGATTGTACCAATTCAGAAACCTTATTATTACGTCACACAAACTAAAATGTCGCGTGTATATATTCAATTCCATCCATCCATGCAATAGCTCTGTTTGAAATTATAGGTGTATATCCCCTATAAGAATACATAATTTGCGGGCTTGCGCACAACACTTTACCAAAATGTTATAGCAATCAGATGAATGGTATAGGAAATTATATTTAGCTCATGACAGTATGAAAGAAAAAAATGAATTTAGGGCTTTGGGCCAAAAACGGAGTACCGTATTATAAAATGTGTGTAATAATTCAGAACAATTTATGGGCGTACGCATAACAACTCGCAAAAGTTTTATCGCCCCACGGTTAAGTGATATGGGAGCGCGTAAGGGATTTATGTACAAATATTTTATTTTATATATGTATAAATATAGTTTACTGAAAAAAAGAAACCTATTGCGAAACTATTCAAGGAGGCGTTCCGTCTACCATCCATCGATCCATCCACCCTTCCATTCATCCATCCGTCCATCCATTGATTCAACGGTCAGTCCATCCGTCCGTCCATCTATCGATCGATCCATCCATCCATCCATCTATCTATCTATATATCATATATCTATCTATATATCTAATCTATCTATCTATATATCAATCTATCTATCTATCTATCTATCTATCTATCTATCTATCTATCTATCTATCTATCTATCTATCTATCTATCTATCTATCCATCTATCTATCTATCTATCTATCTAGCTATCTTTCATCTATCTATATATCTATATACCATCTATCTATCTGTCTGTCGAGCTCTCTGTCTGTCGATCTGTAGATCTGTCTGTCTCTCTGTCAGTGTGTCTGTCATTATGTCAGTCTGTCTGTCAGTCTGGCTGTCTGTCCGTGAGTCTGTCAGTCTGTTGGTATGTTCGTATGTCTGTCTTTCTGTTTGTCTGCCTGCCGGGCTGTCTGCCTGTCGGTCTATCTGTCAGTCTGGCTGTCTGTGGATCAGTCTGTCTGTCTTTTGGTATGTTCGTTCGTTGGACGGACTGTCTGTTGTTCTTTTGGTCTGTCGGTCGGTCTGCCGGTCGTTCATTCGGTTAGTCTGTCTGTATATCATCTATTATATATCTATCTAACTTTCTATCTACTGATTCACCCATTAATCCATCTATCCGTCCATCATCTATCTATCTATCTATCTATCTATCTATCTATCTATCTATCTATCTATCTATCTATCTATCTATCTATCTATCTATCTATCTATCTATCTATCTATCTCTCTATCTATCTATCTATGTATCTATCTATCTATCTATGTATCTATCTATCTATCTATCTATCTATCTATCTATCTCTCTATCTATCTATCTATGTATCTATCTATCTATCTATCTATCTATCTATCTATCGATCTATCTATCCATCCATCCATCCATCCATCCATCCATCCATCAATCCATCTCATCTATCTATCTCTCTATCTATCTATCTATGTATCTATCTATCTATCTATCTATCTATCTATCTATCTATCTATCTATCTATCTATCATCTGATAATTTCTTAACCCTTTTCTATTTGGAAAATTAAATTTTTGCTTGTGTAAAAGAAATGGGTTGTGATAGTCATGGGTATAATTGTGTAAATATACTTACTTTTTGGTAACGTCATTGATTTTCTTAATTCGTGAAATGAGAATATATTATCTATTTTCCACAACTGTAACATCATTGGATTCAAAGAAATTGTCGTCTACGTAAAATTGTGCACACCCTATTTCCTAATCCCCATATATATGTACCTACGAAGGTTAATTAGTTTGGTCAAATTCAATCTGAAGCGTATCATGTGCTGCCTTGGGCAAATGAAACTATCGTATTACTTCCCCCACCCCCCCCCACACCCCCACCCCCAACAGAGTTTTAATAAAAATCAATAAAATAATCCACGCGATTTTAAACCCCTTACATACGCAAAAATATTGTTTGTATTTCTCATGTTTTGTCCTTATTTGGATGAGTGATCAGTGCATTAGTGAATGCTATTTAGATGTGTAGTTTCGCTTCACTGATTTCATTAAACCTGTTTTCGTATTAAAATATATTTAAAATGTAAGTTTTTTTTTTTTTTACTTTATAATTTTTATAAAGTAGATTTTTTTTAAAGAAGAAATGTAAAAAGTTATTCCAAGTTAAAAATACAAAGCTAAAGTTGTATTTATTTTATAAAATTTTAGCGATCTAAAAGCCATATATTATATGTATTAATTTTACTTTTAAGAATGGGGAAAACACATTATCAGCTTTGTCAGGCACAGTTATACAATTATTCTTTTAAAACTTAGAGCAGTGGCTAAAATAGACAATCACGTTATGACGTCATTTGCGTAATTTTTTAGATCAAATTAATTTTAGTTTTATTTCGCAATATTAACAACGATTAAAATATCCACTAACATTAACCGATAGTTTGGTTTTCCCAATAAATGTGATTAAGATAAAATTCTTAAATCATCATATTTTGATTAATATTTTTTTTCCATAACTTTTACATTCGCATAAAATGCTTAAAATAATTCATAAGTTGTTACTTTAAATATATTTGTATTTATAATAATAATACTTGAACTTTTGCTAAAATAAAAGCGGAAATATATTATTTTTTGCGCGTGTAAATTTATTCCATTTCCGTAAAATAATAGAAAATAACTATGATTGTTCTTAAGAATCCCAACGTCTCAAAATACTCGGTTTTTAGCATTAGGTCAGCATAGCTCATTTCCATATATCTTTGTCTTTGGGCTACACAGTGTGACGTCAAGCAAAAATACACTGGTGAAATACTTAAATTCTTTATTTACCACGTCCTCCACTCATATTACACTATTCAAAACCAGATGATGAAATATTCTTGCTAACAGTAAACAAGATGGATAACGCTCCAATGCAAGTTTTTCCAATTACAAAATTACTAAAGAATACTGAGCAACAACTTAAAGCCAAAATCAGTTTGAGAAGTTCCAAAACTAACGTATGTGGCTAGGTGCACTCAGTTTAACATAATTTCTGAGTGTCGTTTCAAAAGATGTGGGTACCCTATCCTCTTGACTGGCCCCCATCCTTCCGTGACTAGCACGTGACGCAGACGACTTTGTTCCCTTATATGTCTTACATCAGACAGGTCCAATGTTACTGGTTTATTTTGGTTTAATACAGACGGCTTGTAACATTAGCTCTTAGTCATTCTACCATTTTTCTGGTCATTATGTATGTAAATCGACTGTTTTATCCTTATTTTATGTAGATTTTATTAAGTAGCTGTAATGGGTGATTTATGTTCATTAATGATTAAGATAAGAAGTGTTTTAGTTCAATTACTTGTCAATTTCATTGAATGTACACATTAACAACGGTATCCCCTTATTTAGACAAACGCCTGCGAGTCGTGTCTTTTATGGACCAGCGTTTACAAGCGTTTACAACGATCAGCATAGTTTATATATTTCCAGTTACACATACTGAAATAAGTTTCACATAGACTCAGTCCCTACACCACTATTCAATGAGCCATATTACTTTATGGTATTCCAGTTAAACGTACAGCCATGCACAGGGTCGTAAATACTTGTTTTTTCTGGTAGAATCCTAACAGTCAAATCATTATAGTTAATGTAATGGACTTTGGGTACGATTTACATAGACCCACGAGTGCGGCATTATAATTGTAAGTTAGGTAGGAGATAATTGCGATCATAACTATATTTAGAATGTTCTGGACGCCTTTGGATCTCACATAGATTCGGGGAGCAAATCTGTGTACTTCTCATATAAGCTAAACCCCACAGTATAACTTCTGTAATAACCAAATATTATTATCGGATTATTTGATTTGCTCTTTGGATCCTCATGCCCGGGCAACTAATATAATTAATTATTGTTTCTATTCAACTTATTCAACATGGTAGTAGTTCTTTATGAAAAGTGTGTTTATTGCTAGTTAAGTTCGTGTGGTATACCTTTAATAACCTGTTTATTCCAGAATGATGTCCCATGTTTATTGAATTATAGTCATACTTTTGCTAACCTGTAAAATGTCGTCGGTAGTCATCTACCACATTGATTACTAGTTTTACATACTTCAATATTTATCACTTCAAATGACTTGTACTATCTATGTATATTTTTTTATATATTGTCCTTTCTTCTTCAATTGTTGCGTTCGCTTTCTTTGGTTTTACCATACTTGTGAAACTAATAAAGTTATAATCCTCAAGACCTGCATTCCGTGGATTTGTAAACTATTTTGTAACTGTCATTCACCACCACTTGGCACACGGCTACACTTAACATACTTACTATCGAGGATTTGTCCGTTTCAAGCTGCAACGATAAATAACCTGCGACAGTGTATACACATCATTGATTAACCTCACATTGTTCATCAAATATACTAAAAACCATTCACAAGTAGTCCTTACAAAACTTTTCATCCCACAACTCATCACATTTCATAACAAACCCAACCAGGCTCACAAACTAGTTCATAATACTTTATAAAATAATTTTTTTTTAAATTTGTACGACTGTCAGAAAAAATTTAAAAAGTTATTTTGTACAATTGAAAAAAAAAAGTATTTATTTCTTTAATTATAATTGAAGGATATTAACTTATTTTTACTTAATCACCAGCATCTATAATTACTGAGTCGTTTAGCAGATCAATAATCTCTTAAAACAAAGGGATTGAAGAATGTTGAAAATAAAGTTACTTCCACATAACAATGCATTAATTTAAATAAAAGGAACTCTCTGTTATTCTCTAAAGTCTGTGATACTGATATATGTATACAATAACTTGAATAGAATCTGACTTACTTTCAAGGGGCGTCAAGTCGGCAAAATAAGAACATTTTAGAGCAGTATGGGAAAATAAAAATCCAGAGCCATATCCCTTTTCTCGGAGTAGCATACATGTATGAATGAGCCTTCAATAGCAGTGCCTAACGTCCTAGCGCAGATACGAATCATGCTGCATCTATCTTCTGACTAATTATTTGTAAGATGTGTCTCGGTGAATTCCCGACGGAACGCAAACAATGCGCGTCATCTCATTAAACTTTTCACACTTCCACACTTTTTGGTATAACCGGATCAGAGCATTTCCCGGAGCCCGAAATGCTTTTCTCTCAACTACACAATATCAGTAACGCATGTATCAAAAACACATTTCACAACATCCATCATAATTACTGACATCTCAACACTAAAGTCAAGCACCAACAAATTACAAAAATAAGCTTTTGAACATAAATCGCACAGAGAATTTAACTCTTATATTGTCACAATTGACTTTTTAAAGTTATATAATTCAAATTAAAATAAATTCAGTCTCAAATACTTGAGTTACATATTATGCACTTAACGCTCGTACATATTTTCATAGCAAAACATCGAGGCCACCATGACTTAAGGGGATGAAACCGGAACCTGTGGTTAAAAACTGTAACCAGTGAGTAGTTGAGAGCAATGAATGTTGTGATCGCCCTGGGCAGCAATTTTGTTAAAGGTTTTTACCACATATATATAGACTAATAGTTGTGTGTGGATCGGTGTGAATTCATTTTTGGGGAGTTCACCCATGGCAGCATTTAGAAACGGTACGCATCTAAGTAACAAGTAAATTTTGTAAAGTCCCATCGTGTGTAATGGGTATTTCGGTACAGTAATTGTATCAATATTTATACTTTTATATTTCTTACTTGAATCTACTTTATTTTTTTCTGTCTTTATTTATTTATTTTTTCCTCAAAATCTCCTGAGAATTTAATAAATGGAAATTCATTATAGTGATGAGAAGAGTACTTCTATAATTTTCTGGTGGAAATTTTCATTAAAAAGGGAAAGTTGCCAAGCACAAGATCAGACTGTGTAAATCATGACATATAAAACTTTAGATAAGCTACATTAAATTTGGGAATTTTATGCTAAAATAATTATGGTTTATATATTTGTAGGATATTACCTAACATAGTCAGTACAACTAACGTTTTATGAATCTCAGATTAAAAGCAGAATAAAATCTTCAAACTTTCGGGATGTTGAGACAAAGCTTCTTAAATTTGACGATCCTGAAAAAAAACGGGACGCATGGTAGGCCTAGATAGTGGTTAAAAAAGGGACACGATGGAAAAAGGCAAATAATTAAAATAATAATAATAATAAATTATTTTGATTACAGAAAAAAAACCTATAATTAAATAAATGGTGGATCTTTCACTTAGGTTTATTTATTTTTTAAAAAAAATGTGTTCAATATAATAAATTCAATGTAATAGGAAATTTGAGATAATACTGTATCTCATTTGTGTCATCTAAAGCTAAAAATATGAATGTGCAAAATAACGTAGGGATGTCAATATGAATATTCAAAGAATTAATATAACGGGTCGTCAATTAAATACGCCAACCCAACCCTCTCCCAACCCCTGGTCAACAACTGTCAACCTTTTAATTATGTCATTATTTAATAACCTCCCTCCCCCCAAAAAAAAATTAATTATAATATAAATTAATATATAAATACATTTTACTTTCTGCTGATCTATTATAATAACACAAAATTGTAGGAAAAACATTTTATTGCATCTTTAGCTTGTTAATAATCAGGTTAAAAAGTTGTGACACTTAAATTTTATAATGCAGAATCAATGAAAAGGTTAATAGACTAAATATCATTGTTTGTGGAAGAATAAATATTATTATTGTCAGTAAAGCTGACAATTATAGTATGGTTTCTAGCTGATATCATCTTCTCATGGAGTAGCCAGGTGTTGCTCTGTCGTAACAATGGGCCTCAGTGTCATTATTTGGGTAGAGCAGAAAGGCATTGGCCCCCCTCTCCCCTGAATGTGCAAATTTTATTTAAATTGCTATGTACGATGGCGGCCCCAGTAATAAACAACTTAAGAAGCCGACCAAGTTTTGGTTTTGCCCCCATTCCCCCACCTGAAAACCCTTAAATGACGCCCCTGATGGGCCTATACTATAGAAGCTGATTTATCATTTTCATCTTGCAGAACTGATATACCAGACAACTCAAAATCTAACCATTCAGCACTTAAAAAATAAGCATTTTGATATGAGCAATAATTGCCATAAGCTCGCTCTGTCTCATTGCAGCTACTCAATTTGGTCGAATACTTTTTCTCAAAATGTCGTATTCCAACTCTAACAATATTATTTATCTTGACAGCACATGACACCTAAAAATTATATGAATATTTACACTCATTATTTTTTTTTAATAACGTAATAAGAAGTTAATATTAACTTAATAGAGAAAAAATTATTGTTGAGGTCAACTAATCTAAACCCCCCTCCCTCCCTCTTGTCAACAACAGTCAAACATTTCCAAACCCTCTCCCTCCTATTTTTTTCACATAATTAATGGACGGCCACTATAAGGTTAACAATTAACCTGCAATACAGTCAAATAACACTTTTCTCCTTAAAAGGCGGGGGGGGGGTGTAACTCTCCTGGTTGGAACTGGCAGATTCCTTTCTTGAAGCCCAAATCCCAATACCCTGTGTTACACTCTGACTTCATTGTCATGATTAACATCCATGGTCTGGAACAGCTGGAATCAATAGATCACGTGAGACCCAGCTCCTTGAATTTGTAGAATAATTTATGACCAATCTGGAGAACTTAAACCAAACTGACATTCTGATGATGGACTTCTCAAAGGCATTTGACCGTTTTAATCATAGTTTGCTTTTACACAAATTTGAGCGATATTGCACTAACCATCACATGGATCTCTAGTTTCCTCAGGAACCGATGCCAGACAGTAGTTGTGGACGGTACTAGGTTCTCTTTTGTCGATGTTAAGTTAGGGATACCCAGTACTCGGTGCTAGGCCCCTGTTTGTACCTAGCATGTATCAATGACCAACCAAAGAAATTGACATCCCAAGTAAGACTGTTCGTAGGTGACACGGCGGTCTATTGAACGGTTCTGACCAGGACCAGGTACAACAGGATCTCAATCGGTTAGCTGAGTTGGAGATGAGCTCGGACATGGAATTTAATCCTGCAAATTGCCAGCCACTATCATTCTCTAGAAGTTGCTATCATCTACTCCACCCTTACGAACTGCATGGTGGTATACTTGAGCCAATTTCATCCATAAGGTACCTTGGTGTTACCATTCAAAGAGAGGTCCGCCGTGACGAACATTTTAACAATGTTTGATACCATTCTAACAAGAACATAGCTTTCTTAAGGTGAAATCTGAAGATTGGAAACTCCGGTTTAAAGGAAAGAGACTATAAAGCCTTTTTCCGACCACTTTTGGGTTATGCCTCTTCAGTCTGAGTGTTGAGTCATGGTCAGAAAAGCATCGACAGGTTGGAGTCAGTCCAACGACGGGCAGCACGCTTTGTTCTGAGCCGAAACAGGAACACCTTAAGTGTTGGCAGCATGCTGGTAACACTGTGATGGTCAACCTTGAAGGAAAGAAGACAATTATCCAGGCTGTCCATGATGTACCAGATAAATTATGGGCTGATCCACTGCTCCAGCCTTAAACAGAAGCACGTCTCTCTCCTCCCTAGACAGCGACGAGTCCATGAAAGGCAGTTCCAGCTCTTAGCAGCAAGAACACAGTACAGGGGCTGCTCATTCCTGCCAAAGACAATCAAGGACTGGAACAAGCTTCCAAAAGGAACAGTTAAGGCGACATATTTGTATCTATTGCCTCAGGTCTTTTAAACCCCACTTGATGATGCCCTCGCTGAGTAGCACTTGCAGCCAGTCAATTAACCTCTTTAATACCAGGCACAGATACATTGCAAATCACTCTACATTCATAGGTGCAAGAATGATACATACATTTATGGTGGACCCCTAATAAATAGCACAAAAAAAGAAAATTCAAGGAAGTTAAATGACATACAAAAATAAGGCTATTCAATGGATTGAAATACAAATTCATTTGACTTCCTTTTCATTTCATTTTTAATTTTAAGATATTTTTACTAACAACTTGAATGTCTCTTTTTCAGATCAAGCGGAAGTCTGTTCTTTGAAAGTCAAATGATTCATCTCCAACAGTTATTTTATTAATATGTCATTGGAAAAAATATTTTATTTGAATGTTCTTAATTGTTGGTTTTTTTTGTTGTTTTTTTGAACTTTTTTATACGTTTAAGGAAACTGCCTGCTGACATTTTTTTAAGGTAAACACATTAAAATATATTTATTTAAACATTTAATCGTTATTATTTTAGTTATAATAAATACTATCATAATTATAATAATTTTAAGATACGTTTTTAGACTTTGAAACACGCGAAATAGGTTATTTAATTTTTTAAGCATCATTGTTTTAATTATAAATAATAATATTATATTTATAAGAATATTTTTCCTTTTGACTTTGATACATAGTGTCTACAAATTAGTTCAAATCCACCATTTTCCAAAAGTTTAAGCACAATAACACAATGACCATAATTTCAAATGAAGCCTTATAATTAGATACTGATTTTTCTTCACCTCTTTTTTTCGCTTTATTTTTATTCCCTTAATAAGATTCATAATTAATGATTTTAAACAAGCATATCAGAAATTTAAATACTCTAACAACAGAAAACAACAGCAAATAAACTCAAGTCAAAAGAAGAATGAAAGGGACATCCCTACCAATAACTTTGTTGGTGTTTATCAACTCTTATGGTAAACAAAAAGGTTTAGATTGTATCTTATCATGCATGTGAACATTAATGTGGTATATTAATAAGTACAAAAATGCATTTCTTCAAATGGTAATAATTTTTAAAGTTGCTCTTCGTTGATATTTTGTAATGCTAAAATGTGTGCGGCCTGAAACTTAGATCAGCGGTTCTCAACCTGTTGGTCCCGATCCCTTTAAGGGTTTGAACGACCCCTGCACGAGCATCGTAAAACGCTGTAGCAACGAAACTAATTTTATGATTGGGGGTCACAACAAAATGAGGAACTGTATTAAAGGATCACAGCATTGGGAAAGTTCTGAACAACTGTATTAGATGAAATTGTAGATAGTTGAATGGATTGGTGGAAGATCATAATTTATGTCATATCAAACCTACTATATCATAAAAAGTGGACTCTGTCAGACAAACTTCCTCTGTCAGACCGAACTTCATCCACCAGACGTAAATTCCTCTGTCCCGCAAAACTTCTTCAGCCAGACCTAACTTCCTGTGTCACAACAAATTTCCTCTGTCTGACCACACGTGATTTCCTGATCAAACTTCAGCTGCCTGACAAAACGTCCACTGTTTGACCAAACTGTTTCTGTCCGACCAAAATTTATCTTCAGACAAAAATCTTCTGAGAGATCAAAGTTTCTTTGTGAGTCCTTATTTTTTCTTAAGACTAAAATATGTCTCTCACACACAGCTTCCACTGTAAGACCAAAACTTTTCTTTCAAATCAAATTTTATAACTTTAAACTTCATTCAAATTAACGTTTCTTTTTTCTTTATTTTACGCAACTATAACTAATTATTTTAGCCCTTGACACAGGCGTTTATTTTTTCCAAAATTTATCAAATGTAATATTTCCTCCAACTTCTCATTTACTTGATTTTTGCTCTATGTGGACCCATACCCAAAGTCAACATCCTTGGACTTTTAGAAATTTTCATTTCCAATAAAAGTCAATGGTTAACAAAATCTTGACTATTCAACAAAATTAAAGTTTATGTTAATTATGTATTTATTTATAATAGGCTATGTACAGCTTTTAATAAAGAGTGGGAGACATCGATCAACACATTTCTTCTTCTATGTCTTAAGGCCCATGTTCAATTTATCATTCTGGCTCGTATTTGTGTATAGGGGATACGCGATGTTTCTGTGCCTGGTTAATAGGATATTTCACTGGTTGCAAGGGCTGCATAGCGATTGTAAAAGGAACGTGGGCTTCATGGGCGCCCCCAGTGGGGGCAAAGGGGGGGGGGCATTTGCCGCCCTCTGGATTTATTGGATAAAAAAATTGTAGACAAAAATAGACAACAAAATTATTAAAGTAAAGACAAAATAAAGAGAAAGTAACTAAGCTGATGTCCTGTCCGTTCATTCACCATACAAATCCGCTACAGTAAATTAAAACTACATTAAAACATTACTTTAAAAAATTTTGTCTCCTCCGCCACTGACAAAGTGTCGATTCTTTTTTTATCGTTTTTTTTTTTGCTGTCCCCCTAGAAAGTTTTCTGTGGGCGCCCATTGTGAGCTTGGATGGCCTCGGGCAGTAGACGCAAATGTGTAAAGTGTTGTCGGCTCAACTGTGTTTTAATTGTCTTTAAGATGTTAAACAATAACTCATATGAATTATTAAGTTTAATAAAAGCATTTAGAGACTAAAAATTAATTAGGACATAACAATGAAACGCAATTTTGAATCTACGTGGAAATCAAGATGAAAATTTGGTCGTTTTGATTTAAGTTGATTTATGAGACACAGACTGATTGTGTAAGTAAGACAATATATTTTGTGCCTTAATCATTAATTATAGTTACACAGTATACAAATTCATACCTTTCGTTACACACCTTCATGCATACAACTAAATTATTATAGTTATAAAATAATATATTTGTATACTGTGCAATCATAATTAAAGCTTTAATAAAATGTTATTTATAAACAAATCAGAAGTACAAATATATATATATATATATATATATATATATATATATATATATATATGTGTGTGTATATATATAAAGATTAAATATCTATAATATGTTAAAGCTTTAATAAAATGTTATTTATAAACAAATCAGAAGTACAAATATATATATATATATATATATATATATATATATATATATATATATATGTGTGTGTATATATATATAAAGATTGAATATCCATAATGTGTAATTGCGCCCCTTATGAAAAGCCGTTGGACCAATAAATTAAGTACATTTGAAGAAAAACCATTTTAAATATATAGGTTTCTTTGTAAGCATTATTTTCAAATGAAGTTATTGTTATAAACCAGGGCGTCACAATATACGGCCCGCCAGCACCCACACAGCGGCCCACGAAATTACACAATATTCTTTATTTCTATTTTTTTCTTAATTACTTTCGCCACTGTTCCAATATCTTTCGGTCCGCGCAAGTTTTTCATGAAGTATTACGGCCCGAGTTATATTTTGATTTGTGCAGGCCTGTATAAGCCGTTATATTGTGTTGTTGTTTTTTTCAAATGATTTCAAGGATATAATCCAAAAGTTTGTTTCATTTTACTCGCTTCGATTTTAATCAGTGGTATGAAGATCTCGCGACACTTTTATGAACCTAAGTGACACACCAGAGAGTAGAAACAAACAGTTTAAATCCGTTGAAATTAAGTATGCTACAAAAAAAAAAAAGATTTCGACCTTCACTAAGATTCAAATTAAGCATCAGCTTGAAGGAAAAGAGCGACAAAGATGTATGAGAAAAACATGGGGGAAAAACGACGCAAAAAAAAAAAACGAACGTGTCTGAAAGAAGCCTTCTGCAACAAAACAATAAAAAAAAGTTAACACACTATAAAATAAAAATAATTAGCTGCAATGTATTATCCGTGAGGACGGCAATGTTTTGCAGTTAAATATTTATTTTTATTTCTTCGGGTTTTCTAATTTTTGTTTGTTTTTGTTTCACTCACTTCCTTTTTACCTAACGGAATTGAAGTCTCTCCCCTTTATTACCTTTGAACATCACATAGATTGGTGCTCGGTTTGAAGTTAATACTTTTTTTTTGAATGGTGAAACAATTCTTATATATAGAGAGAATAAGGTTAATGTAGGAACACATTCTGTTTTTTTTTTGTTTTTTTTTTGTTTTTTTTAATGGGGGATGGGGGTCTTGTTTTTATCTGATCACCGATTTAGTTTTGACCAATGCGCTGGTTAAAACGATGCGGTTCACATTATTTGATAACGTATATTTCAGGTCTTCTGGTCACTCAAGATATACAAGTATTTCCATACAGCCAAAATAACAGCCTAACAAAGTGTACAAATGGACTACTAGCTGGAGTGGATACAATTGTATTTAAAAGTCTACTTGACTATTCCGATGACCCAGATATGAACATAGTTTATTTTCAAACTAGAAAAAACAGTGCATCAAATTACTATCATGTAAGTTTAAATAACGGCAAGATGTATGACATAAAGGCTAATTTATAAAGCGCTTTTTTATCGCAGAGAGCAACCGAGCGCAATATGCACATTTTTTAAATGCATTTTCAAGTACATTTTGACAATTTTATGTTTGGTCAAAGTGTACTTAAATCGGCCTGTCTAGATTAACAAGGCAGGTCGGGTGAAAATCATTGAAGCGGCGGAAGCTTGATGCTTCGTGGGAGGAGGGGTGGGGCAAAAAAAAGTTGGGCTCGCCCCAGGCAGCACTAACGCTGTCTACATCACTTCGCGAAAAAAATAATTTATATATTTAAAAGAATCGTTGGTAGCTGCAAAAACGTATCAATATTTCTGAATCACCCGTTCTGTTTGTTAAAAAGACAGTATTTAACAGACACAATGACAGAACACACGAAAATATAGACGCATGTTGTTACTTCTGAATATGGTCTTTAGAAGGAAAGCAAAGCTACACATTTAAATGACCTATGATCAAGTTTATATATATATATATATATTTAAAGATAACCAAAAAGCCTCACTGAAGGTGTTCACCATATTAATAAAACCCAGACAAGTGGGAGGAAAAATCAAATGATCGAACATCATGGCGTTCCACTTTACACAGGAGCTCCCTGCAAATTGAAGTTGGCAAACAGCGGCTGCAGAGCGAAAGAGACTCGCAAGGAAGGCCGGTCTGACTCTGCTCCCGGAGATGCACCTTCATTCCCCTGCACCTACTGCACAAGAGAATTTCGTGCCAGGATCAGCCTCATTAGCCATCTGCGCACCCACAGACAGAACAAGAACGAATCTGAAGATTAAATTGGTCATGGTTGACTTCCGACTGAGGAACAACAAACACACACACACGCATATAATATGTGTGTGTATATATATTTAAATAATATATAATAATATTTATAATATATTATATATATATTATTAAAAGGCCATCCATAAATGACAGAGCACTATTTTTACCAATTTAGGACACCTCCTCAGCCATCGTCAAAAATGCTAAACTAATTTTTAAACACCCTCATAAAAGTTCGTCATAAATTCGTATACCACTTATATCGATAACTCATATAATATTATCTAGATGCGAGTATCGCAGTGGCGCACCTAAGGGGTGCAGACCACACCGGGTGTCACCATCTAAGTGGTGACACAAAATTGAAAAATTGCATACTTGCAGAGCACACGCTGCTCGGTCTAACCGAATTTTATAAAAGCAAAACCTATCGCATGTACATTAACCACTCATGTCGCCAATCCAAGTGCGTGGTTTATTAAAAGGTCAAGGTTGATGAGTCAGAAATGAGATGACCCTATAATTAGGTCACAAAAATGCCATTTTGACCAGGATTCAACGCCGATCTCATTATGGAATTTTAATGGAGAGAAGATTACGGTTTAAGACGTGAATAGCAGGAGAACAATTTATAGATGCTGGACAGTCTCTGAAAACTGTAGGGAGACTTTGAAGTATATTTATCGCGTGCATTATGAAAGCTAGATCAGATCGGAAGTGATTAAGGAAGTAGCAGATATGTTTAGGGCTGTTCAACCCAAGAGTCTACTATCAGCAAGTGAAGAAGAGATATTGTTGTCCGTTCCCAAATTAACTTTCTTCTATAATGAGTTATCAGAAGATGAACTTTTAAAAGAAATACCAAAGCTTAAAAGAGACCGAAAGGCAGATGATATCGATTTCACAAAGTCATGGACTGGTCAGTATTTGATGTTTTGAAATTCATAGCTGAAAATTATCTCTTCAGAGCTGTGTGTTTGTGAATCCATGTGAGCGTAGCTTTTCAAACTAATGCTTATCAAGAACAATTAACGATCATCCATGGGACATTCAAAGCGTATTGATCTGACTCTAACTTCAATTGAAGGTAATAGGTGAAGGATAATGATTTTTATCAAGTGATTGACATATTTGCCGCTTTAAAGACAAGAAAGGAATATTGTAAATAAAAGTAAATTTAATGTAAAATAACTATAACTTAAAGTTATTTTAGTTCATACATTTACCTCTTGACATTCAATCAATTTGTATTTGTACTTGTAAACTTTATACTTTGGACTTATTTGAAGAAGAAGAAAGTCATTTTGGAAGTCGTGTGGGGGTGGAAGGGTGACAACATGATTTTACCGCACCGGGGGACAACAACCCTAGCTATGCCACTGGAGTATCGGCAACTTTTTTATTTAAAAAAAAGCAACTGATTCTCAATGCTACAAACTCGCATTGAATATATTTTTCGCTAAAAATGTTTGATAGTGAACTGAAATTATTTTCTTGTTTTCACTTCACTTTCTAAATACATGAAAAAAGTATGTATCAATAGTGAAATATTCATTTTATTCGTTGGCATCCGATCATTTACTTTTTTTTAAAATATAATAAATGTAAGATTATTAAATAAGGTTTAACTGAAATTTTTATTTATCGTTAACGCTGATCATGTGCATTTACCGATAATTGGTTTCACACTATGCAAAACTAGAAAAAAAATTGTAGTGAGTTATGGACCAGGATTATATAAAACCAAGGCTGAGTAATGACTGGGCCAAAAATAAAATACACGATTTTTTTTTCCTTTTACAAATAGGCAGCTTTCTAAACCCAGTCTTGTAAACATTAGTGATGGAGTCATCTAAAATCCCTACTAGAATTGTTAATTACTCATCGCCTACACTAGAGTTTGTCAATCATTCTTAAAAATATTCCACATTCTGTGTTTGATCTTGGGATTGTCTCGGAAATTACCCCTTAATGTCATGACTATGAGAGAACGCTGAATAATAACGTCGTTATCTTTCCGATTATCTAAGCTTTCTATTATCGTGTAGTAAGCTGTTAATCAGCAGTTTCGGTAGACGACTCTGGCAAAGTTGTTCTTTACGTTCTTTCTTTTGTTGCGTTCCTTTTTTCAGGTTTAACCCTACCTTGTTTACTCATTTTATATTGTTTTAACCTGATTGCAGTCTCTCCCCTTATTAACCATAAATTCAAAGATGGAAATGACGAATGACATATATTTACAAAAGTTTACAACATATTAGATAGGAATTTAAGAAAGTAAAACGAAACAAATAAAATTTCAGCTCTGTCATCTCAGCGTGAACGAAAATTGCAACGTAATTCAAAAAGACTGTACATGTAGAAAGCCTGAGGCCCACATTTTAGAAATCACCATCAGGATTATTGCTTCAGTTTCATACAGTGGTGGCTCATTACGTGGAACCGCTATCAGATCATATGATAACTTACAGCTACGAAGTCAGGAGCAGATGTTCCCTCACATATACGGTACGTTTTTATGTCTACTTAAATTAGTTCAGATAAGCATTTGAATTTTTTTCTGGAATGGCAACACTAATAGTCAAGATAGCAACACTATCGAATATGTACAAATAAGTAATTTTTTAAAATAGAAATGGTCATTTTATTTGTCATTGAAATAATACATTACAATTTTGAATTGCGCTGAAAGGTCAGAAAGTCTTATCCAGAAAAACTTTCAATGCAAAATTTAAAAAATAATATGGCTTTTCTTCCAAAAAATTAATTATTAGTCCTACTATGTGTTTCTTTTATTGTAAATAGAGTTAGACAGCACCATTGGCCATTTGTTTATCAACGGCAAACCGCAGGACACAACCAGAAACAATTGCGAGGAATACATTAGTGGACCGGATTTGAACATCACATTTGTCTGTATTGGGGAACTATCTCCCTGTTTGATAGAGATATCAGGCAATGACTCAACGGAAGACATACAGGGAAGAGAACATGTTACTTATTACAGAGTATACAACAGATCACAGGAAATCAATGTAAATGTGAAGTATGCTGCCTGCAGCTTGGAAGGATTCTATCATACTGTCAGCTGCAAAATTAATATTGGTGAGTGGGATTGTTCAAAATAACAACAAAAATCATGGTAGAGAGTTAACCAGATATGCACTTTAAAAAAGTATAAAAATATTAAATAATATTATATTACAGTGTACCAGTAAGAATCTTTAATTCCTTATTTTACAGGTCAGTATAAAATTGTGAAAGCATTTTATATAATGATACCAATAATGAATTTTCAGGAATTAAACTAAAAGTTGTGTTTTTTTAAAAATAGCCATACTCGCAACACATGGTGTATTTTATTTTGGAAATGTTAATGATTATGAGAAAATAACTAATAATTTTAAAGTATTATGCGATGCAGTTTAATCCTTTATTTTAATCTGCAGCAAGAGTTGATAACTTCAGTTGTCACAGTGAGATATCTACCGACAACATCAAAGTGGTTTGCAGTGCCATAGTTTTTTCAACCACAAACTGTCGATTTTTTATTGACAACCGTGATGTAGGTATTATAGAAAACGGGATATTGATTTCTTTTCCTTTTAAAATTATTACTTATTATTCACACAATTTTGTTTAATACAAAAAGTTTAATTTCATAATATGCCAAAGTTTAAAAAAACACAAAGAAATAGTTTGAAACTTATTACAATGAAAAGGAATAGTGTAAAATGTAAAGAAATACATTTTTTTAAAACTGTTTACAGAAATGGGACAGAATGATACGTGAAAATTAACAATTTTAGACTTTCGTTTTTTTGTATTTGTTACCAGATAAAAGTGATGTTACAAAATGTCACAGTGACTAAAAACATTGAAAGGCTCTCCTGGACACAATTAGCCCACACAACAACTTGTGGATTCAACCTGTTAAAGACCAACATCAAACCGGGCTTTTATGACGTTCTGGTGGTCATCCACCCTTCTGTGGACGGTTATGGCGACGATATTAAACTGGGAACGAATACAACCATCTCTATTCCAATAAGTAAATGGAGGAAAGTTTCTATAGTTGATGCATCTGATTGGCTTTAATTACACTGGGATAATTTATTATGTTCTATTCTATAGGTTATAATTGGTGTTCTAATAAGTGAATTCGCATCCCAATGTTTGATAGTGGTGCTGTCAGAGTGATTTTAAAGACCAATAAAATAACGTTTAGTTGCATTTTTAAAAACACTTTTTAATCGTAGGGTGGGGAAAATGTTTTGAAATCGAAGTAGGTGGGGTGTGGTGCTGCAAAAGGTTAAGACCCCTGGGTAAAAAATTTGATTTTGCCTTCATAACTTAAACGTTTGTCAAAGGTATTTGTGATCTCAATCATTACGCACGTACTGCCATGTTGCTTGAGCCAAAAAGACAACATCGCTACTTACGTCAGCCTATCGGTTGCATCAGTGGTTTCGATCAGTTCTTTCTCTTGAAGCCGACGCGTCTGATTTGAGATGCGTCGAAAGAAAATTCACTTTAAAAAAAAAAAATGATGTTGCAAGCAGCTTTGTGTACATTCAACTACAGCAATTTTGGTTACTATTGTAGATGAAACATTACTTATAGGTGTAACCTAATAGATCAGTTATTTAGAAAACTACTTTCTCTTGAAAAATCTCTTTTCTTACAGACTCTAGTATGAAACACACAAATGACGCCAGGAGCACACAGAGCATTGCGTACATCGCTGGCGGAAACGGATTGATACTACTGCTTGGCGTTGTTGTCTGTTACTATAAACTGAGGGGTGAGGTCAAAGGTCATATTAATGTAACTTATAAATGTAAATGAGTAGTGGGATCTAAGGGATGGGTAGGGGTGATGTGGACAAATTTAAACAGCAGTTCCTTTTAAACAAGTCATTCATCCTTTAAAAATTGTATACATATTTGCGTTATTTACCAGCTCCATAAAAAATAATATCGACATTTGTCTGGGAGCCGTCCTTAAATTAGTGCATGCTCTTTTTGTACAATTGTATCCCTTACCTCCCCCTGTCAAGATTTTTCACAAATTTTAGACCCCCGCCTCCATAAACTACGTCACACCTTAAAACTGAAAAAAAAAATGTTTCATAATTAAAAACAAATTAAAATTGTATTTGAAGCAACACTCGTCACTATTAAACTTTTAAATTTATAAAATTGAAATCTTGTATCAGAATTAATCCATTAAAAGCAGAAAGTTAAATATCACTGGCAATTTCAGCTTTTACATGTATACAAGTATGCATTTTACATGTGGGATAAAAAAAAAAAAGAAATACGTGATGTCTCACAAGATTATTGGCGCGCCCCATTCGGGGTATATCCCACATTCTTAGACCCCACTCCTGAGCGTAATGTTCTTTTGGAAGGCCCCCTATTACTTTAAAGTAGTATTCTAAGGTAAAAGTATACGCAAGTAAATAGTTGAAACGTGACGCCTGTGATGTAAGTTCAATTTCAATGTCGGCGAACAAAAATGTTTTTCTTTAAGAAGGTAAAACATTTTTTGGTCATGTATTCAAATAAACAAAGAATAATTATGTCTGACACGGACTATTTTCTTTTAAAATCCTTAATAGTAACTTCACTTTTGTTTGTGGCTGACAGACGAGCTGTGTGGCAAAATCTTCGGACGGTTAATTGGTCCACTTCCCGTCAAGCGATCAAACCGAAACTTGGCATCTAGACAACACATTTTATCAAATTTTCAGTCCACCCCCCGAGTGGCGTAGCTAGGGGAGGGGGAGGGGGATCCAAATTCAAAAGTACCCCGGGCCCCGACTTGAGGGGGGCCCCCCAAAGGAATGTCCGAATTTTTGTTTAACATTAAACAATGTAGAATGTGAAAAAGCAGGGGCCCCTAAAGAGGACAATCCCTCAAATCCCTAGCTACGCCACTGCCCCCCGCCCCCCAAAAAAATAAATAAATAAAATATGTTTTTCCTGTTTTCCATGGGGAGATGAAATGAAATTCCCCATAACTGCGCTAAATGGGATTCTAATTTTTTTTTAAATATCTCAAGTGAGTTTTGTGCGTACTTTTTTTTTTTTCTGAAATCGTTGGTGAAATCAATCTGCAGTGTAAAAAGCGGGTGGGTCATTCGAATATGGACATATTTCAGGGACGTGAAAAAAATGTGCGGTTGCTAGGCTTGGGAGAGAGTACAGCACCATTTGGGATTCTAATATTTGGGATGCTACTTATATGCATGTTTTGTTAGATTTTCAGCCCTGACCCCATTGCTCTATATTACATTTTATAAAAGATTTTTCGAAAAACTTTCTTTTAGCGGTTGTTTAATTTTCATATGAACTCGTTAAAATATAAAAATGATATTTAAATGGCTCTAAGTGTAATTGAATATTCATGTCTAACCTATTCAGATTCACGGTTGACTTGCGATAGCTGTTTCACGTGTGTAGAAAGCAAGATGGAGCCTTGCAATTATGACGTGATCAACCAAGGATATCTCCTGGTCGACGCTGGGATGTATCAGGGTAATAACGAATACGATACAAGTGGATACATATTGATTGAATCAAGCAACCCCCTTGAAAATGCGCAACAGATCGAATCCGACCAGCAAAATATTTATGAGACTATTGAAGACGATGTGTTGACTTCAAGCGTTGTTTTTCTTACCAACATTCAGCACGTTAAGGTGGACATAAATAAAGTGGACACGGACATTGATACGAGGAACGGAGAAACTAGCAATTCTGATTGTAACAGTTCATGTTCAACTTCAAGAAACTTTCAGTTAGGAAACCAAGATTAAGGGCAGGCTGTTGGAACTGACATTGACCATTCAGACAATCAACCGTGTGCCATAAGCTGTAATACAAATATCGATACTACAGACAATCATTCTTGGGGCACAAATACTAATGATCAAATCACAAATAATCATCCTTTTGGTAAAGTTGACGTAACAAAAAATCATCCGTGTGGTGGTAATATTAACGTTGAATACACAGAAAATCACACTTGTTGTAGTAAGTCTAATGTTGACGCTACAGGCAGTCATCATTGTTGTAACTCTAATGTTTACAATACAGACAATCATCTTTGCTGAAGTAACTCTAATGTCAACACGATATCTAATCATATTTGTCGTAGTATTACTAATGTTGACATCATATACTATAATCATTGTGGTAGCAGTACTAATCACGTTACAACATGCACTTAATCGTGTGCTACAAATAAGAAATATGCTGACCGGATAATCCTCTTTGTGCATGTACTACTCTCATTGAGAGCACAGACGATACTATTTGTGGTATTGGTACTAAAGTTGACTATACAAACAATCAGCCTTTTACTAAAAAATCTAACTATGACAACACAGATAAACAATCGTTTACTAGTAGAGATGTGTTGCCAACACAACATGAGACTAACAGGCGTGAGAACTGATAATTAGTTCACACAACAAGCAGGGCCGTGCAGACGGTATTTTGGCCCTGAGTAATTCAGTTGTGGGCGCTACAAAATTCAAAATAATGGAATGAAACGTAGTTGTATTTTTTTTTATTCCACTCTTATGGGTCCTGATGTGGGCCACGTGTGATTTACTGGGTTGTCTCAGCACCTGCCCGAGGTCATTTGAGCCCCGAGTAATCCAAATTGTGGGCCCCACAAATTTAAAAAATGTGGGTATCGAACGTAACTGTATTTTTTTTATTCCACTCTTGTCGGTCCTGATGTGGGAAGGGCCCCCGAGAGATTTACTTGGTAGTCACGGCCTCTACGGTCTACCCGCCCCTGACTACATACAATAAATACAAAGGAAGCCCACATGTTCTTGTAATATTCATTATGCTTACGACTTATGCTGAGATCACGGGCATTCATCAAAGTGCTGGTAGCACTAATGGCGATACCACAACCCTGAACCATAGCACATATTTAGAAACTATAAACACATCAATACTGTAGCAAACACATTTTTATTGTATCTGTTGTGAAACCATCTAATGGAATTTGCAATTGAGAAAATGATGAAACAAAAAACATAAGGCTAAACTTTTTATTTTTTAAATCCCAATTCAATGTTTGAGAACAACTAATAGTTACTTTAACGTAAATGATGTATAATTTGTGTACGATTAGTAAATATTATTTTGTTTATTATGCATAATGGAGTTTCCTGTTTCTTTCGAAAATTGTTGTTAAAAAAAAAAAAGAGAGAGAGATAGAGAGAGAGAGAGAGAGAGAGAGAGAATAAATAAAAGTTATTTTATTTGTAAGTAACATGTGTGTACTTACATGTATCTACATAGATTGATAGATATTTTGGAAATGCTTGTGAAAGTACCTATACTATAAACATGTAACCATAATTAATATTATTGTTTCAACTTATTATTTTGGTGTTTGGACGTTTATTTTGAAAATAGAATTTTCGCTCCCCCCCCATTGTCAAAACGTAGCTCAGCTGATGGATCTTATGTAAACTGTGACAACAAATTTTGAAATAGTAAGCAATAGACCGCACATTTTTTTAATAAAGGGTTGTACTCTATTATTAAAAAGTATTTTTAAAAAAACAAAAAAACAAAGTCAGACCAAAATTAAACAGAATTTGATTTTGACATATCAACTTTTCTCAGTATGTTGCCCCTATTCAGTTATACATAATTGGAACACACATTCTCAATGTTTAGCTCTCAATTGAATATATTAATCATCAGAAAGGATTTAAAGAAAACCATTGTTTTTAGGGGTTGTTTACTTCATTACCCAGAGTGTGTATAAATTCAAAGAGTTCGTCTGCATGGCAAACGTCCAATGTGGTGCTATTAGTACAGACATTTTCTGTGATGGGACTCCTGGTCTGTGATGGAAATCTTGGATTTAATTGTATCCTCACGTCATTCCTTTGATGTATTGTTGACGCTATTTTTTTTTTAAAAAGATTGTTTAATTCATTCCCGGTACAACAATTATTACAAAATAAGTTATTCAGAACGGCTCACGTAACTCTGAGGTAAATAAATTTTGGAAATATTAAAAGCCACGTTTAGATTAGAAAATCTACCAAAACTAGAGAGTCAAGAAGGTAAATTCGATTGAAAAATGTGTCAATATTATGATATATAACAAAATTAGAGTACAAAGAAGGTCAAGTCAAATGAAAACTGATGAAAAAAAGAAACAGAAGGTTGATTAGAAATGTTGATGTTCATTGGAAAAATGTATTCTGATTATAATTGTGGATGTTAATTAAAAAGTGTATGTTTCTTAGAAAAGTGGATGTTGATTACCAAAGTGGATGTTGATTACCAAAGTGGATGTTGATTACCAAAGTGGATGATGATTACCAAAGTGGATGTTGATTACCAAAGTGGATGTTGATTATCAAAGTGGATGTTGATTACCAAAGTGGATGTTGATTATCAAAGTGGATGTTGATTACCAAAGTGGATGTTGATTACCAAAGTGGATGTTGATTACCAAAATGGATGTTGATAAGAAAAAGCTGATTAAAATATAAAGAAACAACAGAGTGGCTCTTACGTAAAATCCACAACGCCCCGCAGAGGGGGGGGGGATTTGATTGTTGGGGGGGGGGGGGATTTGATTGTTGGGGGGGGGGGATTCGAATATGAGCTGTCTAGAATTAAAAAACCAACCGTCTACTGTGATTTAACTTGCATTTTAAAAGGAGGATCGCTTAAGTCTTAATTTTAAAAAACAAAAAAAAAACGCGTTCGTTAAAAGTGTTGTAAAAATCCGTTGGTTTTAAAAGTAGTCAATAGTCTCAGTTGGCAGTAAATGACAAAAATGATAAAAGATAGGATCCTTAGGGAAAAACTTGAGTAGCTAAACATATTTCGCCTCTTCTAAATAAAGTACTAAATTCAGTTATAAAGTGTATCAAGACTACTAAATCGAATGGTAAATGTGAGCGTCTACTCAATCTGTTTTGTGAAGAACGAAATGCAGACCATTTAAGTAAGAATTTGACTTCACACTGAAGTAAATTGCTTTTGAAAGGGAATCGCTTGAAAACATTTATGGAACTATTTGATACTCAAGCGATTTTTTAAAATGACAAACCTGAAATGAAGTATTTACTTATTTAGGCATTTTTGTATAGCGCTTACCTTAAAGCTCTAAGCACTTTACAATTTATTAAATCATGTAAACTAAGTAAAATAAAAATGAGACACTAGCAATCATATCTGTGAACGGTCGATGGTAAAGCATTTGTGAGTTATATAGCCGAAATCTTTGAAAAACTAAATATATTAAACTTCAAGGAAAAAAATAAAAACTATTGTCGATGCAATGTCAAGGATATTTGTTTTCATTACCTTTATTGAATTATTTCAGAAAATATTTACAACAAAAATGTTGACATTTTTCATAGGCTCCAAAAATGTGACGGGACTGATACTTGTTATTGTCCATCATCCGAAAATTCTATTGGCTGATCTAAAAGAAAGATATTCTGATTTGAAACAAATTGATTTTCTAACTTGGATGATGCAGACAATGTTCGTGGATTTGCCTGATATTTCAATTATGCAGTATCAAGAAGAACTCTTAGAAATGCAAAAATGATGAGTCAGTTAAAACTTTATTTAATATAAAAGGAGCGATGGCTTGGCTTTGAGGAAAAATGTGCCTGATCCAGGAGCGATCAACCCAGGATGGCTGCGAACCTCCTGATGTACGTCTGACCCTGTCATACACAGCAGTTAACAAGTCGAGGCCCCAAAATGAGCAAAAAGGGGTCGCACTAGAGACGATTGAGTGTTATAAAGACAACGTGGTATCAGACGGCTCCTATCTCGACAGCGAGAAGCGGGAAGGCTACGGCGCACTCATATGGTATCTAAAGGAGGTACCTCAAACTAAGGAGATTTTAGGCCCAACAGTACGAATAGCACAGCGTTTGAAGCAGAAATCGAAGCCATCTTTCTGGAACTGAAACAAGTGCGACCTAGGCTAGCCAGACGTAAAACACTTCCATCCATCGTAGTGTTCACCGACACACAATGTGCTCTCGACATTGTGAAGAGGTGTCTATTGAACACGAAAAT
Source organism: Lymnaea stagnalis (assembly GCA_964033795.1). Classification (NCBI taxonomy): domain Eukaryota; kingdom Metazoa; phylum Mollusca; class Gastropoda; family Lymnaeidae; genus Lymnaea; species Lymnaea stagnalis. The sequence goes on along the minus strand of CAXITT010000025.1, from coordinate 144,746 downwards.
GACCAATGCAATTTTGGATCTCGTACGAGTCTCACGGAGACAAAGTGATCCTTCAAAGGATCCCAGGTCATGCGGGGATCCCCCCCCCCTACAAGATAGAGCTGAAAATCTTGCGAAGAAAGGGTCTTCCCAGCCTCAACCTAACCGACCAATGACCCAACTGAGGGTCAAGGCCTGGATCAAAGACCTCTCGCATGAAGAATGGATTAAAGAATGGGAACAGGGCACAACATCACGTAAACTTTACCGGAGCATGCATAAACTACCGCAAGTGCGATCTGTGGTGGAGTCTTAAACGCCACTAGCAGAGCCTCATCACTCAGATGAGGACTGAGCATTGCCCTACCCTTAGCTACCTGAATAGGTTGCACCCACTGGGGGCCCGAGCTGCCGTCATTGTGGACAGGCGCCGGAGACAGTGGAGCACCTTCTAGCCGAGTGCTTGACATTAACGACTGCTATGACTGGGGTGCTCCCAGCCAACCACGTCGAGAGCCTGACTTACGAGACTACCCACCAGATGAGGCAGACCTGTTCCATACTTGCCGGGGCCATTAAATAGCAATCGCTCGGCCCCTTACAGTGAATGTACTATTTCAGTGAGGAAACATAAATCAAATATCTGAATTCAACCAAATATGCAAGAAAACTATTGTTACTGTCTTCATCTTCATATTTAGCTGAATGTGGAGTTAGTGCCGTAAATGATTTGTTGAAATAAAGAAAGAAATCGGCTGGATACAACATAACGGGGAGACTTGAGACTGAAGCTAACTAAATTGGAACCTAACATAAAATCTCTTTGCTGCAAGCATCAATTTAAATTTAAATGACAAATAATTACTAATAATTAAAACAACTTTACAAAATCTTTCATTGAAATTATTTCGTACTTGAATTTCAGTTCTCCATTATTTGTTTCATCACCAGTTTACTAATGATTTCTTCCTAAAACTTATCCTGTAAGTTTCTTCAGCGAAAAAGCCTATTTTGGAATATTAAAAAGTATGTATATGATTCAATTTGGGGGGGGGGGGCGCATAAGAATTTCAGAAAGGCTTATGTGGGCCATGGCACAAAAAAAATTGGGAAACACTGGCTTAGGGACACAAGTAGTCAAGATGGCTTAGGGACACAAGTAGTCAAGATGGCTTAGGGACACAAGTAGTCAAGATGGCTTAGGGACACAAGTAGTCAAGGTGGCTTAGGGACACAAGTAGTCAAGATGGCTTAGGGAGACCAAATAAAAGTCGAGAGGATACCTATATAAATAAAAGGTCAGGGCTTATGCTAACGACTTAGGGATAAAAGGGGCACAATCAATCTTGACACGGAGAGTGATCACTGATTACTTTAGTCCCTCCATGGCAGCGGTTCTCAAGATGTGGGTCGTGACCCCTTTGGGGGGTCGAACGTCCCTTACACAGGGTTCGCTGAAGACCATCAGACAACACATATTTATGAAGTAACAACGAAAATAATTTTATGTTTATAGGTCACCACACCATGAGGAACTGTATTAAAGGGTCTCGGCATTAGGAAGGTTGAGGACCACTGCTCTAGGGGTGTTAAATATTAATCATATGTCTTGTGTTAGGATTAAAATTATTGCTATCTGCAGTCCCTACCAGTGGAACTAAAATTTGTTCCCTCAGAGTTGACCCCGCTGTGGACATGGCGGAGATCTACTCTGTCACCATCATACCCCAGAGAGTGGACATGAGCCCCGCTACTGCCTGGGCATGTACATGTTGTGTACGTGTACCTGCTTCCCAAGCCCCTCAACATGCACCTGTTAGTCCACTGTCCTACAGAGACTTGCTTAGGACATCCGTGTGGATGTGATACTATGAAGATCAATTTGTCCTTGTCCCTAGAGCGTTTGTATTTTCCGTGAACTTCAAACCAAAGATTAAACCATTGTCTCGCCATCTTGTCCAGTTTTTCCATTAAATATACGTCACAAGTCACACATTTCAACAAACAAAGGTCGTCTTCAATGTTTGCATTAACCACAGTCCAATAACCAAGCGTGACTAGAGGACTATCTGGTCGATCGTAAAATAATCTACACCTAGTGTGTCTCGCCTCAAGATCGTCGAAAACCACGTGTGTCGCCGTGGACATAAAAACCTCACCCCACACATTGCTGGGTGTGTCCAAGTGTTGACACTTGTGACATTGGCAGGCTCTCACGAAGTCTTCCTCGCTGTATATGTCAACATAGTGGACCAACCCAGTACCTAGCCTCATGACGTCACTTCCTCTTATGTTATGAAAGGCATATGGTTGATTGGTGTTCGGCCAAAACTCTGGTCTTTCAGGACTTGTCATTCGAATATCTACCCTGACAGTCAGGCCAGCTATAGCTTTAATCATCTCAACTATCATGATATCATGGTGACCTTCAGGCAGGTGATTGGTGTTAAAATCGTGGACAGGTAAAAACTTTGTGTGACCTGGATTCTTCTTACAGCCAACAAGATGTTTGTGTAGATCTGCTTCTCCTCCTTCTGTTACCTGCGTTTCATGGGTACCTGACAAGGTCATAAAGGAAAGCGCATTTTAATTGTTAAGTCTTATTTTCTTGGATATTTTACTAAGATAGAGAATCTATTATCGCTACAGATAATCTACTCTCTATCAATACATTTAATCATTTGAAGGTAACATTCTTATTATCTTGGATCCCCAATCTTTTCTTTCATCTGCACCACTTCATTTCATTTCTAAGTCTCGCACCCCTTAAGAAAAAACAATATTCTGGTTTTGGGGCGTGCAGGTGTTGGTGTTCGGCTATGACAGAAATAAAGCAATTGTTGTGCTGCTATGACAGAAATAAAGCTATTGTTGTGCTGCTATGATAGAAATAAAGCTATTGTTGTGCTGCTATGATAGAAATAAAGCTATTGTTGTGCTGCTAAGATAGAAATAAAGCAATTGTTGTGATGCTATGATACAAATAAAGCTATTGTTTTGCTGCTATGATAGAAATAAAGCTATTGTTTTGCTGCTATGCAGGGACGTCATTTCAGTATTTTTCAGTTGGGAAAAGGGGGGGGGGGCAAAACGTGGTCGGCTTGTTCAGTTGTTTATTACTGGAGGTGCCAGAGTACATAGCAATTTAAATAAAAACTTGCAAATTCAGGGGGGGGGGGAATGCCCCACCCTGTCCTACCCAAATGACGTCCCTGCTGATATGTATGAGAAAGAAAGAATATGTTCAATTATGTTCACTAAATTTTTACCGTATTTCAGTGTTACTAAATTTATGGATACCAACTTGCTTAATATAAATTGAAATATGTATAATATTAATAAAATAACATATGCAATTGAAACGTTGCTTAATAAGGATTTATCCTATAACTCCATACCCCTTTAGGACGCTTCTTATCTGATACGCAAACCTTCAGACCTTTGAAGACCCTTATAATCCCTTTCCCACCTCTCCATACCTACTTAAATATAATCTCTCACCCTTTAGTTCAGATACCCTGTCTTATCGAATTGTTTGACTAAAAATATGTTAAAGAATGTTAAAATGATTCAGATAACAATCTAAAGATATACATTTACATGTCATGTGTGATATATTGGATGCTGTATAGCATATATCAGTAGGAATTGTATTTCTTGCAGACATAATATCAGAGCAATGTATAACAATACACAAATAGGCCTACCATAGAAAAGACTTGATTCGTCGTTTTCCTTACTACAATCAATGCCATCTTCGTTGTCACTGTCATCTGTCTTGGCATCTGCTTGATTGTCAGGCGCCATCAAGTGATGGGTCTGTAATATATTGAATCAACACCAAATATTGTCTTATACGGTTGTGAGGATTATTTTCGCTATATGCTCTGTCACTCACTATACAATTTTCACTTTGTAAAATGTCTGGCCTACTGAGTTAAAAATTAATAAGCCTTTGTTGCGTTTTATAATGCATAAAGAAATAAAAAGCGACAACTTAAACCAAACGCCACTGATGGATTTTCATGTGCACTGCCAGCAAGATAATCTTTTAGTAGAAAAATGGGTTTTTATTTTTTGGGGGGGTCTTTTGTCACAACCTAAAACTATTAGAAAACAACAAAAGCACCGCACTTCTATTGCATACATTATTAAGCAGGCCTAGGGGCTATACATCCACGTCGTCACGCGTGTGGGTTGGGTGGGTGTGTGCGGGATGGGGGGCAGACTCGGGCAGAGGGGATGGATGGTCAAGAATTTATGATGATCATCCACATGAGATAAAAGTGTCCATTTCGTGTTACAAATTTGTGACGATTTTTTGGTCGATTGGGGGAGGGTGGGGTAGCCAAAATTCTTTGTTGTTATTAATTTATGGATGGCCGCGAACCAGGTTTAAGTGTCATTTATCTGAGAAATTTGTACAAATTCGTTATATTAAAATACATAAACTGTCTGTTTCTAGTTACCTATACTATATATCGATAATATGTGGCTGGTTACAAAAATTAAGCATACGCCTACGAGTAAAACACGTCTTGGGGGAAAATCAATATGGCTACAGTATTACAGCTGTTACTGTTACAGGCAATGTATAATGTAATCCAGGCACTATACTGGAATTCACATTTCCTGCACATAGGGGCCAACAACATACTAATAGTACTGTGCTTTTACACTCTATTTAAAACCAAAAATAAGTTGACATAGCTTCTAAGAGACAAGAATTGTGAGATATAGGCCTATTATAATCTTAATGTAACTGGTAACTGACCATTGTTTAAATATTGCTTTGTCTGTCGTATGAACCCTGTGATTTGATTATTGATAGTTTGATAGTAACAGTATTAAACAGAATCATCCTTCGATTCTTCAGATTGATTTTGAATCCCAATAAATGAATAATGGAAGAGTGGAGAGTCATAGGTGAAATGGATGGGTCATTCTAATAACTAGATCCATCAGTCTAAACTAAGGCTAAGTCAAATTTTTCCTGCTCATTAATACTTTACAACTTACAACTAGTTGTAAAATTTTAATAGTAATAGTCACTTAATAGTGTATAGTAGCCTATAGTTAACTTGCGCGAGGGTGTGATGAAGAAGTGGTCTGTGGAAAAGTGGGGTGGGTGGGTAAATAGTAGGCCTAGTCCTATTTCAATAGTAATGAAAAAAGTAGGTCATTTTTCAGGAAATTCTCACCTTGAGAAGATGTCATGGCATTACAGTAGGTCCATATTCATATCATATTCTCTGTAATGAAACGTCACTTAAAATAACTAATACCGGGAATTCCAAACAATAATATTTAAATTAAAAAAATCATTGCTAAAAATAGTAAACGGAAATAACTGTTCAAGATTCTCGGGTAGAGAAATGGATCGAAAATAATTAAGAAGTTGGGGTTCGATTGTTTAAGTTGTTCGGTTCAGTCGTCAGCAGGGATCTATTTCGGTGGGTTCTTTTCGGGTTCGGTTCGATTCCCATTAGAAAACTTATCTCAGGGTGTAAATACCCCCCCCCCCAACCAAACCAAAAATAAAAATCAATAAAAAAAAATAAATTCCAGTGCTCGCCCCTTTTTGGAGAAAAAGTGTAAAGAACAGCAATAAAAAAAAAAAAAAAAAAAAAAACAAAAAAAATAGGGATTTATTTCGGTGGGTTCTTTTCGGGTTCGGTTCGATTCCCATTAGAAAACTTATCTCAGGGTGTAAAAACCCCCCCCCCCAACCCAACCAAAAATAAAAATCAATAAATAATAATAAAGTCCAGTGCTCGCCCCTTTTTGGAGAAAATGTGTACAGTACAGCAATTAAAAAAAAAAATACAACAAATACAATAAAAAGCGACACAATTTTCATTTTTGTAACATTTTAAATTGCAAAATGCCGCCCGCTCCCTTTTCTACACACACACTCTCTGCCTCTAATCCAGACTATAAATTAGATAAATGTATTAGATAAATGAACTTGTATGCGCCATTAAAAAAATATTTTAATTAAGTTTTTAAACCTTTTTCAACTATTTCATTTTTTATATTTTTATTTAATTCTTGTGCTGTTTAATTTCAAGCGGCCGCCTAGTCTTGCCTTATGGTAGAAACGGTCTTGTGTGTTGACAATCGTGTTTTGCGTGCAGGGGCGTAGCTGTTGTGAGTGGCCACGGGGCTTACTTTTTTCGAAGTGATTATTCACAGAGCTGGTTGCCCCCCTCATTTTTCCACCCCAACCCTTGATTGTTAAAAAAATAATAGTAATAAGCTATGATCTATGCTTCTGTTTGCATGTGATAGCCCTAGCCCTAGCCCTAGCTATTTTATAAGTAAAATCTTTTAAGATAACGTTTTGAGAATATCAAAAAACTATTACGGTATTGGTGAAAACAGTATGAATGGTCACCTCAAAATATTTGTTCCCTTCTTTTTTTTAAATAGTGGAGTCCAAAAAATGGGCCAATAATTAATTGGTAAACTGAATGAAACAACGTTATAAATTGTTTCATTCCTGAAGTTTTTGAAACGCTTTTATTTTACATCGAAAGCGGAAGTTTCGCGATATGCAGTAAACATGGACGACGTTCAGGATGATCTTAACCCAGAACAAACGGAAAAGTTGTTACAGTTCCAGGTAATCCTTAAACCAAAATACTTTTTTAGGTATCTATTACAATTTGGTTGATTTCAATTAAATATTTAAGGTGTGAATCTCCCACCCTGCCCAATCATTTAAAATAATTATCAAAAGCGCATCTCAAAATTGACAAAATTATGAAATTGAAAATTGTACTTTATGAAAAATTAGAAGAAAGGAAAGTCAAAGGGAAAGCAACAACTTATGCTACAATAACAGCAATGCCAACATTACTATGAATTTAATTTTCCCAAATTAATTGGGTTAGTTATTAAAATAATTAAATGAACAAAAATGCAGGACTAAACTCTTTTGGTAAAGTAAAGTTTTGGTTAGCAGTATGGAGTATGGACATGGACCAGTATGGGTTTTGCCAAGAGTAGAACTTATGACTTGCTGTTGTTGTTCATCTGTTGAAATTGACTAGGACTAGAGGGGAGGGTTGGTTACGGTGGCGTGCTAGTCCAATCCATGCTCAGAATAATCTCTGGCACTGCAGGCAGGGGATAATTGCTGCAGTCGGTGATCTAATATTGCTCTTTCGGGCTAGCTGCTTGTCTCAGCTGTGGTTATCCTACTGACTGGCTTCATGAGATTTAACCCCCTTTTTGACAGCTGTTCTCCACAAGGCTCTGTCATGGGCTGTCTGCACCCATTCATTTAGTAGGGTTGATGCTGAAGGCCTTTAGTGCAGTTTTCAGTGAGTCTTTGTAATGCTTTTTTTGACCTCCTTGGGAGCGCTTGCCTATCATGAGTTCTCTGAAGAATATCTGTTTTAGTAGCCGGTGGGCTTCCATATGGGCTACATGTCCCATACAACAGAGTTGAGACTGCATCAGGATGGTGAAGATACTAGGTAGGTTTCTTCTTCAGACTTAGTAAGAGCTATCTCACCTTAATTGCAGTGATGTCACTTTGGGAAATCTCAACATTGGACATAGAATAATATACCATTGTTGGACCTGAATGATGTGTGTGATTGTGAAAACTTTCTTATCCTTCCCTGAAATTTGAAATTAGTTGAGTCTTAATCTTAATCTGACAAATTGATACACACTAAGTTAATATGAAAATGAAAATAAATTAAAAAGAAACACATTCTTGATGATACTTGAACACCAAGATGAACACTGGTAAAGAAAGAAAAAATAAGTGCAATGAATTTGATGCCTTTTGAGTTGTTTAAAATCAAAATACTCATATGCTATTCATTGCTATCATGTTGCCATTTCACCATAATTTTCAGGAGGGGGGTAGACCCCTCCCCCACTGCAAAATACACTACAATACAAAAATAATAAGCAAAATAATCTTCTGGGAAGGGGAGAATACTCACCCACCTCTGTAAAAATAATGGGCAGAACAAATTGTATCCGATAAAAACAAAGCTAAAAGTCAAGATCTTTAGAAGTACGGAGCTATAGCCAGTAGTTGACAACAGGCAACCTAAATATTATATAGTGCTTTGAGCTGCCTCACCAACTAATGCTTTTCTTTTCCATGCTTGGATTCCCAGCTATTATAGATCTTTTTCCACATCATCCATCCATCTAAGACATAGTACAATACAATGAGTCTCCTTGTCTTGGGCCTCGTCAAATCGAATTTCCCTTAAATCTTCTCCTTGAACCTTCATTTTGTTTTGAGTTGCTAAATGCTACATGTATCAGTCTCGACAGTTTGTTGAGCATGCCAAATTCCTGCAGATTCTTATATAGATATTTTCTATTGATAGGCCATTTAATAGTTCACATAGAATTGATTTACTGGGATATTATTGACATAACATTTCTCTAACAGGCATCTGAAGATGAAAATTTAAAATATGAAATCATGTCTTGCATATTACTTTTGTGTATTGATGAATTTAAGATAAGATAAGATTCTTTTATTAATGGAAATGTTTTTTGATTGCATTGTACATACACATTTTCAGCACATAAAAATAAATATTCTAATAAAGTCCACATTTTTCAACTAAAACAATTTAAACACAAGACATCTATATTAAATTATTTCACTAGTGAAAAAAAACATCCATTCTGTGAACTCCCTTAGTCATATAGGGACTTATTAGTTCTCATTTAGATTAGTGACATTTTTGGGAGCACGCTGGTAGATTCGTACAGATTGGGGAACAGAATAATTTTTATATCTTTCAGTCCTCGCCCTGAGAGAAAGAATTTGTCTCGAATGGAGCGATCCTGAGTATCTGGGATTAAGAGGGTGGGATGTATCATACAAAATTAGTTTTACAATAATATCTTTCTTCAAATAGTTCTTCAAGTGAAGGATGTTTAGTTTGTGTTATGTTCCTAGCTTTCATAATTAGTCTGTTTATTCAGAATACATTGTTTAATATCAGACGAGGAAGTCCAACACAAGCAGGTAATACCGAAATTAAGTAAGCTTCCAATTGTTGCACTCTAGATTAAGTTAATAACTTGTTTGTTCACACTAAAATTGTACAGTTTTTTAAGGAAGAAAAGTCTTTGGTTGAATTTTTTTAAACAGCATGTGGCAGTGCACATGCCATGTTTTATTATTAATGGTGACATCTAAGCACTTATATGCTCCTCTTTTCTCTACACACTGATTTTTTTTATGTTGAGATCAGTAATGTTGTGTTTCTCCCTCCAGAAATCAAAAACCATTTCCTTTGTTTTTTAAACATTCAGCTGGAGAAAATTCTCATTGCACCAATTGATAAAGCCTGTAATTAAGTTGCGGTATAAGCCTTCTCTCTCAGATATTAAACCAAGATGGTGGTAAAATCAGCAAATTATATGACTGAAACGGTGTCACTTGTCCTCTGAATATCATTAGTATATGTTATATACAGGACAGGGTAGAGAACACAACCTTGTAGCACCCCGCTGCTTATTTTTCTGGTTAGAGATATTGGTCATTTACCTTGCGCTGGGTCAAGAAACTTTTTTGCCATGCTTTCCAGAATAGACTGATAGAATATGCCAAAGTCCCATAGACCATTTTCTTTATGGAAGTGATCACACACTTTTAATAGTGGAAGACGTTGATACTTAAGGAACATTAAATTTTTACCACTATATACTTCCAAAATATTTGATAGCTTGTGCTTTAGAATGAATATAGAATGCATTTAAACAAGAATATTTTATTTTGATATTTAAAAACCCAGAATAGGACATTATCCTATTTTGCCATGTGCATATGTTGTGATGGTAAATCATTCACAAGCACTTTATTATGGCTATACTAAAGTACTATACTCAGAGTTTCATTTATACAATTTTGCCATGTTCAAACACTATTAAAACATTGGTCAGTGAAACCTTTACTTAATTAGTCATGTGCAAAAGTTGAATGTTCAAAATAATTTGTCCCTAACCAGTATTTATTTAGTGTGGGATGCATTGCCTTATGTAAAGTATATACCAGTATAATGGACGCCTTCGACTTGGTAAACATAAAAGCCATATCGTATATATAAATTTATTGATAATACATAGCTGGTTAGGTTACTATTCATTTATAAGTGCATAGTATCATTAAAATAGCTTTGTAATATCATTACTGTTAATATAGCATTAATCATGAAAAAAAATGTGTATAAAATTATCATATTAGAGTAGCCGGAGGTGATATGATAGAACTTAAAGCGACAGGTTACACTAAGGCCACATTACATAATCCTACATTCCTCCCGGTTTCCTGTGCCACACAAAACAAAACAAAAATCGTACAACTGATATTTTGTGTATGATGTGACCATGGCCTACCTCCAAGCCCTCACTTTTATTACAATAGTAGACTTGTTTCCAACCCTAATCTGCTATGTTTCATAACCCTTTTATAATCTGTTATACGTGTTTCTTTGGATGGCTTTTTCTTTAAATTGATGTTTGTTGTCATAGAGAGTTAAATTTGATAACTATTATACCAGAAATTGGATATGAATTCTGCCCTGAATATTTATACAAAAATAGGATCTGTACAATTTATCTACCTATTTGCAATAATTTTAAACTCATTGGATGGCAAATTACTGCTATTGGAGGATTTAGTATTTTGCATGAGAGTGTGAAAGGCCATTTTTTTATATTGGCTAAAATTGATTTTGTTTAGTAGACCCTTGCAGCCACTTTGCATAAACATAAAGTTTTATTATGTAAACTGACTTCTTTGATGTTTTGAGAATAATCTTTACATATTACAAGGTTATATTTTAAAATACATTTCTCAGGATTTGACTGGTATAGATCACATGCAGAGGTGTCGTCAAATCCTAGAAGGCCATGATTGGAATATTGAAGCAGCGGTTCAGGATACTTTCAATGAGCAGGAAGGTGCACCAACAGTTTTCCACAGGCCTCCCCCACGACAAGAAGAAAGAGCACCACAAGTCAATCTGCAGCCGGCAAATCAGAGGTATCTTTTTCTCATAATTTGGTCTCTTGACATACAACTTTTGCAGTGATGTTGACCAAGCTGTCTTGGTTTTTCCTCCTTTATAAAACAAAAGGAGATTCATAAATAACATAGGTTTTAAAGTGCTATCTTCTTAGACATTGTAATTTTAGTAATAATTATTTACTTATGGGGACATTCACTTTTTAAATCCATTTTATTTTCAAAAATATGAAAAAGTCTTTTTTTAATGATTGTTTTGTTCTTGAAAAGGATATTGTACTTAAATTATTTTTTTTGTCAATAGAGATTTGTTAACATTTGAATATGGTATTCCTCTGTGTAGAGTCATATTGTATCCTGGCAGAAGACCACAGGGTATTTTCCAATGGACATACTACCTCCTGACAATGCCCATACGCTTTGTATGGACAACAATATTTGACATACTTAGATCATTTGGTAAGTGGATAATTCAAATATTTCATCTTTCTAGATACCATTGCAAGACTCTAAGCAAAGTTTTGTCATCCTTTTTCTGTATTTTATTAAAATGAATGTTATTGAAGAATTGACCTTAGATGACCCTTATAAACTATATTTTTATTTGTTGCTGTAGACCATTTTTTTCATTAATTAACTGATTATGATGATTCCTGATTATGTTTTTGTGTCAAAGTAGGTTTCATTACACAACAATTGAATTTCAATGAGCAAATTTGCTCAAAAGTGTCATATTACTGTTAACAGCAGAACATTAACAAGAAGAAAGGCTATTTCAATTATTACTCCTCTCCCAGTTTAAATAATTAATCATGTCATAATACTAGGTACAATAGCTTTATGTAGCAAAATGTAAAGAAATTATTTTTTATTTATATCACAAAATTAAATTCTAGTTATAGGAATAAAAGAATCTGGGATTTCTTATATTTCTCTTGGATAATGCATTTAAACCTACTGTGTTTCTTATAAACCCAATCAAGTATTTATGTTTCTCCATCAGACAAATAAAAAAAATTGTTTGTTTTTTTCACATTAGGAGTTTATTTAGTAGTTAATTTTTATTTTATGTAGAGAATCATTAAAACTAAAATAATTACAGTATAATTCAGAAAATAATTGTTTTGAAGGGCTTTTCTCTTTTTTTTTATCATTTAGCTAGATTTGTTTGCTCTTTTAAATTAATATTAGAGTTCTTATCTCCTTCCCAGTTAAAGCTAAACGGTGGAACCTCTCATAACGAGCATAATTCGTTCCAGATTCTTACTCGTTAAGCGAAACACTTGTTAAACGAAACAATTTTTCCCATAGAAATCAATTTAAAATACAATAATGCGTTCCATTCTGAAAAAATAATCATTTTTCACAAATTTGTATAAAAATTTATTCAAATAAAATTACTAATGAATTGTTAAGGAGTGTAACAACTTGGAATAAAATTTAGAATTGAAACAAAAAACGTAACTAAAATTATGAATTTATGACAAATAATTAATTCTTTTTAACTAGAAAACTTTCTAAAGACATTTGTTTTTCCTGACGCTTCAAAATTTGACGAAAATGTGTCAATGCATTATTATTGAATACATTTTTATCACGAATAGCCACCTCCTTATTAGGGTGATGCTTCTCAATGTACGATCCAACAGTTTCCCATGCTTTCAACATTTCTCTTATTGCGCTAGAAGATTGTTGCTCTGCTACTTCCTCCTCCATTAATGAGCTGTCCTCCATAATTTCTTGCTATGAAACACGATGCAACGCCATAAGCTCTTCGTTGGTCAACTCTTGACTGTGCTCTTTCACAAGCTCTTAAATATCATTGTTGTCCACCTCGAGTCCCATGATATTTGCCAATGACCCAATCTCGTTAACTGTAGACGCCACAGGTACTGTTTCACAATCACATTCAACAACACTCTCTGGCTAAAGTTTTTTCCTAGCAGAAGTGAGGGTCCTCTTGGTAACTCCTTCCCAAGCCTTGTCAATCATCTTGAGGCAAGCAACGATGTGCAAATGATCTTTCTAAAACTCTCTAAGAGTGGGATTTGTCTCTTCCGTAACTTCAAAACAATGCTCAAAAGTGTTTTAGTGTAGAGTTTTTTAAAGCTAGAAATAACCTGCTGGTCCATAGGCTGGAGTAACGGAGTGGTGGTGGGAGGCAGAAATTGGATATTGATGAAATTAAATTCTTCATTAATATCGTCTTGTAGGCCTGGAGGATTGGCGGGCACATTGTCCATAACAAGCAAGACATGGAGAGGAAGATTCATCTCAAGCAAATATTTTGTTTTACGGAAGGACCAAACACTTCATTGCTGCTTCACAGTGCATCACAACGCTGTGGATGCCAGTCCTTCTCTTAAACTTCTCAAACCATCCATGACATCCCTTGAATTGTAGTTCTTTTTTGGCAGTAGATGATCCTGATGTTTTCTTAACGAGGTCAGCGAAAATAAGTTTCGCCTTCTCACAAATGTTTTCGTTAATAGTGTCGCCTTGTAATCACTTGTCGTTTATCCATATTAGAAGCACCCTCTCAACATCATCAAGAATACGTAAACGTTTCGTAGACATTCTTGACACTCCCTTTGAAGCATCCATCTCCTTAATTTTGTTTTTGTTCGTGAGAATAGTGCAGATAGTTGATGTTGACAGATTGTATGTCCCCGCTAGATGAGCCGCGCTCACACTTTGTTCTCGCTTTTTAATGATTTTACGTTTCATTTCAACAGTTATTTTTTCTCTCTTATGATTGTCCTCTTGTGGTTTTGTCTTCGAAGACATTTTAGCACAGGTTATTTCACTTTGCACATAAAAAATTATGAATTCTGTCTGAATACAAAATTTGTAAAAACTGGTGATCACACACGAAAACAATACGCTAACAGACCGAGTGCTAAACACAGACTAATGCATCGGCGCAGAACTTCTGGCTCACAAATGAATGTTGGGAACAGGGGACTTCCCCTTTCTGCATAACTCGTTATTCGAAATGTCGCTAGTTAAGTGAGCAACTTCTTCAAATTTTTTTTTTTGCTCGTTATGCGCATTATTAGTTATGAAAGGTGCTCGTTATGAGAGGTTCCACTGTATATCTATTTAAATTTGTGGAAATAATTTCTTTTCATTAAAAAAATTGAAATTAACATTACTTTTTTTCTTCAAAAACTTCAGTTAATTTTTTCCGACCAGACCCTAGGAGATGTAAGTATCTGTTTTTAACACCAGTTATTTCAATTTTATAATAATGTGTCATGACAGGAAATAAGGAAATTAAGAAATTAATTTTTAAGTTTTAATATATCTGGAAATTGTTTTCTTCACTTTGCTTTTTAAAAACATCCCAGTTGTAACAGATCCACTTCGAGATGTTGTCAACTTCATTTCATCATTTGAGTCCAGGTATGGACAGGTCCACCCGGTTTTCTATCAGGGAACATACAGCCAGGTAACCTTGTGCAATGAAACTTGACCAGTGGTGCATTTATTATGTTAGTTTTCTTTAGCATTAGTCTCTGTTATAATTTTGACCCAGTAGAATTAACAATTCATATGTTTGATTTTTTGTTGGTAAGTAGATCAAAGTACTGAAGTTTGTGGGTCAAAAAAGTTGGGTAAAGCTTTCTTTCAATCAAAATACAGAATGATGGTTTATAAATCAGCACCAGAGAGACTGTCTTATGACATTGAATGTCTGGTTAAACTGTTTTAACATTATGTTAAATTTTTCTTCATGTAAAATTTTTAATGTAAAGCAGAACGTTCAAATTGTTTATATTGTCATGTCTCCTCTCAATGTGATGACAAGACATTTCCATTTTGTTTGGATCACTAAAGGAACATTTGTCTCTTTTTTTTTATCTTGAAGAACATTTTGGCAAAAGTCTTCTTTTTTTTTTTTGTGTTTTTTTGTTTTGTTTGGCAGAAAAAACAGGTGTAAAACTATTACTATATAGTATTAAATACAGATTGTACAATAGTAATTATAGCAATACAACCAATACAAATTTGATAAAAAAAAATGTTTATGGTCCCCAGCAGAAGTTATGGAAAAAATATGAGTGGCAGAAGAGGAAATAATATGTACAATATAAAAGATAACTTTAAAAAAAAAAATGTCCATGTCAATGGGTTTCATAACTATGTTAATGGAAGTTTGTATAGGATCTTCAGTGTGGTGTGAGTGCCACAGATGTTCTAATGCATGGAATCCCTGTAGGCTCTATGTGAGGATAAAATAACACTGAAACTGAAGTGACTCTTCATCGTAATGTTTCAGGCTTTGAATGATGCCAAGAAAGAGTTACGGTTCCTGCTGGTGTACTTGCACAGTGAAGATCATCAGAACACTGATCAATTCTGCAGGTAGATATCATCAAGTCACTTCATCAAAATATCATCAACTCACTTCATCAAAATATCATCAAGTCACTTCATCTAAATATCATCAAGTCACTTCATCACAATATTATCAATTCACATCATCACAATATTATCAATTCACTTCATCAACATATCATCAAAACACTTCAGTATCATACTTTCAATATATAATCTGTATTGTAATTGCTGGCAGCTGAGTGTTACATTCTCTTAGAAGCCGCATGACAGAAACTGTATATGTGAAAAGAAAGGTTTATATCATATCTTTAGTTGAGCCATGTTTTTATGTTTCTTATGCCTGTGTTGTTGGTTTTTTTCTATCCTTTCTAAAGGGAGGTTCTATGCAGTGAAAACTTTGTAAATTTTGTCAATGTGCACATGTTGTTTTGGGCTTGCAACACAAGTAGTCCGGAGGGCTACAGAGGTGAGATAACCCATAGTTAAGAGGGCTAAAAAAAAGAGGTGAGAGGACCTGTAGTTTAGAGGGCTAAAGAGTTGAGAAGGCTAAAGAGGTTAGATGACATGTAGTTTAGAGGGATAAAGGGATTAGTTTACCTGTATCCAAAAATCAGATTACATATGTCACGATGTTTACTTAGAATTGCAACATTTACTTGTAGACCAGAGGCTCTAGAGGTTACTTAACCAGTACTTTAAGGCCAGAGAGGATCCAACATTCAAGCATATGATCTATGTAATTGAATTGTTTAAATTTGTTGAACATAATCAGTGGGGAGAGGAATAAAGGATGTGCTCATTCGATGGTATGATTGGACACTTAAATGGTGAAACAATCACAATGAGACTACTGGTGTCACTTCTTGATTGTATAGTTCATATACTTGAATGTTGGGACCTCTCTGGGCAGCACCTAGATATTTCATCTGCTTGTGTTCATACCAAGAGTAATTTAAAGACAAGGAATAGTCTAAGGAGCACCCTTTCTTTTTTCATGGCAAAGTCATCTATTTAAGTAGAAGCATAAAACATGATCATTTATTTGCATGCACACTGTCAAGAGCATTATGAAGCATATGTGTTAGGACCCATGAGATAGATTTCAAATTGTAAAACATGTTTCCTTGTCTCTTCTGCAGTGTCTCAAGCACTAAGGGAACATGCCTACCCTTTTCTAGCTGTGATTGTGTTGAGAGACAATAAAATGAGTGTAGTAGCCAGGATAGAAGGCAGTGTAACAGGTCAGTCACTGGGATTTTATTAGACAATGAAAAGAGTAGAGTAGCCAGGCTGGGGGACAGTGTTACAGGTGAGAGCAATGAGATGTTACCACTACAGTAGACTATAAACAGTTATTTGTATTGGTGTTGGAAGACAATGAGATTAATATTGGTGCCCTTGATTAACTTTTTCTTTACTTCATTGTCTATTGAACAAGCATCTTTGAGATAACATTGTTTTGTTATTTGAATGTGTTGCATCAAGACACGCAGTGTGATCTTTCTCTACTCTGTCCAGGTTCTGTGGAATTAGTGGAGAGGCTTGAGCAGGTGATGGCAGAGAATGAAACTTCGTTAACAACTGCAAGGGCAGAGAGGTACTCCAGGGCGATTATAATGTATTTCTCTTTTGAAAACCCAACAAACATTTTTATGTGTTTGATGTGTAACAAATAATCGTATGACTTGTGTCGTAGCATTTAATAATTGTGATAATTTTTTTTTAATGTGTGCTCAAACTCTTGCATTCCAACTTGTCAGGGCTGGCAAAATTCCCAAAAGCTCTTTTTATTCACTTGATGCCAGAAGATAAGAATTTTAAGAACGATGAAAAAAAAAAAAAAAAGCAATATATTTAGCACTGGTCCCTATCATGATTTGGTCCTACTCACTGACATGTTTGAGATGAATACTCTAAAATAACAAAATGTGGTTTTTAAAAGTAATATTGTACAGATCTTTTACCCTATTACTTATAAGTATGTTGTGCCATCTTGGATATTCAGGTCCTTTTGTATTATGAGCTTTGTTGTGTTTGTGCAGGGCGGAGCGCAGCTTCAACCAGTCTCTGAGGCAACAGCAGGACGAGGCATACCTTGAGTCACTGCGTGCAGACCAGGAGAAGGTAAGAAAATGAAATAGCCGACAGGGTTAACAACTAGTGCTTGGCCCTCTTTGAATAACACAGCCTGGTACATGTTGAGGGTTTATAGATTTATTCAGATGGAGTGGAATTTTTTAATTTTTACTGACATCTGTTCATCAAGTTTCTTCAAATAAAAAAAATAAAAAATAGCAACAGTAAGGCTTGGGAGCCCAGGTTATTTTATTATTTTTATTTTTTTTGTTATCAGATCTGTTTTAAATGGTAAGAAAAAAGCCTTAAATATTAATTTGAATTTATTGTGTTAAGAGTAATGAACTTTTTAAAATGATTATTCACGTGTAAGAAATGGGAGCAACAGGAAGGTATATGTGAAATCCTGTGAATGGCATAGAAAATTCATGTCCATTGTGTGTCTTAAATTTAATGCAAACAACCACTTACCGATACCTGTATTTTTATTTCATTTCTTGGTTGGTCTTAAATTAGTCCCAGCATGATTTTTAATCACTTCTTATTGAGTTTATAAATACAGATATACCTCAGAGAGAACTTGGTTTCTCAACCAATGTTAGATGTTCTAGTATTCAAGCCATAACACATGGTTTATAGTGATTGCTATTATTTCATATTCCAAAAAAATATAGTTTTTTTTTCAAAAAAGACAACAAAAAAAAACATTGCTGTCTTGATATTGATTTGACTTATCCCTGCATGTTTTAACTAACACAATTCACATTAACTTTTGTCATCATCATAGCTGTTGAATTTAACTTATCATTAGAAGAAGAATTGTTTTATGTACAATTTTTGGCTTTTTTTAAATATCCATTTTCAGGAAAAGAAGAAAAGAGAGGAGAGAGAAAAACAGGAGGAGGAGGAAAGGCAAAAACGTTTAGCAGAGGAAGTAAAAGAGCAGCAGTTCTTGGTAAGATTGTGTTTGTAGTTGTTGGCTCTTCTCTATGCACTCAACGGGTTTGTCTTGAGTCACTCTTCTCTCTGCACTCAACAGCTGTGTCTTGAGTAACTCTTCTCTCTGCACTCAACAGCTGTGTCTTGAGTCACTCTTCTCTCTGCACTCAACAGCTGTGTCTTGAGTAACTCTTCTCTCTGCACTCAACAGCTGTGTCTTGAGTCACTCTTCTCTCTGCACTCAACAGCTGTGTCTCTGGCCACAGCATCAAACTGACATTGTACATATTGTCCCACTTTCCTACAACTGTTGCCATTATTCCCTTCTGCTTCTACTGTGCCTCACTGTGATCAATCACCCTTAGTTGAAAAAAACTTTTTCTTCTGCTCATACTGTGCCTCACTGTGATCAATCACCCTTAGTTGAAAAAACTTTCTCTTCTGCTCCTGTTGTGCCTTACTGCGACCAACTACCACACTGCCCACATTGACAAACAATGATCAGCCGTAAAGTTAACCAATGCAAACTGCACTGAATATTTGTTGACGTTAATTGAACCTTGAAGTGCACTGTATTTAACTAGTAAAACTTAAGAAATATTGTTTCTAGAAAATATTTCTAATCAACTTGTATTAACTCTTTCTCTCCGCCATTATTTTCCGCGTTCTGACGGAATTATCTATTTTTCATTTTTGCAACGCACTACTATGTTGTCTCTAAACGTTCATAACTTTTTGTTTTTCATCAGAAAGTGCTAATTTTGGTATGGAATTAAAGGAGAATGTATGCCCTTTACAAGCAAACCAGACTTGGGTTCACATTTTAATATATAAATGTGATTATCATTTCAGAAAAATTAAAATAAAAAACTTACCAACTGTTCACAAAACGCTCATTCCAAGTCACACGAGGAGAAATATATAATCCAAAGTGTAACAAAAGTGATTTTTTTCTGAACTATATCTATGTGTGCATCACAAATAATAAAGATCAACTTAAAAAACGAAAAAAAATTAAACCTCAGAGCACATTATCCATTGTCAACGTCACACACAAAATTTGTGAAGAAAATTTAACTATTTCCACTGGAAACAATTGTTGCTATTATAAAATATTTGCACTGTACTCTTGTATGTACTAACATTTATAATGGTAAATGGAACATTTACCATACATTTGTCATATCTTTTCATCTGTATTTAGCCATGGTAAGCCTAAAAACAATCCATATGGATGTGCACTTTGGCTGGGGGAGGGGGCTGGTTGTTCATCAGCTGATGAATTACCAATGTCATTATTTCGTCACTAGTACTACAAATACTAGTACTAAGATTATAATCATGCTATTCAAAGGAATCAGCTTCTGCATTTGAAATCATAATATCACTGTTTGAATCATCATCAGAGTAATATTTTCAACCTTTTTAAGATCGATCACCAGATGGGTCAGGTCAAGATTTCATGTTTGTAAACAAAAATGAAATGGACAATCAAAACAACCGCTTCAAACACTTCGTTCTCTGCAAAACCTCTTTCAAACACCGAAAAACCGGATGTTTATACAAAGGGAAATCATTCTTGAATTGATTTAAAATAACTAAAAACCAATAGCTAAGAAAAGAGCCGAAATAAACGGGTTTTTATGCATCGACAATGCCATCGTCGATACACCAAAATATTCATTTCAAATCGACGATGGGAGCATTGTTCCGGAGAGAAAGAGTTAATAGTTTTCTGATAAGTCACCATTTTGACTCTATAATTCAAATTCTACTTTTAAACTTATTTAAATAAGATGAGGTTGGTTGACAAAAAAAACTTTTCTGTGGTCCTTGTAGGAAAGAGAACAGAAGAAGAGTGAGTTAGAGAGAGTGCTTCCCCTTGAACCAGAGGCCAGTGATCCAGATGCCATCAGAATCATGTTGAAAATCCCCAACGGTAACAGGATAGAGAGACGCTTCCATAGATCCCAGTCTCTCAAGGTAACTAGTTACAGTGTTAATCAGGTCTCTTGTTGCAACATTCCCTGGTGGTTACCCAAAGAAAAATTAATGCTATATCATGTGACCTAATTAACTTAAGTGAAGTCTTATTTCATATCACCAAAAGAGATCAGTTCATTTTTTTTTCTGAAAATATATTTTAAAATGTTTGTTTTATCAAGTCCTAACCTTGATTCCACTTGGTAACAAAGTAATATTGTTAAAATAATCAGATAGGTTTAGACAGCTGCTTAAAGTTGTATGTTCTTTTTTAATTAACATTTTATTTTTATCATTGCATATCAAAATTATTAATTTTTTTTAAACAAAATTAATTTCCACAGTGGCTGTACTACTACGTATTTTGCCACAAGGACTGTCCTGATGACTTCCAGATAGTGACCAACTACCCACGGAGGACACTTCCGTGTGAACCCAATGACCCAAACAAAGACCCACCGTCATTCGCAGATGTAGGTCTAGGAAAATCTGAACTTTTGTTTGTGTTTGATAATGAGGCATGATTGAAGCATTCCTGGGTGGGTGTGAAGGTGTGTATGTTGAATGGGGGGGTTCCTTTGATGTGCCACCGAGTTATGTTCATAGTTGGTAGGGGTTTAAATGGTGGATTTCATCCTGTGAGATCTAAGGGTCTGCTTTAAGCCTGTACCTTTTTTATTAATTATGGCATACTGGCAATAGATAATTTGTACAATTATTTCATTGAGGAGTTAGGATATCGGCTTGCAAGTGTTATTCCTCTCAAAATGAGTTCAGATTTTGTTCATTTTGTGATTTATATTCTAGATAAATAAATGATTCCATGAATGCTCATAGTACTGCCATACATTGCTATAAGTCTTTTGTTAAGTTTATGATCCTAGCAGTGTTTCTGTAATGTGACATGATCACATTTATTTTAATATAAAAATAAATGTTTATTTTTTTTTTTTTTAATTATAATAATAAGGTGGTATTTCAGTGAATAACTGAGACAATGACTATAAAATTATGCAGAAATTTATTTTGGTGTGTGTTTAATATATGGATTGTAACACCCTGTCAGGTGTGGCATTAGCTTGCAATCACCTGTGTCAGTGTTCATGTGCCATGTATGGATGCTTTTAAGAGGTGATTGATTTTAATGGCTAGTGAAAATATGGATACATACGGTGTACAAATGGAATATTTTGAATCCGCACTCCATTCTTGAGTTAGTTGAGGCTCTATAATTACTTTCTCTTGATATTTTATAGGAATACTACTCTGTGTGGCCATGATGCATCTATAAAACTTTGTTTTAAAATGTCAACATCCTAATTTATTGCTTTTCAAATAGTTTTTAAATTGAAAGGCATCGTGCATCTAATGTGAAAACACGTTTTTTTTGACTGACTGAAGTTACCATTTTAAAAAAAATTCACTAGATTACTCTTTAGTGTTGCTATAATTATGTTAAGACTCTAGTCTGGGTACATATGCGTAAGCTGTGTGTCAATGGTAACTCTTAAGTACAAGTGTTTTCTGGCCATGAGGTTCTTACCATGTATATACAACAAAAGAATGAATATGTTTACAAAAAATCCAGGGGAGTTAAACTTGGTGAACCTGACAAGGGGAGACAACTGAAGGTATATCTTTGACAACAAATACCGATTTTGTTGTTTAATTTTAAAATAATTTTTTTTAAAAATTAAAACCATTTTTTGTCATTGTTTATACATTGTTCAATATTAAACCTATGACTGATGTAATTCAGCTGCCAAATTTCCCATATAAATTCAAGAACAGATACTACTAGCAGTTTTTTCCTCACACTCATTGAATGATGTGGAATAAAAAGATTAAAATCAGTTTTTTTACCTGAAATTTTTATAAGCCAAGAAGTTGTTAATCAATGAATGACATGTATCTGATGCTGGCTGCAAGCGGTGGTCCGCTCTAACTCGATCCCTACTTTTAGGGATACAATGTCAAAGAACACCCACAACGCACATCCGAATCTCTCAACAATCAAAACAGGGAAAGCTATACTCATATTATTTATTGTCTTGGCTGACTCAGTGTCTTAAACAAAATGAACCCATCAAGAGAGTTGAATATGTAAGAAATATTTATTATTTTTCTTTATAAATGAGTCATATGTATCCATCTCGGTAAAATATATGCATAATGTCATAATAAAATTGTAGTTTGTGAATGTTAGGCCTTAAGGAGGACAAAAAAAGGGGAGTGTGGGAATAGTTCTTTTGGGCGAGTTTGGCAGCTCTTTATTTTTTTGTCATAGACCTTTTGTATTTATTTGATGTGGGTTGTTTTAGGACCTGCACTAATGTCAACATCATTGTCTTGTGTACATGAGAGCTGATCTTTTTTTGATGGTCTTGGCACAGTCCAGGATTTGTGGATTTGTTGATAGACTAGGCACGGTCTATCAGAGTTGGTTTGCTGATAGACTGGGGCACAGTTAAGGAGAATTTATTTGTTAGTAGATAAGGCAGTCTATTAAGAGTGGATTTGTTGACAGAATATGCGCAGTCTATCACATTTGATGTGGCGATAGTCAAGGCATAGTCTATCAGATTTGATTTGGTGATAGTTTAGCACGGTCCAGATGAGTTTATTTGAAGTTGAAGTCCCTGTCATCTGTTATCATCTGAAAAAAAAAACATCCACAAAATGCATGTCTTGTAAATAAAGCTACTCAAATTAAACAAAAGTGTGTTTTAATTATTGAGTATTAATGGCAATCTTATTTAAAATATTTTTTTTTTTTAAATTCTATGCTATAAGAAAGAATTCTCTGATATCATGTAGTAACAGTTTTGTTTTTTCTTTGTATGAAAATGTTATAACACTAATGAGCAAATCTATATTTAGTAGTCCAATAATTATTTTTTTTTTTTAAATCTATATTATATTAAAGGGGAGATGATACTGATATAACAAGAAATCGTTTTTTTTAAAAATACTTTTGGACTGTGGTCCAAGAAATTCAAAGTTGGTAATAACGCCCCCCCCCCCCCCCCCCCCCCCC
>CAXITT010000025.1:102424-113574 GCA_964033795.1 Lymnaea stagnalis | reverse complement strand
TTTTTTTTTTTTTTTTTGTAATGTCTTGATGTATTAATATTTTAATTTATTTTTTATGAATTCGGGTCGTGGATGGGGTGGGTTTTCGCTTCTATTAAATTGGATCACAAGTCAAAAAAGCTTAAGAACCTAAGGTCCAAATCGAAAAGAAAAAAAAAATGAAAATACCAACTAAACTAGATAAATAAAATGGAGACGAAACAGTTGAGAGAAAATTAAAACTTGAGACCCAGATGAAATGTCTAGCTGACACAGAGTTGAAGTATACCGAAGACATTGCTGAGACATGACTGAGACATGACTGAGACATGACTGAGACATGACTGAGACTAGGATCAGCTGCAGCGGTGAGAATGAGTTTCTTACAATTGGGATGTGGGGGGGGGGGCGGGAGGAGGGGGTGGGGGGGGGGAGTTTACCACCAGGATTAGAGATTATTCACCGAAGTAGCGAGCATAAAACGAAATAAACATGGCAGAAGGCGAGACCTCTAACCACGTTCCGATAATGGAAACAATCCCATCATGGCTACACTCCAATAATGGCTACACTCCCATAATGGCTAAACTACTCACTCCGACCATTACAAAGGCCAAGGCGATGTTATTGTTCCGTCCCTGGTGTGCCCTGCTTGTTTACATTGCATTATTTGTGGGAGCGGTCACGGATAGTTGAGACCCCGTATTTACGTTGGAGGTCGTTCCGTGCATGGAGTAGAGGACATTATGCACATGAAGTAGCGGACAGTATGTCCTGAAGTAGCGCACACATGGATAGCACGTACTAGATAAAGCGGATATTGTCAAGATAGCGAGCATTGCGTACATAGCACAAGTGACTTCACCAAGAACAGTTAATTCTAAGCCAGTCTTCACGTAAGCACAAATTTGCTGCTGGTCCAAGTCTATAGTATCTGGGACTTTAGGGGCATTTTAAACTCATTCAGTAATTTATGATGCATCACAATAATTTGAGGACTGAATAACTTTTTTTTTTTTTTACTCTAAAAAAAAAATTTCAGCAATGACCCACCCACACGATCATTATCAGGTCAAACTCTGATCTAGAGATCTGCTTTTAACAGCGTCTTCATTTAAACTTGGCATGTCTCGCAGTGCGATAGGGACGGGGAGAGATGCGGAGGGGGTCGCCCGTCCTGGGGTGGTACTTTTTGGTCTTTTACGTTTAGAGTGGAGGGGGCGCTATTTTCAGCCAACAGCAGTTTTTTCGTTAAAAGCGGGTTGCAGAAATCTTTACCCGCCCATCCCGGGTGGCAATGTCGCTACTGATGTCTCATCTTGTTGAATATACGACACATAAACGTTATGTGAGCAGTACGTGCAGATCTAGCCTACTGTGTAAGTGGATATGACGTGTGGGATGTCATGTGGTGTGGTTCATGAGAGTTAGCGGTCAAGTGGTCATTCGCTGGAATAGTAATTCGTGTAAACTTAACTATAAAATCTTAAATGAGGTTTAATTTGCAGGTAGGTTGATATTAAGGTGGGTCCGCTAAACTGGAATGAGGTGTAATTTGCAGGAAGATGGCTAGATAGGCAAGATGGCTAGATATGCCAGGTAGACAGGCCAGGTGGATAGGTCACTAGCGCTTGATAGGCAGCAGTGAAATCTCTCTTCATTATTTTTATTTACTTAGTTTACATGTTTTAATAATTGTAAAGCGCTTAGAGCTTTATGGTAAGCGCTATATAAAAATGCCTAAATAAATAAATAAATAAATAGGCCAGGTGGATAGTAAGGTGTGTCCACTAATTGACATGAGGTTTAATTTGCATGTAGATGTCTAGATACACCAGGTGGATAGTCCAGGTGGATAGGCTAGGTGGATAGGCCAGGTGGATAGGCCAGGTGGATAGGCCAGGTGGATAGGCCAGGTGGATAGGCCAGGTGGATAGGCCAGGTGGATAGGCCAGGTGGATAGGCCAGGTGGATAGGCCAGGTGGATAGGCCAGGTGGAATGGCCAAGGGGATAGGTCGGGTGGAAAGGAAGGTGGGCCCACTAAACTGACACAAGGTTTCAATTTGAAGGGCGATGGCTGGACACTCCATGTATATAGGAAGGCACAGCCTATAAGCAGATACACTGCTAGGCAGGGACAAAGCTGGGCAGATATGTAGCTAGATAGGTAAGTATGAAGTCAGCTATTTAAGTAGTCTATCGATGTTTCATGATGGACTCTAGTGACGACATTTTTGCTTTCGGACATCGAATATAACTCTGAAAGATGAATAAAACCTACCTGAAACATTAGCGTATATCCAGTGGAAGGGGTGGAAAGGGCAATCTACCGGTGGCGGCTGTTGTTTTCCCTTTATTTTAAGGGGTGGGCTTTTTCGTGGAATTTAGGCAGCACAATTTTTGGCCTACCCCTGGTCGCACTAACCCTAGCTACGCCACTGCCTATAGCTTGTGACTGACTTAAGACAATCGCTTACCTTGTTTCACTCTTGGACTTGGATTTCCGCCATATTGTTGCAGCAATCACCATGACAACCGAAATCACTGAAGCCACTTGTAAAATGGTCAACATGATAGAAAGGTTTTGGTTTAGAGAGTTCACTCGTACTTCACTAAGTTCTCCACAAGGTATACTTCTCACGTCTGTGTCGCGTAGCTCTAGCTTTTAAAAGTTAAACCGTGAACTTTTTTGATGTCCTTTGTTTCCTCGTGAAATTTAAGCTCAATCTGTGTAAAGAAATTACAACATATTTTTTAATGATGAAAGATACCACGTCTTTAAAATAATGTTTAAATAATTTACTAACAAATTTTAGAAATGAAATTTTTGTTGATAATTTGAAGTTTTAAAACGTAACATATTCCATGGAGATATTACAATAATAGGAAGCTAAGATAAATTTTATCTTATTTAAAAACAAACATATAATAGTTACAAACTGCGTTTGGTAACATTTCATAAATAGTGCACAACATTTGAGTTCCTTCGGCACAAACACACACAAACTCCACAAAAGTTCTAAACCAATCCCCACCGAAACACCTCATGAAAATAATCTTCTTGGTCTACCATCTTCTTAGCTATCGAAAGAAACAGGGAGACCATGATATCAGGTTGAACCACAAAGCTAAGAAAATAAATATTTCTATTATATATATAAATATATATATATATATATATTGACATTGTCCACTGGACTTACGAAGAAAGCTAAAGTCTTGAAAGGCATCAAAGGAAGGATCAACTACACCTGCTCCTGCCTTGACACTGTAGTTGAAACATTAGATTCGACACAAGAAGGATATGTTCGTTCACTACTAACTACTGTTGACTTTACCCCGTGTTTATAATGAACACAATTCAAAGAAACGTGTTCAGGTCGGACCGATGCTATTTAAAAACAAAAACAAAAACAGAAAAACAGACACAAGACTTACTCGTCACTGGCTGGTTAGCTTAAGGTTAAAAAAACTTCCACGCTGTTTGAATGAACACAACACTACGACCTACAGCACCGGCTTGAGATGGTTTATATAGGACCACGAGCTCCTCGGCGTAAACTAAGGCCTACAAAAAACTATACGAATAGCTGGGCCCTCTTGACATGCCTGTGGTTTTATAAATGCTTTATTCCTGCACCGCACCCCCTCCCCCATCCACCCCCTACCCACCACACACACACCGGATACCTGAACCTCACTTGCGTCAATTAACCAGAGATATCCAAGAAACGTTTACTGCTATAAATGAGAGCTACATGTTTCCCCCCAATCCTGTATACGGCTCATTAATTCCACAGCAAGATGTGATCTATTATATAGTACATGTTTACACATTAAATACCTCGATTGTTTCAAATGAACATCTATTTCTCATAAAAATGAAAAGATGGATTTATAAAAAAAAAAAAGACCTTTTACCGATGTGCACCAGTAAAATAAAAACTGACATTTTGTATAAATTTGATTAAATAAACCCGCGCCCTTCCATTTCCCCCACCCCCACCCCCATCCAGGCGATGTTTTTTTTTTTTTTGGACAAAGGATTAGTTAGCTACTTGGACAGTCCTGGTGTTTAGTAGAAGGGCTGGCCAGTACAATCTACTTGGAGAGTCCTGGGTTTTGGTGGAAGAGCTGACCACTCAGGAGATTTTTTTTTTTTTTTGGACAAAGGATTAGTTAGCTACTTGGACAGTCCTGGTGTTTAGTAGAAGAGCTGGCCAGTACAATCTACTAGGAGAGTCCTGGTGTTTGGTAGAAGAGCTGACCACTACAATCTATTAGCACATCCTGGTGTTTGGTAGAAGGGCTGACCACCACAATTTACTCTGATTGTCCTGGTGTTTAGTAGAAGAGCTGACCACTACAATCTATTAGCACATCCTGGTGTTTGGTAGAAGGGCTGACCACCACAATTTACTCTGATTGTCCTGGTGTTTAGTAGAAGAGCTGACCACTACAATCTACTAGGAGGGTCCTGGTGTTTGGTAGAAGAGCTGACCACTACAATCTATTAGGATAGTCCTGGTGTTTGGTAGAAGAGCTGACGACTACAATCTATTAGGAGAGTCCTGGTGTTTGGTAGAAGAGATGACCACTACAATCTATTAGGAGAGTCCTGGTGCTTGGTAGAAGAGCTGACCACTACAATCTACTAGGAGAGTCCTGGTGTTTGGTAGAAGAGCTGGCCACTACAATCTACTAGGAGAGTCATGGTGTTTGGTAGAAGAGCTGACGACTACAATCTACTAGGAGAGTCCTGGTGTTTGGTAGAAGAGATGACCACTACAATCTATTAGGAGAGTCCAGGTGTTTGGTAGAAGAGATGACCACTACAATCTATTAGGATAGTCCTGGTGCTTGGCAGAAGGGCTGACCACTACAATCTATTAGGATAGTCCTGGTGTTTGGTAGAAGAGCTGACCACTACAATCTATTAGGATAGTCCTGGTGTTTGGTAGAAGGGCTGACCACTACAATCTATTAGGATAGTCCTGGTGTTTGGTAGAAGAGCTGACCACTACAATCTATTAGGACAGTCCTGGTGTTTGGTAGAAGGGCTGATCACTACAATCTACTAGGACAGTCCTCATGTTTGGTAGAAGGACTGGCTCTTACAATCTACTAGGACAGTCCTAGTGTTTAGTAGAAGGGCTGTCCACCATATTCTACTTGGACAGTCTTGTTGTTTGGTTGAAGGGCTGACCACTTAATGGTCTAATTGGGTGAATATGTTTCACTGTAAGGGAAGCATGGAAACGCCCAGTTGGAAAAGAACCGGATTTTTAAAAAAAAAAATGTTGTTTTTTTTGGTTGGGAGGGGGCTGCGATGCTGTTTGGCTTTGAACACCGTTGACACACTTTGTGTTTAAAGTAGCGGTATTTTTTTTCTTCTAAAACTTGAAATCGTTGGATCGTACGCCCATGACCGCATGGCATTCGGGGTGAAAAGAGAACATGCACTACGGCATGCTTCTTGGGAATCAGTGGTGTCAGGAGAGAGGGTTGGAAGTGTTTGGGCAAAATGGGTGGTATTTTTTTTTTTCTCTTTGATTTTTAGAAAGGTTTGGGGGCTGGTACTTTCTGTATACTTTGCATAAAGAATGTGTTTTTTTAATTGTAATTTGTATGCATGAAGGTTTTCGAGAATTAGGGGCTGCAATGACAAGGACCGCCCCAAAACTCAAGCAATACCACTAGTAGATATCATCAGTTAAATCAAAGACAAACTCAGTGTAGTAGAACAGGTAGCAAATAGGCCTACAATCAAGGGGTTTTTGAAACGGTCATTATTTCTAAACATTACACGCACGTTTGTTGCGACCAGTCTGTCAGTTTTCAAGGAAATCAAATACTGTTATTGTTTTTAAACGATAACCAAAGAATGGCTGGTGAGATACTTCACCCCAGGATTTTTTCATGTCTCCAAAAGCTTTAAGCAAAAATGTCGTTTTATATTTAAAAAAAAAAAGATCTCTAATCAAAACCTGAGACTGGATTATTTTTTTAAATGTAGTATAACCACGAAAAAAAAAAACTACTAAACACATCCAACAGATTTTCAAATATCATTCTTTAATCTGTTATAACCGTTTTCAAGGAGGTCCCCACCTCATTTTCGCTTTAGTGGAACTAATTATTCTAGTTAATAGTTGATGTTAGCATGATGGTTGCAGGCATTATTGAAAATGTGATGCGTGGGATTTGTTGCTTCCGGTTTGAATCCCACCTCACCCCCCCCCCCACCCACCAAACGATCCCCACGAGAAAGACCTGTATTTATAACATTCAAGTCTACGCGAAGACAGTTGGTGCGTGAAGATACAATGATGATATTTTTTTATTTTTTTATTTTTTGTGCCTTTGGCATTTTGATTTTTGGTGGGTAGTGAGTCTTCAAAGATATGCTTTTGATCCACTCTTATTTTGTCTGATATCTTACGAGATGGCGATCCATTAGGGCAATGATGACAAAATGGTATAATTTAATGATGTAATCAGTGACTTTGTAGAGGGCAAAGGGGAAGTTTGCCCCGGGGCAACTTTTTTTGTTCCTTTATACGGAGGGCCTGCATTTTCAGCCAACTGTGGAGTTATTTCGGTGGAAGATGGGGGGTGGGGGGGGGGAATAAATCTTGGACCACACCTGGCGCTACATACCATAGCAAATTATAGCTATGTCATTGAATTTATGATGTGAAGATATGCTGATAAACTAACTGATGCAATGGTATGAATGTATATTTTTATAATGAATTGATATTACATTGTAATCTCTTATATACATTACGCTTCTGGTCGACTGCTTCCACTTCCGGCTGCTTCCTAACAATCTGGCTGTTTCCTATTCGGCGTATTTGGTACTGAGATTATTTGTAATTATATAGCTTTGAAAGAAAGTATGGTTTAATAGTGAGTTCAATAGCGCGCAAAATATAATTTCCGATAACTACGCTAAATGATTTTTTTTTTTTAAATAATGGAACTGCGTTTGGTGCGTAATATTTTCTTTTCCGAAAATGCAATTGTCTCGATTTAAATATTGTGTAATAAATATTCGGTTTAAAAGTGGTTGGGACATCAGAATATTAATATAGTTCATGGACGTGAAATAAAAGTGTGCAGTGACGTAATCATAGGTGGGAAGGGTTGTAGCAAAAATTGGGATTCTTAAATGTGCGTTATTTGAGCTCATGTTTTGTCAAGTAACTTTAGTAGAAGTAGCGTTCACGCATGGCTGTCGCCAATGTTTGGCGGGCTATAACTAGTAGCTTATTATTTTTATAGGGCAGAGGCTCGCAATTTATTTGAAACCTGAGACCCCTTTTAAGTTATTCTTTTCGTTTTGATGGGCAGGGGGTGGGGCTTTAGGCCTACCCTTACAAATTAATAGTGTTTAGTTAATTTATTTCATGGAGCAGCCGCGAAGCAACTGATCCCGCATTTCACGCTGAGAACAACTGATACAAGGCAATGCTATCATATGATATAATGCAGGCTAACGGTGTGGCTATATTAAAATTTCATAATACACAATAAAGTCATTAATGGCATCCCGCTGTAATGTTACAATATTGACATGAATGGATGTTATACTATTATGATGATATAATCTGACACATGACAATGGCCCTATCAGAGATCTGCTTACTTCGGTCGCTACATGACAATGGCCCAATCAGAGATCTGCTTACTTCGGTCACTACATGACAATGGCCCAATCAGAGATCTGCTTACTTCGGTCGCTACATAAAAATGGCCCTATCAGAGATCTACTTACTTCGGTCGCTACATGACAATGGCCCTATCAGAGATCTGCTTACTTCGGTCGCTACATGGCAATGGCCCAATCAGAGATCTGCTTACTTCGGTCGCTACATGACAATGGCCCTATCAGAGATCTGCTTACTTCGGTCGCTACATGACAATGGCCCTATCAGAGATCTGCTTACTTCGGTCGCTACATAACAATGGCCCTATCAGAGATCTACTTACTTCGGTCGCTACATGACAATGGCCCTATCAGAGATCTGCTTACTTCGGTCGCTACATGACAATGGCCCTATCAGAGATCTGCTTACTTCGGTCGCTACATGACAATGGCCCTATCAGAGATCTGCTTACTTCGGTCGCTACATGACAATGGCACTATCAGAGATCTGCTTACTTCGGTCGCTACATGACAATGGCGCTATCAGAGATCTACTTACTTCGGTCGCTACCACTGATCACACTGAGTTTAGTCCCCTAAAGAAGCGGTTGGGGAAAAACAACATATGTTTAACATTTCTTGACCAATAAAACAACATATGTTTAACATTTCTTGACCAATAAAACAACATATGTTTAACATTTCTTGACCAATAAAAAAACATATGTTTAACATTTATTAACCAATAAAACAACATATGTATAACATTTCTTGACCAATAAAACAACATATGTTTAACATTTCTTGACCAATAAAACAACATATTTTTAACATTTCTTGACCAATAAAACAGCATATGTTTAACATTTCTTGACCAATAAAACAACATATGTTTAACATTTCTTGACCAATAAAACAACATATGTTTAACATTTCTTGACCAATAAAACAACATATGTTTAACATTTCTTGACCAATAAAACAACATATGTTTAACATTTCTTGACCAATAAAACAACATATGTTTAACATTTCTTGACCAATAAAACAACATATGTTTAACATTTCTTGACCAATGAAACAACACTCAAGTTTTGTTTATTTTTTTTCTTTTAAATACAACATTGATTTAGCATGCAGTGCTGTATAAAATACAACATTGATCTAGCATCCAGTGCTGTATAAAATACAAAATTGATCTAGCATGCAGTGCTGTATAAAATACAACATTGATCTAGCATCCAGTGCTGTATAAAATACAACATTGATCTAGCATGCAGTGCTGTATAAAATACAACATTGATCTAGCATCCAGTGCTGTATAAAATACAACATTGATCTAGCATCCAGTGCTGTATAAAATACAACATTGATCTAGCATGCAGTGCTGTATAAAATACAACATTGATCTAGCATCCAGTGCTGTATAAAATACAACATTGATCTAGCATCCAGTGCTGTATAAAATACAACATTGATCTAGCATCCTGTGCTGTATAAAATACAACATTGTTCTAGCATCCAGAGCAGTATAAAATACAACATTGATCTAGCATGCAGTGCTGTATAAAATACAACATTGATCTAGCATCCAGTGCTGTATAAAATACAACATTGATCTAGCATCCAGTGCTGTATAAAATACAACATTGATCTAGCATCCTGTGCTGTATAAAATACAACATTGTTCTAGCATCCAGAGCAGTATAAAATACAACATTGATCTAGCATGCAGTGCTGTATAAAATACAACATTGATCTAGCATCCAGTGCTGTATAAAATACAACATTGATCTAGCATCCAGTGCTGTATAAAATACAACATTGATCTAGCATCCAGTGCTGTATAAAATACAACATTGATCTAGCATCCAGTGCTGTATTAAATACAACATTATTCTAGCATCCAGAGCAGTATAAAATACAACATTGATCTAGCATGCAGTGCTGTATAAAATACAACATTGATCTAGCATCCAGTGCTGTATAAAATACAACATTGATCTAGCATCCAGTGCTGTATAAAATACAACATTGATCTAGCATCCAGTGCTGTATAAAATACAATATTGATCTTGCATCCAGTGCAGTATAAAACACAACTTAGTGCACTTGTTAATATGCTGCCCGTTTCGCCACAGTTAATGTTACAAGATGGAATAAATTACATACCATAAATACTTGTCCTGAAATAAATTTTACATGGAATTTTTTTTTACCCAGACTTCAATGTGTTTTAAAGACTTGAAGTTATTCGAAGGTCTGTTTCTAAAGTAATAAATAATACGATAGACGTTATATTGAACATAAAGGACATTAGATTTTTTTTCTTTCTGGTTTCCTGTATTTTGTGACTATATATGTAGCATGTATTCCTAAAAGGACAATGTCAAATAGTGACAAGACGTGCTGCGTAAGGGCTGAGACTTTAAAATTACCCAAACTTCTCTGTGCAGCAGCAGTTTTAAACTTTTACGGACTTGCGGAAAAAAAAAAAAAGAGAATATTTTCAGTGTTTAAGGTTTTTTAAGGGTTGTGAAATCTGAATGAAAACCCCCCCCCCCCCCCTGCTTTTTACACCCGTCTCCTGCAATAAATCCCTCCCCCACACACCCTACTCTCCCAAACACAGTCCTCACATGTCTCCTCACATGTTCCCTCACATGTCCCCTCACATGTCCCCTCACATGTCCCCTCACATGTCCCCTCGCCCTTGTAGCTTCCTCTATGGCACCGATCCTCCTTTACTAGAACACAGTTAATCCCAGGAAGATAATGGATAAAAAAACAACAAAAAAAAAAAACAACAAACAAACAAAGAAACAATGGATGACATTGAGATCTATCCTCCCTTTATCTACGTCATGTCATTAACCCCGTTAGGTTTCCTTGACCTCGGGATCATTGTCAGTAATGTCAGACATCGCCACCCACCTGCTATAATTAAATCAGTGCTTGTTACCAACTCAATGTCCGGTTTGGATTTTTTGATTTGTTTCAAATCCTGTTTTTTATTTCTTTGTTTTTTTGGTTTGTTTTTCCTTATTTTTTAAAAAAAAGTTGTTCGTTCGTATTGGTTTAAAACCGACCCCCTACGTCATCGTACCGATACTAACCTGCTTATAAACGTTACATTTATATTGCTCTCGCCCCCCTCCCCCCAAACCCTTTTTTACAGAAACGAACAATTCCATAAAAAAAATATCAATTTAACATAACTTTAGGCTCGAAGCTAAACCAACTTACTGGAAAAGATTTTGATTCTACGATATTGGGAATGTCATTAGTACTGGATATTCATGACTTACTATTATCATTCGTTCAGATCTTCGTACATTCTTGTTCGATGCGATTACTCATTTATTTGACAAATTGTTGTTGTTGTTGTTGTTGCTTTTCTTTTCTTTCTTTATTTCTTTCTTTGGTGTTGGTTTTTTCTTCTCCTTTTTTTTTTTTTTTTTTTTTTTTTTTCCCTTTTTTTTCTTTTTTTTCCCCTCTTTTTTTTTTTTTTTTCTTTTT
>CAXITT010000025.1:9875-93541 GCA_964033795.1 Lymnaea stagnalis | reverse complement strand
GAATAGACCTATGGTGTTGTTTTGCTTATATGTTGTTTTTATTTCATTTATGTATTTTATTTTAATATTATGATTATGCCTCTTTGCTATATATGTACAGCGCGGTGAGCCCAGCCCTAGGCCGGGGTACCGCGCTATATAAGACCACTTATTATTATTATTATTACGGCTCCCCTTATATATTGAGTTGTGCGAGCCTGATACAACGTATTACGAATCGCTTTATATATTGAGTTGTGCGAGCCTGATACAACGTATTACGAATCGCTTTATATATTGAGTTGTGCGAGCCTGATATAATGTATTATAACTCGCTTGATATATTGAGTTTTGCGAGCCTGATATATCGTTTAAGCTCCTTTTCCACTATTGTCAACAAGTCTAATTTGCATAATTACCGTAAATTACCTCCTATAACGTGACGCAACTTAACTGTGTACCTCCAAAATTTTGTTTATTTAAAAAAAACAACTAAAACTTCATGTCCACTTACAATGAGCTCGTAAATCTTGACCATCATAACAGAATACAAATTAAATAAAAATTTATTTATTTATAACATTTTTTAAATCTTTAAAATTATTATTACACAGTCAATTAGAAATGAATTGTGGTCACAACCATACGACTAAGCTACAAGTCCCTACAAAAGAACACTTCATAAAATACTCAAGTCGTTATGCGCAGATACGATGCGCGCTCACGGTCGCCGAAAGGGAGAGGGCGATGAAAATAATTGATGCAATATTAGGCCTATATGTTGTTTACCGTTATTGAATACATCTGACGTACGCCTTTAATGCTATCTCCTAATGTTAAGTATCATTTTCACGCTGCATTTCTTGAGGTATGCGTGGTTATGTACGGGTAGTCGTCGTTTTCATAAGCGTGTTCTGGATACGTCAATGCAAACGAAAAGTCTTATGGCCAGTATGTTATCTTGAATCTTAAACAATGTCTCCTTCCACAAATCTCCTCTAATAGAACCATGAAGATAAAAGTCGTATTGAAAATGCCAACTCTCAATATTGGACAGCCTCAACTGAACTTAACTCTAGAGATACTATTTAGAGGGAAGATCTCACTTCAAGAGCGACTTAAACTGTGAACAACGGCATTGAACATAAAGTGTATGATGTTGTCATTGTTGATACTAAATATACTGGCGATTTAAACACCATCAATTTTGCTGTTCATTATAACTTATGGGTGCTATGTGCTACATCAGCAGCATATCAGTTACGCATCAGTCAATAGAATGGCATTGTCGATACGTTGATTTCCTTGCATGTTTGTAACTATCTTTAGGGAAGTCCCCGTTTCACGGAGACAGTAACAATACCAACGAGACAAGTGCCCCCCCCCCCTCCCCAACAACAAAGACGCCTTATGATAGCAGATGGGGTAAATAATCCTGCATCATCCAAAATAAATTCAAATTTCATGTCCTTGACAACTGACATTCAGCCGCGTCTTCCAAGAAAGACAACAAGGATGTCCTTAATAAAATGATGGGCATCTATCTCATGGACGTGCAGTTGAACATATTTTTAGTGATCCGTCCGGTTATAGGAGATCACCACTGTTGTCAGCTGAGAATTTATTGTAAAACAAGATGGAGTCTTTATGCATAAATATACACGCATAGATCAGGGCTTATTAGGGGCTATTAACAATTTTTATTTTATTTTTATGGACCCCTTTTGTAAGCAAAAATTCAAAGAATAAAGTTTTTGAATACGTAAAATAAAATGACAAAAGATATGCAGATCCCAGACCCCTTGACACGTTTATTCACGGATCCCAAGGTGGCCATGAACGCTAGGCTAGGAACCGCTGTCTATTATATAGATATGCTTAATTTTCAGCCGCTTCGTTACAACGTTTTGTTAAGCACGATGCTGCTCTGTTTGTTACAGATGGTGTCTGAATAGCCTCCGTTAAGCATGATGTTACTCTGTGTGTTACAGATTGGTGTCTAAATAGCCTCCTTGTGTATGTACCTACTCAGAAGACGCATTTGTGAATTATCCCTGTGTGGATATTCGTAACGGATAAGCAGTGTATGGGTTACTCGTGACTTGACAACAATGGATAATCGTGGATTTTAGACGTGTGTGTGTGGGTGATCTTCAATTATTAGACATTTGTGTTGGTGATCATAAATTGCTAGACCTGTGTGTGGGCGATGCTAAATTGTTAGACTTATGTGTGGAATATCCTAAATTGTTAGACATATGTGTTGGTGATCATAAATTGATAGACCTGTGTGTGGGTGATGCTAAATTGTTAGACTTATGTGTAAGAGATCCTTTATTTTTAGATTTATGTATGGGTGATCCTGCATTGTTAGACATATGTGTGGGTAATCCCAAATTGTTAGACATATTGTGCGCGATTCTAAATTGTTAGACATGTGTGTGGGTGATCCTAAATTGTTGGACATATGTATGGGTGATACTAAATTGTTAGTCATTTGTTTGGGTGACCTTAAATTGTCAGGCATGTGTGTGGGTGCTATGACGACGACGTGTTAAGTCATGAGCTCTAGCAGACACCAAGCAAGCTCGAGACCTCATTTAAGGTGTGGCTAGCTAAAAAAAAAAGTCTCTTGACCTAAATAAAATTAATACCCTGTATCTATTAGAATTCTGTAAAAGAATCAGGAGTAAACTAGAAAGGCAAACAATGCATAAGGCGGTTCTAGATACATCAGTGGAACAGACTATAAAAAGGGGACGTGATAGATTTTTGGGCGAGCATTTATCACGAGATATTTTTACTTTACGGGACGACAGAGTATTTTGAGTGTGTTGTTCTTGATAGAGCTGTGTTTACTGTATATGTGTGGATTCCTATTCATCGTTTTACCCTTTTTGCACATTGTATTTTCATCAACTTTGTACCGGTACAAGGATAACAGTACTCTGTAAGTCAATAGCTTTAATAATTATTATATTTATTTTTTTTTGGGGGGGGGGGGTAATTTATTAGTAAATTAATAAATTTTATTAATTTCAATTAGCCCTGGTTTGAGTTTTTGATTCCTATTCATCGTTTTATCCTTTTTGCACATTTTATTTTCATCAACTTTGTAACGGTACAAGGATAACAGTACTCTGTAAGTCAATAGTTTTATTAATTATTATATGTATTTTTTTTTGGGGGGGGGGTAATTTATTAGTAAATTAATAAATCTTATTAATTTCAATTAGCCCTGGTATGAGTATCGCATTCTTTTTTATTTTAATTCTCATTTGATATAATCTTTTATTTTGTACTGTTGTAGTATAAATTAAATTTTGCATGTGCAACAGTACAACTTCAACTCCCTAACATTTTTACCCTCAAACCTTGCAATCAAGACATATACAGCCCCAGCATATAGGCTACAACCCCAATATCTACAACCCTAAAATGTAAAACCCTAACATGCACAACCCAAACATGCACAACCCTAATAAAATTCAATTTGCTTCCGTCACAAACACTTGGGCCAAGCAACCGAAGCACGATTCCAGGTCTCAGTTGAACAAACTGTTTGTGTATTTCATTAAACAAGTTTATTTTAAATGTTGTATTTTTTTTACCAGCAGACGACAAACACCGGGGGGGGGGTGGGTTTGAAGATAAATAAAGAAGACCACTTGACAAGCAACGTCCAACCACAGGTGTATGCTCCACACCAGCCACGTGAGAGGAAGTGCTCCATTAAACCTTCAAACTGTTTGTGTATTTCATTAAACAAGTTTATTTTAAATGTTGTATTTTTTTTACCAGCAGACGACAAACACCGGGGGGGGGGGTGGGTTTGAAGATAAATAAAGAAGACCACGTGACAAGCAACGTCCAACCACAGGTGTATGCTCCACACCAGCCACGTGAGAGGAAGTGCTCCATTAAACCTCTTTTAAACACTGGGCTTGATGTTCCATGTTTTTATTTATTTTTTTATATTTTTTTAGGTACAGGTAATTAAGTAGGAATGTGGATAGCTTCTCATGCAGGCGCGAGATGGTCACGTGATGGGAAAGTTTTATACTTTTGAGTTCACCGTGCTACTGTTACAGTTCTGAGGGGGGACATCTTTGAACTTAGAGTATCTACTTGCGTCAAACTTTATCCCATAAACAGGCCGAGGATTATTTTTAGGAAGAGGGCATTAGGGCATCATCGACGTTATGGCTTCGGGGGACGTAAATACCTAACGCTATCTTTACTGGGGCTTCAACCCTATGTTTCTGTACACTGTCATGTCATGGCGGTGATTGCACCTAGCATGTTTACGTCAATCTTCTAGCCTAGTCGGCACGGCCTCTCCCGCAACTTTGTTTCTATGGAGTGACGATTTTGCCCAGGCATGGCTTAGTGCAGTGTTTCACAACTTGCCCTATAATCCACACCCCTTTTGAATAGTTTGACTAAGTCTAGCAAACCCAACATAAGTAAAAATCAATTACATTTTTAAAAATTTATATTATCCATTTTTTTTTTAAACGTAGAATTACAAAGAGAACTGTAGAACTGATAAAATAATAACGTGATTTAATACATTATGTAAACTTGTGAGGACATTTTTAAAAATAAAATAAATTAGATCAAAAATGAAAAGCTGATCTGTTCTTATGTTTACTTGTCCTCGCACAACTGAAGATGTCGCCTTCCACCTCCTCAGGGTACGAAATTCCCAGGTTGAGAAACCCTAGCTTATCGAATGAGAGGACCTGAGCTGCTGGACCTAATGTCTTCAAGTTTTTACTGCAGCATTATCGTTACATATTTATTTATTTATAGCGCTTACCTTACAGCTCTAAGCGCTTTACAATTATTAAAAATATGTAAACATTAAACTGCTAAAGTAAAATAAAAAGGAAAAAAAACCAGAGACACTAGAATAGTAACCACAATGTGAAAAATAAAATAATAAAGAAGCTTAAACATTAAAATATGCCTCACGGAGGCCAACCCGTCCACCCCTATTTCTAACCATGTGTCAACCAACTGGACACATTTAATATTCAAAGCTGTGTTTACTGAGTTTCCCATATATAAAGAGTTTTTGTCTTACACTTTCATGAACACAAAAAAAAAAAATTAATTATAATAATAAAATTACTAAATGTATTCTTAATGCCAATCAAAAAATTATTGGAAAAATTTTTATGTAATTTGTTGGTTAAGTAAAGGTATCCGCACATGGAGACGAAAAACAATGGATCGATCCAAATGCATGGATGACGTGGAGCAGGCCAGAGCCGTACATGTGCTGTAGAGCCAATGATGATGTTGATGTAAAGGTATCACCCTCAGTTTCTCATGTCTGACGCGTAATGCAGCCGAGGACTGGTCAACAGATTCGTCTGAATTCGGCCCGTGAACCCCTTGAAATTTTATTGTTTCCTGGTGTTAATGTTTTAAAATAACGTATTCTTGTGATTTTATGCCGCACTACTTCCCTTAATGTAAGTCTTTAAACTACAAGTTGTAGTTTAAAAATATCATTTAGGTCAAACTTTCAGGGGATCATTTAAAAAAAAAAAAAATGAGCTTAACTGGGAACAATAACGTATTTACCATAATATTATTTTGACATTTATATCAAAGACATGAAACAGGGAAGCATATCAGACTACATTTTCTGTCAAGATTTTAAAAAAAAAAATCACCTTATGTGAACACATCAGCAAATCCTTGAATGTTTGCCGGCAAAACATTTAGAACTAATAATGGAAGAGAGGATTTATTCAAATTTTATGCTAATTTTCCGTGAATCGTGGAAGGTCGATGCCGGAGTGAGATAATCACATCTGTAGGGGGTCACCAAAGCTCCATTACCAGAAAAAGAATCGGGATAATAAAAGCTCATTTTAAATGCATAACTCCGCCGTAGAGAGACGTGGGGGGTTAACAATGGAGAAGACTCAGCGAAATGGAAACCTGACCCATTCCCAAGACTTGGAATTAAAATATGGAGAGGACATTGCGAAATGCAAACATGACTCATTCCCAAGACTTGGCGTTAAATATCGAGAGGACATTGCGAAATGCAAACATGACTCATTCCCAAGACTTGGAGTTAAATATGGAGAGGACATTGCGAAATTTAAACCTGATCCATTCCGAAGACTTGGGGTTTAAATATGGAGAGGACTCAGCGAAATGGAAATCTAACCCATTCCCAAGATTTGGAATTTAAAATATTGAGAATTCTAAGCGAAATGGAAACCTGACACAGCACCCAAAACGTGGAGTTAGTTGGCAGATCACCCATAAAGATTTTAGGAATTTGAAAAGCAAAGTTTGTTTAAATGTTAAATTAAGAAAACTCCTTGCCGTTGTGGAATGCTTGCTATATAAGTGATTTCAACCTTTGTAAAAAGTCAAAATCCTAAAGTATTTATTTGTACATCTTTTAAAGCATAAACATCGGTTACTTTAGTCAAGGCCAAACCAGTTATTTAATATTAAATTAGATACATTTTATTTAGTCCATAATTTGTATTAAAAAGAGACCACACGTACAAAAATATAATTAAAATTTCATCGATATTTATGTCATATTAAATCTAGTGGAACATCGACTCACACTGGGCCACAGTGGACCAGACTGGGCAACACTGAACCACACTGAAACACACTGGATCACACTGGGCCACACTGGTCCATTCTGGATCCCACAAGGTCCCATTGAATTGTGGTTTGAAATCTTCCTGAGCGTGTTCCATGGCAACCTTGAACAATTAAGACACAAACGCATCTCTTACCTGACCTGTTCTAAAGCATTGAGATATCCATGACAACAAATCTTGACAGCATATAATGAATTACCTTTGCTATACTGATTTCACCTGAACATTAAATGCTGAATGTTTCGCGATAGGATTTGTGTAATAATTGACATCAGACAACTGGTAATTTTTGTTAGCAATGAGGTATCCTCGAAATCAAATAGCGTGTAGTTTGTGTTAGCAATTAGATATCCTTGACATCAAACACTGGTAGCGTGCGTTGGCATTTAGATAGACTCCACATCAAACAGTGGGTATAGTTAGAGTTAGAGTTAGCAACGAGATATCCTCGACATCAAAATAAAGATTTGTTTGTGTAAATAACTAGATATCCTCAACCCAATTTACCGACTCGCCTGGGTTAGGACGGGCTTATGCATTTAACATAAATGAGTGACCGCTTTAATGTTTTATAAGCGTGCTGAAAGCCTCATGGAAATATTCCACCAAGAAGGTAAACAAAGGTCGAAGGTCACATCTCCTCCATATTGGTAGGAGAGGATTTGTTTTCAAAGTTTTCATTGACAGCTAAGAGATCCGGGTAGGAAATGGGACAAATATACGTAGGGTATGTTTCTCAGATCTATGTTGGGCATATTTGATAGATCTATGTAGGTCATATTTATTAGATCTATGTAGGCCATACTTTTAGATCTATGTAGGGCATATTTGTTAGATCTATGTAGGTCATATTTATTAGATCTATGTAGGCCATACTTTTAGATCTATGTAGGGCATATTTGTTAGATCTATGTATGACATATTTGTTAGATCTATGTAGGATGTATTTGTTAGATAAATGCAGGGCATATTTGTTACATCTATGTAGGGCATATTTGTTAGATCTATGTAGGGCATATTTTGTTAGATCTATTTAGGGCTTATTTGTTAGATCTATGTAGGGCATATTTTTTAGATCTATGTAGGGCATATATTTTAGATCTATGTAGGGCATATTTGTTAGATCTATGTAGGGGATAATTGTAAGCATTGTGGGTAGTGGATATTTATAGACATGGCATAGTTTTTTGCTTTGCTTTTCCAAAGAGCATGAGTATAGAATTGAAGATAAGAAAATCTATTTAAGTTAATGTTGGTTTCCTTTTAAATTTGTTATGAAACTTCCACAAACGCGCAAGTTAACTACGGCGAGATTTCGCATCACTTGATCTAATTATAAAAAAAAAAGAAACATATAACCAGCAGCATAGGAAGGTGGTGTGGAGGACCCTTCACCGCGAGTGGAAATTAAAAAAGTAAATAAAATAAAGCATTTCTGTCTACTGGATAATTGATGGGGTTGGTCGGTAACTCTGTAGCATAATTTCGTTGTTGTCAGACGAGACCCTCTCAATCGTATTGATGGTCTATCTCGTGCTGACCTGAAAAGTCGCATCTGAGTTTTTTTATAGAAAGTTACAGCTCAAGTATGCAGGGTCGAAGGAGCGAAAAGTTTGGGGGGGGGGTGGTAGGGGGGGCTAGTGAGTGATGGAATACAACCAAACAGGGTAACGAGACGCCCCAGCCTTTAATTTCTATTTGGAAGTTCTATACTTGGGATAGGAATTACGCCATTTTATCGGCGCATTACGCCAACTGAAGAGCTGTTTTAGTTTTAGTGGAAGGGGGCAAAAAAGAACAAAAAATCTTCGTCAGCCCGGGGCGGCAATAACCCTAACTACGCCCCTGCATCCCATGGTACGTAGAAGATGGTTGGACTTCAGATAATTAAACTTTGATAAAGATTTAGAGAGGATTGGAGGACACACGTAACGTGTGTGAAAAATAGAAGAAGCAAAGACATAGCTATGCCATGAAAAGTTATTCTATATACTAAGGGCCATCGATCAATTAAAAGCTCAGATGTAAGTCCTCTCCAGCAGATGTCTGGAATTATCAACTTACTCAAAGTAATACAGTAATTAAGTAAACGATATTTATAAAATTATAGTTGAAATATTAATTCGTATATTCTTTCCATTTGGATTTTTCACACTGGGATTACTATTGTTATCAATACTGATGACTAACACAAAAAAATACAACATAAATATGGACACCAAGCACAATATGCATAACAAAACAATAATAACATTAGGGAATGGCGGAAGAGCAAGTATTACTAACAACAACATGAAATAGAAGGATACATTTTGATTCCTTGTAAGATGCACCTCATTTTCAATCTATAATTAACCCCCCACCTTCCCAAAGTTTCTATTGTGTGATCTGCTCAGCGCGATCTGTTCAGTGTGATCTGTTCATTGGAATGTGAAAGGAAAACTACTTCTGCCTACAAATTTTCCCTTGACTTTAACTCCACACCCCCCCCCCCCACCCACCTCCCGTTTTCTGCTAGTTGGTGTGTTCGATCAACC
Source organism: Lymnaea stagnalis (assembly GCA_964033795.1). Classification (NCBI taxonomy): domain Eukaryota; kingdom Metazoa; phylum Mollusca; class Gastropoda; family Lymnaeidae; genus Lymnaea; species Lymnaea stagnalis. The sequence continues at coordinate 84,375 of CAXITT010000025.1, read as the reverse complement.
GAGGCCGGATAGAAACCAACGACCCGACAAACTGTTCATTGGAATGTGAAAGGAAAACTACCTCTGCCTACAAATTTTCCCTTGACTTTAACCCCACCCCCCCCCCCCCCCACCCACCTCCCGTTTTCTGCTAGTTGGTGTGTTCGATCAACCGAGGCCGGATAGAAACCAACGACCCGACAAACGACCTTCAACTGTTTTCAAAAAGTGGCATGGCGGTGTTCTTCTTCTCTACACAGGATTGGCTGTCGCCGGCTTCGATCTGACAAGGGAGTCTTCAAAGTTAGAGGAAAGTTGTCCTAGCAGCTATACAAGGAATTGAAGATCTAGTGGTAAGGGACGGGTTGTGAGTTGTTCACATAAACATTTTGAGCAAGTAATTGTTGAGAGGGAAAATATTAAGACGGTCGATTAACAAAGAGTAACACGGGATGTGTTATAGGATAATAATGGTTAAATCGCGATGAGTTATGGGTAAACTATAGGTAAGCAAGAGGTAAGCAATAGTCGGTTAGCTTTAGGTAATCAACAGATTTACGATTTGGTAATTAAAGGTTTAACAATGGGTCTCCAGTGGTTTAACAATAGGAAAACAATGGCTTAAAAATAGGTAATCAGTGGGTTACCAATAGGTGTTCAAATTCAATGGCTTGCCAATAGGTGTTCAATGGGTCGCCAATAGTTGAACGATTAAAAAAAAGGTGTTTTTAAATCGAGTCGAAGTAAGCAGTTGTCAACCATTCTCTAAGTCGCCTCCAACGAATCATTTAGTAGATTCTCATGACAACAACTTCGTTCGTCACTTGCGGAACCACGTTGGACTTCCGCGTCTCTCCTTTAAATCTCCACATTATACATGCAATGATATAGTGACCTACTGACAGGATCCGCTTCCATGACAAGCTTCTCGTCATAAATGCTATGGGCCATGGATTTACCTTTATAAAGTACTCTAGGTATGTGTTAACCATTATAATGGTGTATAGGTAATTGATTGTAACACAGAAGAGTGTTAGCAAGCTTGGTCGGTCTTCACGATCACAGCCTTACTTTGATAACGAGCCTTATCTGTTGGGATCAGAGGCGTAGCGAGGGGAGGGTAGGGGGGACAGATGTCCCCTGGCGCCAGGTAGTTAGGGGCGCCAAAATGTGCTTTGATATTATATTATTGATGAAAGTAATGGGTCTAAGAGTTGAAAAAGAAAAGAAAAAGGAAAGCTTTACAATGGATCTTGTCCCCGGGCGCGAATTTTGTCCCCGGGCGCCAAACACCCTCGCTACGTGTCTGGTGCAACACTGCCTATTTGGTACCACACAACCTATTTGGTACCACACAACCTCTCTGGGACCACACAATCTATCTAGTGCTACACAACGCATCTGTTGCTACACAACCTATTTGGTACCACACAACACACAACCTCTCTGGTACCACAAGGCCTTTTTATACTCAAAAACCTATCTGGTACCAAACAAACTACCTCATGCCACACAACCTCTCTGGTACCACACAACCTCTCTGGTAACACACAACCTATTTGATACCACGCAAATACCTTGTACCACACAACCTATCGGGTACCTCAAAACGTATCTGATATCACACAACCTATCTGGTACCACACAACCTATCCCACACCTTACAACCTATCTGGTTCCACACAATCTATCTGGTACGCGTGATCCGCTTTCAGCTGTAGTTTCCCGGAGTTCAAGGTTGGGAGCACTCGGTTACCGAGTGCGTCGCTATAGATAGGATGCGAGCCGGAGGTTCCGATCCTTGACGTTCGTTAGGGTTTTAAATTAGGATCGAACCGGACAATGGTTTTAAATCTCACCTGAGTCACCAGCTTCTTCGACCCCCCCCCCTTTCCCACATCTCTTAGAATTAAACGTGCGCACGCTTAGATCGGATGCATTTTTCTTTTAAAGTATCATTAATTTAAACAGATTATTAAGATTAAAAGATTATTGCTTTTTAAGCCAAGCCCTTCGGAGCGTTACATCAGTTTAGAGGCCTAAGTCAGTCTCGCGTATGCTGGTAGGAAGATTTAAAAGCCTTACTTTGCTTTACGCGTCAGCGAATTCAAAGCCTGCGGTATGATTTGTCCTCGTCTCACCTCATCTCACCTCTTCTCACCCCACTGAAGACGGATTTCTATGTCTGTCGAGTCAGTGGATCACGTTTAGTTCATGTGCTTGTGTGGGTGTCCCACACGTATCATTGAATAATTAGAGGTTCTCAGATTATTGAAAGAAAGTATACAAACACAATTAAAGTAGTCGAACGCAAGAAATAATTTTGAGTCTTGTAAAAAAAATAAATATAGGATTTAAAACTAGCATGAAAACATGAGTGGATTTTTTAAACTTATAAAAACAAAAGTGGATTGTTTAATTTTTGGAAAACATGAGTCAATTGTTTAAATGTATGAAAACATGAGTGGATTGTTTAAATGTTTGAAAACATGAGTGGATTGTTTAAATGTATGAAAACCTGAGTGGATGGTTTCAATTTATGAAAACATGAGTGGATGGTTTCAATTTATGAAAACATGAGTGGATGGTTTCAATTTATGAAAACATGAGGGTCTTGCGCCCGTTTGAGAGCTCTTCCCAAGCAGGACACTCGGAGGCAGGACTAACAAGTTTAACTATGACTTGACGCGTCATAGTTACGACCAATATAATCGCAGGCATAAACTGGCGTGGGATGTTAAGGACAAAACGTTGCTACATATCTCAGTCGGGCCTTACTCTACTGATTTCATTTTCTACATCGTTAAACCGTTAACTTCCTTGAGTCCTGATCTTCCTAGGGCGGTGGTAGGAAAATCGCAGCTCGCGAACAGCATGCGGTTCTCTAGCGAGGTTAGTGCGGCTCGACCATTCAGGCCACAAATCAAGTTTGACGCCGAAGAATATGACTCTTGAAAATAAATATGGATCTCAATTTTTTTTTTTTAATCGTCCTGCTGCTGATCTTCGGCTCTTTTGACTACTGAGTTTGCCGACCACTGACCCAGGGAACTAATTACTGATACGCACATTAGTCTGACTACACACTTTAGCAAGCTCATTTCGATATGTTTATTGTTAGCTCAAAATATCTGCGCTTCTTGATATCGGGTGGAGTACTTAAGTGGAGTAATGTTTAATTATATCAGTTACATTCCTGAAGTTTCAATGAAGTGACACTGTCCGACAGTAGCCTACTTACTCGACGAAAAAAAAAAAAGTTTTGCCACGCAGACAAAATTCCACATTCGCCGAATTCGTCCAACTGTTGTGGGCACGTTTCGAAATGGCACCTGGCAACGGTACCAGATTTATCAATTATATTATCTTCTTATGTGGCCATGCCTGCTCATGATGTGCAGACCGGCAGCGTAAGGCTCGCGTACAGGTGCCAGTCCACGGCCTACCGTTTGGGAAACGCTGATCTCTCGGATACCCAATTGTATGACGTCATGAATTCAAATGCTTTTTATGCAGTTTGCCTGTGAGGCGTTGGCGTTGTCGGTTCAAGGGTAGACACTGGTGTATACTGCCTGATGCCACTTCCGTTCAAAGGGAGGACACTAGTGTACACTGCCTGATGCCACTTCCGTTCAAAGGGAGGACACTGGTGTACACTGCATGATGCCACTTCCGTTCAAAAGGAAGGACACTGGTGTACACTGCCTGATACCACTTCCGTTCAAAGGGAGGACACTGGTGTACACTGCCTGATGCCACTTCCGTTCAAAGGGAGGACACTAGTGTACACTGCCTGATGCCACTTCCATTATGTCAATGGATTGAATGTGTGCGTGTGAGGGGGGTGTGGAGGGGTGGGGCTGATGTTTGATTTGATTTGATTCAAGTGTGGGCACGGTCTGGTGCCGTTTCCGTGACTTCAGATGGTCCATTGTGTGTGTGTGTGGGGGTAAAAAAAATGGGGGGGGGGGGTGTGAGCTAATAATGGATTAGAACTAGTTCAAGGTTTTACCGTTGAATGCATGGTCTGTTGCCATTTCCGTTAAAACAGGGGTTGAGTTGGGTGGGGCGAGGGTGACAGTGTAGGAGTATATTGTCATAGAGGGTTTTTTTTTGGCCCGCAACTTGAAATTCCATGTATTATTTTGTGCTTGACGCCATCTTTTAGGTATCATTGTCGCCGTGGTTCCTCTCTGCTAGGAAAGCTGCCGGCCTATGTGTAGTGTTAAAATCAGAACCATTTTAGTAGAGGAACCCTAAAACTTAAATCACCTGATAGCATTCTTTAAACAAAAAAGAGCGCATTCAAACATAAACAAACCTTTTTCCAATCAAGGGAGGTGCGGGTAAGGAATGGCACGGCACGTTTACTCGGTGACATCAATATCAAAGCAAACAAAACTGGGAGACAAGTTATTGTGACTCAAAATAGGCCTAGATTTATACTTATGCCGTAATGGTTAAAAAAGTTGCTAATATACCATTTGAAGCCATAAAGAAAGCTGTACGACATGCTATGGAGGTGGGACAATCTAGTAGGGGGATATAAACAGACACCATCATCAAGTGTTCAAGTCTTTGCAGATGTGCCAAAAAGGCAACGCAATCTGGACGAGACATCACTTTTGAATTGTTTTCAAACAAATTGTAACATATGGTAAATATCTCTTGATTGTACCAGAGTTAACTTTAATCGCCCAGCAACCTTGCAGTCCTGACATCGATGTAAATATAACTGTTATTCTTTCTCTACGTACTTGATATGATATGCTCCTTGCATCTCCGTTGTCGGTAGCCGATTGTATAAAGTTGCAAAGGTGTGGCCAGTAAGTGTTGGCACAGTGGCGGGCCGTCTGCTGTGATTTTTTTGTTTTTTTGCGGTCCAGAGAGCCTGTAGTGTACTAGCACACGGTGCATCCCGATAGGTAAGTAAGGCTCTTCTTTTCCACTCGATTACGGGTTCCATCACTTCAAAAATAGCACCACTCAAGTCCAAGCCGGGTCAATAAATTATCCTGAACCGAAATGATCAACTACGGCTTTGGATAGAGCATTATCTTGAACTATACTCAACAATGAATGCAGTCACTGAGACCGCTCTGAATAATATTCCCATGTTGTCAGTAATGGAAGAACTGGATGAAGAGTCAACTTTACAGGAGCTCGAAAAGACATTGATTACCTTGCTGATGAGAAGGCACCAGTGATTGACAGCATTCCAGCGGAAGTCCTCAAAAATGGAAAAACCATTCTACTTCAGCCCGTACATGAGCGCCTCTGTCTGTGTTGGGAAACAGGTCACATTCCCCCGGACATGAGAGACGCCAATATCGTAACATTGTATACAAATCTAACTGATAAAACAAAAGTAAGAGTCTATCAGGCATGTGTCCAGTGTACGCTCCTATATGACAGCGACGTGTCGACCACATTTACCAGTCAAGGGCGGAAACTCAACAGCTTCCAGCAAAGATGTCTCTGTCGCATTTTACGCATTCGATGGCAGGACAAAGTGCCTAACACTGAGGTCTAGGAACGTGCACACATGTTTAGCATAGTCTTCTTTCTTAGCAGGAGGCGCATTCGCTGGTTAGACCAAGTAAGGAGATTAGAGGATGGCCGTATTCCAAAGATGCTGCTATATGGAGAGTTAGGAGAAAGGACAAGACTTATTGGACGGCCACGCCTGAGATTTATGGACGTTTGCAAAAGAAGCATTAGGGAAGCCAATATTGAAAACAACGAATGGGAGCTTATTGCTGAAAAACGTTCCAGTTAGCGAACAGCAGTGTATGAAGGAGTTAAGAAGGCAGCAGTTTCGCGAAATGAGGCCTTTGCAACAAAAATAACAATATGGATATCACAATCTTACCATCCGTCTATCCCTGTGGCACTACAGCCCATGTAGGGCTTTGGCGTGCCTACCTACTTCCTTCCACTCCGACCTAACTAATGCCTTTCTTTTCCATGCTTGGACTTTGAGCTGTTATAGATCTTTTTCCACATCATCCATCCATATAAGCCTAGGTCTGCCTTTGAGCTTTTTTTTTTCTGGGGTTTTGGTGATGCATTCCCTCTTTTTCTTCCTACACATTTTTGTTGCTTTCCTTCTGTCTTCCTTGAATGTTGGTGTTGTCTTTCTGGTTCCCCTTTGTAACATGATCATTCGTGCTTTGTTTCTTTCCACAGTCTCTCTGCATTCATTGTCAAACCTGCCTACACTATTGTTTGTTTCTGTTCATTTATATTGTTTTCCCTGTTTACTTCCTCCTGAGATGCTTCCAATTGTGCTTCTACTTCATTCTGGTAAGCTTTTGCAGTTGATGGGTCTTTGGGCAGCTTTTGGTAATCGTATCGTTTCTCTCTTTGTTTACGACCATTGTGAATTAAGCTTATTCTCTGTTTATATATCACCCTTACAAGTAAATGGTCCGAGGCTGCACCTACTCCTCGAAGGCTTCTTACGTCTAATATATCTGATCCATGTCTCCGATCAATTAAAACATGATCAATCTGGTTGCGGGTGATTCCATCTGGTAAGTTCCAAGTAGCCTTATGTCTATTTTTGTGCGGAAACTTGGTGCTGCTAACTGACATCCCTTTTCCTACAGCAAAGTCTATGAGTCGGATCCCATTGTCATTGGATTCTTCATGCAGACTTTCCTTGTCAATAATTGGCATAAACACCTGTTCTTTTCCTATTTTGGCATTGAAGTCTCCAATCACTATTTTAATATAATGTTGTGGTGCCTCTTCGTAGATCTTTTCCAGTGTCTCATAAAAGGATTCCTTATCCTGGTCTTCCGTATCTTTGGTAGGAGCATGTACATTTATTAATGTTATATTGAACATTTTTCCTCGCACACGCAAAGAACACAATCTTTCGTTTTCTGGTTTGAAGCCTATGAATGCACTGACTGCTTCCCATTTCACGGCAAATCCTGTTCCTAGTGTGTTGGCGTTGTTACCACTATAAAATATGGTGTATTCTTTTGTTTTGAAGATGTCTGAATTTTGCCATCGAATTTGATGCAATGTGGCAATAGATATTTTATATTTGAACAGTTGATTTACAAGGTTGGCTAAGGCTTCTGCTCTAAACAGGCTTAGTAAATTGCAAGTCGCAATCCACAAATCATGTCCATATCCATGCATAGGTCGATTTCCATTGGTATCAGTCCGGGTTTTATTCCGTTGATTGGCATTTTTAACGTTAATTTTTTTACATGGCCGGGTTGTTAACCCTGCGTACAACCGTCTGGGGGGGGAGGGGTTTGCCCCTTACAGCTCTCTGGATAGCTGCATTAGTTTTTGGGTAATGTTCCTTAGCCTTTGTGGATCCCTCCACTTCCTACAAGGCAGTAGGTTCTGATTTTGGTCCGCCCCAGGTATTTTAGTTCCCCGGTACCCTCCATATCTGGTGGGCTTTCCCCTATCCGCCCCCTGGGCAGGCGCTCGATGGCTGATCAGTATCCCCGCACGAGACAAACACTTACCAGGAATCAATATTCTCCTGCAAGTGATGCATTTATTCTAGGACTGGCCTAGTGAGCCACTGGTCATAGTGTAAGACTACATAGCTACTCCATCGTCTCACGAATACGAAAGGATGCCATATATACGTACTTGATAACCGACGTGATTGTACGTGTCTCACTCATACTATATCTTACATCCGAAAAACTCTAATTTCAACATATCAATTATTTATTTTAAAAAATCTATAAAGAATAAAGTACAGATCGATGAATAAAAGATAATAGAATAAGGATTAAAGTTCAATCACATTATATCCACTTTCCTTAGAATAATAACATTCGATCAGAACTTCCAACTGACATCTTAAAATCCATTGCAATTTGTCTTGTTTTTTTTCAGGTCCGCCTTTTCTATATTTAGATCTACGTGCCACTACTCTGTTACAAAGTAATGCGTTTTAGTCAATTTTTTAATTAACACTGAAATTCATTATGTTAAACAAATTTTTGTTTCCTGCCTTTTCATTTGATAATTTACAATGTTTTGAGTTAAAAATAAATAAAATTCATTGAAAAATTGTTGGATTTAATTTTTTAATCCATTGCAATTTGTCTTGTTTTTTTTCAGGTCCGCCTTTTCTATATTTAGATCTACGTGCCACTACTCTGTTACAAAGTAATGCGTTTTAGTCAATTTTTTAATTAACACTGAAATTCATTATGTTAAACAAATTTTTGTTTCCTGCCTTTTCATTTGATAATTTACAATGTTTTGAGTTAAAAATAAATAAAATTCATTGAAAAATTGTTGGATTTAATTTTTTAATCCATTGCAATTTGTCTTGTTTTTTTTCAGGTCCGCCTTTTCTATATTTAGATCTACGTGCCACTACTCTGTTACAAAGTAATGCGTTTTAGTCAATTTTTTAATTAACACTGAAATTCATTATGTTAAACAAATTTTTGTTTCCTGCCTTTTCATTTGATAATTTACAATGTTTTGAGTTAAAAATAAATAAAATTCATTGAAAAATTGTTGGATTTAATTTTTTAATCCATTGCAATTTGTCTTGTTTTTTTTCAGGTCCGCCTTTTCTATATTTAGATCTACGTGCCACTACTCTGTTACAAAGTAATGCGTTTTAGTNTCCTTTTCCCCCCCCCCCCCCCCCCCCCCAATTATCTCTATGATAAATAGTTGGCTTCTGGTGTGGCTGTTTCCTTTTCACAAACTGCCCTCCCCCTAGTCACCATATTTCATATTAGTAATACTGAGTAAATAAAAAAAATGCTGTCGGACAGAGAGCGTCATGCGTGGCGGTTGAACTCCGGTAAAAAGGTGGATGATCTTTTTAATTGGGGAGGGGGGGGCTATTAATTATATTAATAAAAAAAAGATCCACAAATATGGTGAAGAATTATCTGTAAGACTGTCTGTAGGCCTTTTGTTTAAAGGCCGGCAGGTAGGATGTAGGACTGTCCGTAGGGCGTACAATTAGAAGTTAACTCTTTTTTGTGTGTGTGTGTGTAACACTTGGACCCTCCGGGTATGTTCTCAAAAGATCCGGACCCGGTGAAAAAAACAACTGCATCCGGTTAAGCCCTAGTATTACTTATTTATCCTGACACAGGTTTTCATTCACTACTGCTTCAAAGCCCTTGACTATCAACTCATCCTACCACCCCCAACATCCACCACCCACAGCATCAAGCACTGTCCCATCCGTTATAAACTATGCGATCATATTTGTTCGTTCTCCTTCCCACGAAATGTCACAACTTGAAAACTAACTGCTAAATACTACATGGTATATACTACATACTACATGCTACATACCACATACTAAATACTACATGCTACATACTACATGCCAGGATACATTAACAACAAGACTCTTAGTAAATCGTCTTGCAAATGTTTCATTATTTCAAAACATTTCCACTATTCAAACCTATCCCAACGATCTCCTTATTCTTCTGTCCCAAATTGCCAGCCAGTCTTTAACATGCTAACTAATCAATCGCTTTTGTCTCACCTTTACAGAAATCAACTATTTTTGAACACCCCCTCCACCCCCCCCCCAACCTTCCCCAATTTTCTAAGTGCTACGCCGAATCCGGAAATATCTCCCCACCCTCCCTTCTCCCTAACCTCACCGGCTGCCAAAACGAATTAACCCAACAGCTATCACATTGACCAAGTCCTCTAACCGGCCTGGAACTTTTCATGTTAACCACACAGCCATCTCAAATATCCATAGAATGCAAGCCGCGCAGTCTTTAGCTCAGGGCTTCCCAACCTTACGGCCCAGCGCTCCTTCTGCGCCTTAAATAAATAAAAAAAAAAAATTCAATGGTTTCATGTCTTCCTAGGCTCCGCCTACTGCTGAACCTAGAGTTCAAATAGAAAGTCTCCATGATGATGTAATGAACGTTTCAGTTTACATTTTGAAATCTATTTATAGACCATGAGATTCAATGTTGTAAAACGTTCAACAAATAAATATAGTTGCGTTGTAATAAATTTAAAAAAAAAAAAAAGAATTATCAAGATTAAATTGTGTCCTTACATCACACCCACCACCACTCCTCACCCCTTCCCCCCAAAAAAAAACAACACACACACATTTTGCTCAATTGAAAAAGCATCAAAATAAATGCAGTTTCTGTCTCAGAGACGATATTTCTCACCAAATTTTATACTAATCCCTAAATTGCCCCAAGTCTTTGGACAAACAGCCCAAAACTCAATCTTTTGGATTTTCCGTTTCTCTATTTCACCCGAGCGTTGACGAGTTTCAATTATCTGAAGCTGACAGGAAGCTATCCATTTCTTCGGATCTATCTATCGATTGATCACGACACTTGCATTTAGAGTTAAAATACGGAAATAAAGAGTACTCATGGTTAACAGTTTTGAAAACATGGAATCTGAAAGAAATATTTCATTCTAAACAAAACAACCCTTCAAAAAATCCTTTATAAAATGTAAAATTAAACAATTGGGTGGGGGAGGGGGCTGAAAATTTGGACAAAACATGCATACATGTTTAGCAATTTATAAAATACCCAATTAGTTCCCCCCCCCCCAACCACCCCCAAGACTCGCAACCGCACATTTTTTTCCACGCCCCTGAACAGCATCGTTATTCCCATGTCCCACATGCTTTTACACAGCAGATGATTAGGGTTGTCATTTAAATGGCGGAAATCTATAAATAGAAACACCGGGCGTACAGTCTGGACAATATCATTAAGATATTAATAAAACATACCAGTAATAACCGTTCAGATAACCTAAAATGTCTGAGACCCCCCCCTGGGCGACATTTCGACCTAGAGAGAGTTGATGACAGATTCGATGTTAACCTAAGACATTTCAGAATCCCCACATAATAATGTTAACATTGTTAATAAATATATACATATGTATTACGTTACCATACACCAAAAAAAAAACAACAACAACAACCCAAAAACATGCAAAAAAGACCCCATGTTTTTGATTGATTGCCTAGCACTCACTTCAAACGATCCATTATCACACTACCTTATCATTCTAACGAGGGAAAAAAAAAACAATGTCGTAATAACTCTTTGACAAAACAATGTCTGACATTTACCCAGCAAGAGAACATTAACAAAAACCACGAACTGATTATTCAGTCCAGCTCAACAAAGATTCCTACACTCGGGGTATCCATTGTACGAGAGAAGGCGCGAGAATCTATGGATCATGCGAGCAATATCTCACCTTGGGTGTGTGGAGGAAAACACACCAGCGGTGGCGTTTTGGACGTGTACAGACAAAACAGGCGTAACCGCTAAAACAGACCTCCTAGCGCAACGGCTCTCATACCTGTGGGTCGGGACCCCTTTTTGGGGTCGCAGGATCCTTCCTCAGGGGTCGACTCGGACCATCTGAAAACACGTATGCTCTACAGATATGAAGTAGCAACGAAAATAAATTTGTGGCTTGGGGTCGACACAACATAAGGAACTGTTTTAAAGAGTCGTGGCATTAGGAAGGTTGAGAACCACTGTTTAAGCGAGACTGACCTCCTAGCGAGCTGTCACATTTAAATTATGGAGTCATGTTATCATAACTATCGATGTGTAGCGAAGACTGATCGCCAATTATATATAATGTCAAGTCTTTTTATTGTCAAGTATTTTATTTTTTAAAGCAAAAAAGCAAAAAAAAAACAACCCAAACAACAAATCAAACTACATGACATAGAAAAATCAAGTAGTAACTAATTAATAAGCTACACTGTTTTTAAATTCGATACATCACAAAATTAATTGTTTTGATCTTTCTATCTATCTATCCATCCATCCATCCATCCATCCATCCATCCATCCATCCATCCATCCATCCATCCATCCATCCATCCATCCAACCATCCATCCATCCATCGATCCATTCCATTCCTGTCCTGTCCTGTCCTGTCCTGTCCTGTCTGTCTGTCTGTCTGTCTGTCGGTCTTTCTATCTATCTATCTATTTATGTATCTAATCTATATGAATTAAAGAGCTAATAAATTAGGTTTTTCTGGAGGTCATAACAAATAGTTTGACTCAGGTACGTTATTGTAACATAAAAAATGGTATTACTCACAAATGTCATTGTAACATAACAAGTGGTGTTACTGATATAAAACACCATTGATGTAGCCGTTCGAAGGGTGATGAACTTTTTTTAAAGATTAGACCAGGCTCCCCAAAATTTCAGTTTAAGTAATATGGGTCCTTTACAGATTTGTTAAAGTAAAGTCCCCCCCCCCCGGGGCCACCTTTTTATAGCTTTGGACCACGAGATCTACAACGCCGTTAAAGTAGATCAGACACCCCAGCCCAACAATGTGAGACTCCATGATGCCATTTCGCTTATGATCGTACGGCATAATTAGTATTCGAACTCACTTCCATTCAAACAGAATACAAATTGGTTTTTGTACAAATTGGTTTCCTGCAATTTATATCTTAACCGACAACAATAAAACATATATTAACAAAATTCAAAAGTGTTTTTTTTTTAAATCACACACATATATATATTATTCTCCGTGTTTGATTCTTGTTGTATTGCATAATCTTCGGACGGCTAATTAACCCAACTTCCTGTCAACCTATCGCGCTGAAACTGGACACATACACTTGTTGCCAATAACAAAACACTCTGTCAAATTTTCGGCCCTAACCCCCAAAATCAGCTTCCCCCCCCCCTGTTTTTCAGGGTTGGGGGGAGGGGAAGATTATGGAAATACGATGACATCCATTTATTGAAATAAAATTTCCTATAAATGCACTAAATGAGATTCTTAAATTAATACAACCCAAGTGCGTTTGGTGGATAATATTTTTTTTTTCTTCTGAAATGTTGAAATAAATCTGCGATGCAAAAAAGGGTGGGAAATAAGAATATACATTTTATTTTTAAATTTTAAAGTAATAAAAATGTGCACATAAAGAATTTTTACGAAAAAACATTGATGTTGAATTTTAACACTAGCTATACATAGTGTCTTTGCTAAAATAGTAACACTTTGTGTGTAGTGCCGTTTCTAACGTTAATCAAAACTAAGCGAAGTCCTGGGGTACAAGGGGTGGTCACAACGTTAGGCGCGGAAAAAGGATGTAAATACAAATTTTATTTTTTTAGAAATATAACGGGTCTCAAATGGATATCGGGGGTGGAGAAGGGGGGGGGGGGGGGGGGGGGGGGGAGGGGATTTCGAGAGATGGTAGCACAAGGAAAAGGGGCGCCAGTTTTCAATTCTTGTGGGGTGGGAAAAAACCATGACTGATTTAGAAACGGATCTGACCTTCCTTAATGCAGACTAACGTTTGATTAATATTTAAAAAAAAAACAAATCCTTTAAGAATTCGGTCGTGAAATTGTGTGTTTAGAAATGAATTCAGACGATTCAGTCTATAGAAACTGTCGTTAGATCGTTAAGGAAATTTGACATCGCACAAGTAAACGAGGGAGCGTTTGTTAAAAAAAAACAACAACAAAACTCCCCACACACACACAAACAAAAAACCTACACAAGACAAGAGAAGTCATTCCGAAGGCACAGCCAAAAATAAACAACAATAACTACACACACGGATTGTCATTCCGAGGGCACCGCCAAAAATAAACAACGATAACGACACACAAGGATTGTCATTCCGAGGGCACAGCCAAAAATAAACAACAATAACGACACACAAGGATTGTCATTCCGAGGGCACAGCCAAACAATAAACAACGATAACGACACACAAGGATTGTCATTCCGAGGGCACAGCCAAACAATAAACAACGATAACGACACACAAGGATTGTCATTCCGAGGGCACAGCCAAACAATAAACAACGATAACGACACGCAAGGATTGTCATTCCGAGGGCACAGCCAAACAATAAACAACGATAACGACACGCAAGGATTGTCATTCCGAGGGCACAGCCAAACAATAAACAACGATAACGACACGAAAGGATTGTCATTTCCGAGGGCACAGCCAAACAATAAACAACGATAACGACACCCAAGGATAGTCATTTCCGAGGGCACAGCCAAACGATAAAATAGGGAAACGAGTGACGCTATTCCCCAGCAGAGGGAGAGCTGGCGCACTCAATCATCTCATCCATCATGCAAGCTGCACCAGGGCGAATCAATGAGCGCAAGCAGTGGCGTCGCTAGGGTTTTGCACGAAGAGCTTTCCTATATTTTTACATTTTTACCGTAAATAAGAATTACGCCAAAAGTATGTATATCATTGGAAAGTGGCTTTCTTTTTTTTAATTAAAAAAAAACAAAAAAACTTTGTACATAAATGGGGCGAAAACTATTTTGTCCGCCCCCTCCACTTCCACAGCTAAAGAGAAAAAAAAAAAACTCTGCATTGACCAAACATGTCCCCGTTCCACATTAAGAAAAAATAGTTTTGCCAGGGTCAGTCTTTTTTTTAATTAAAAAAAAAAAAAAAAACTTTGTACATAAATGGGGCGAAAACTATTTTGTCCGCCCCCTCCCCTCCCACAGCTAAAGAGAAAAAAAAAAAAAAACTCTGCATTGACCAAACATGTCCCCGTTCCACATTAAGAAAAAATAGTTTTGCCAGGGTCAGTCCGTCCCTACAACCCTCCCCCCCCCCACCTCTTCCAGCCCCATACGCCACTGAGTGTATCAACCCGTAGGTAGCGAGCGCTTGTTTGCCCTGGTGAACAGTTATGCACGTACACGTGTTTTGTCGTGTACAAATGTGCGCACGTTCATGGCCATGGTCCTCAAAGCACGCGTGACGTTAGATTCCGTACACAATAGGATGGAGTTTATAAATAGCTATTATTGTCGCATAGAGTGAAAAGTCCTCAAAATACTCTTTTGTGTGTGTAGATTATTAAAGTGTTAAATGAACGGTTTCTGTTTATAGAGTAGTGTTTCCCCAGGAGAGTTAGTTTTAAAAAAGTGGTGTTTACATTGAATTACAAACTAATACAGTTTTAAGTGAACGATTTCTGTATAGGGAGTAGTGTTTACCCAGGATAGTAAGTTTGAAAAGGTTGAGTTTAAATTGAAATATAAACAAATACAGTTTCAAGTGAACTGTTTATGTCTATAGGGTAGTGTTTACTCAAGATAGTTAGCTTTAAAAAGTTGAGTATACATTAAAATTAAAATAATTCCTGTCTCTTCATACCATGGGTATTAGTGTTAGCACTTTTAAGAAAGTAAAAAAAAAAATATCTTCAGTTTTGAGCCATTGTGTTTACAATAGATTTGAATAAATATTGATTACACGTAAGTCTGGGTAAGCATTAACTCTGTGCTTCATATATTCATCATATTTTAGGAGACAGCGGACCCACTTACATACTAATGGCGGACCCACTTACATACTAATGGCGGACCCACTTACATACTAATGGCGGACCCACTTACATACTAATGGCGGACCCACTTACATACTAATGTAAAGGAGATGATACAGATGTTGTTTTTAATTTACTGTTATCTAAGAATCACCCCAAGTAAATCATGAATTCAAGCCAAAACAACACTGAATGTTCGACGCTGGTCCATCACCTGACCATCACCGATCACACGAATGCGCTTATTCCCATGGCTGTGGTCACGTCACTCGTTGCAGCATACGTCGTGTCAGCCAACGTGACCATCATCGCGGCCATCGCCCGACACGGGGCAAATCAGTACAACACCGTACTCCATACGTCCCACTCCAGCAGTAGTTTGACCCAGCTCCTGATGGCCTCCATGGCGGTCACCGACGCCGTCATCGGCCTGGTCAGCATGCCCCTCGGCATTTACGTCATCGCGACGAACGGGAAGTGGGGGCTCGGAGACGACCTGTGCCAAGTTTGGATCTGGCTGGATAAGATTCTCTGCACGGTGTCCATCTATCACGTGGTCTGCTTGTCCGGGGACAGGTACACGGCCGTGTGCCACCCCCTTAGGTACAGGTTTATGCCCAAGAGGACGGTCTACTGTCTGATCGCAGTTTGCTGGACCGTCCCGGTAACGATGACCGTCCTCACGGTGGTCAGCGGATGGCACCACTCAGGAGTCGAGGTTCTGGTCGAGTGCATCAGACAAAGTGAATCCTGTCAAGCGGTGTACAACACGCCATTCCTTCTCATCATTTCCACCACGGATTTCTACATCCCTTTCACGGTCATCTTTGTGGTATATTTTCTGGTGCTCAGAAAGATCCAGGTGTTGCCTGGAACTTCCGTTACCAAAAATATTAGGCGTCGACTTTCCACCCTCGCGCCGGCCGTGTCCCTTAGATCATGGAAATGTTTTACCCGGCTCAGACATCTTCATCAGGAGACCGATTCTGACAGACAACGTTCAGAAGAAACTTCAAACCACAATACCGCTGGCCCGAATATCATCAACACTGAATCGCTCGTAATCGAAACAAGCTCACCAATGTCAAGCACTTATTCACCAGTGACAGACATTTTCTCAACACTTATCAAAACCGACTTACCAAATGCAGCAGACGAGAACACATTTTCGTTAGCTTTAGAAACCACAGAAGTCTTTTCTGTGGTAGACATGAGCCGATTACAGCCTGGACCAGAAGATGCTACCGACTTGTACCTACACGATGTGGTTGCAGAGATACACACAAACGCGCACGCATCGTCAGAGAGCAATGTTAAACCACATAGGTCAAGGACTAAAGCCTACAGAACCATTGGAATCATTGTGCTGGGGTTTACTGTCTGCTGGCTGCCCTTCAGTATATTTAATGTGGTAGCCATCTATACTGGCTACTCGCTACCACTGTGGATCATTTTGCTCTTCACATGGATGGGCTACGTCAATTCGGCCCTGAATCCCATTTTCTTCTGTTTTAACAAGTCTGTGAGACAAGCGGTGTTCACACTGTTGTTTCCTGTGCATAAAAGTTCAACTGCAGTTTGAGAGTCCCAGTCAAAAATTATGGGCCAATCTGAAAGCCAGGAGCTACCTGAAGTCACAGCAAACTTTGGAAGTGACGTTGTGTCTGAAAGTGTCGTAAAAGCTGATCTTTTGGGCCAGCGTAAAAGCGTATGGCTACTGAAGAATACGACTCTCTGAAAGTGTAGAGCTGACAGAAATCATTTGACTTTATGAAAGTGTAGAAATAACGGAAATCATTTGACTTCATGAAAGTGTAGAGCTAACGGAAATCATTTGACTTTATGAAAGTGTAGAGCTAACGGAAATCATTTGACTCTATGAAAACGTAGAATTAACGGAAATCATTTGACTTTATGAAAGTGTAGAGCTAACGGAAATCATTTGACTCTATGAAAGGGTAGAGCTAACGGAAATCATTTGACTTTATGAAAGTGTAGAGCTAACGGAAATCATTTGACTTTATGAAAGTGTAGAGCTGACGGAAATCATTTGACTTTATGAAAGTGTAGAGCTAATGGAAATCATTTGACTTTATGAAAGTGTAGAGCTAACGGAAATCATTTGACGTTATGAGAGTGTAGAGCTAACGGAAATCAACTGACTTTATGAATGTGTAGAGCTGACGGAAATCATTTGACTTTATGAGAATGTACAGTTAACGGAAATCATTTGACTTGATGAATGTGTAGAGCTAACGGAAATCATTTGACTTTATGAAAGTGTAGAGCTAACGGAAATCATTTGACTTGATGAATGTGTAGAGCTCACGGAAATCATTTGACTTTATGAAAGTGTTAAACTAACGGAAATCATTTGACTTTATGAGAGTGTAGAGCTAACGGAAATCATTTGACTTTATGAGAGTGTAGAGCTAACGGAAATCATTTGACTTGATGAATGTGTAGAGCTAACGGAAATCATTTGACTTGATGAATGTGTAGAGCTAACGGAAATCATTTGACTTGATGAATGTGTCGTCCCAAGCGGTCTATCGTGGAATGATATGAAGCTTTAAAACTGACGGATTTTTTCAAGATATTTAAACAATGAATTTGCGTTCCTTTAAAAAAAAAATTGTTGTCATCATAAAAGTGTGGTCCTCATGAAATTGCGGTCCTGATGAAAGCATTGCATACATGAGATTGTTATGCACATGAAAGTGATGTCCCCATAAGTGTGTGGTTCCCATAAAAGTGTGGTCCTCATAAAAGTGTGGTCATCATAAAAGTGTGGTCATCATAAAAGTGTGGTCATCATAAAAGTGTGGTCATCAAAAAATTGTTGTCATCATAAAAGTGTGGTCCTCATGAAATTGTAGTCCCGATGAAAGCATTGCATACATGAGATTGTTATCCCCATGAAAGTGATGTCCCCATAAGTGTGTGGTTCCCATAAAAGTGTGGTCCTCATAAAAGTGTGGTCATCATAAAAGTGTGGTCATCATAAAAGTGTGGTCATCATAAAAGTGTGGTCATCATAAAATTGTGGTCATCATAAAAGTGTGGTCCTCATAAAATTGTGGTCCCGATGAAAGCATTGCATACATGAGATTGTTATCCCCATGAAAGTGATGTCCCCATAAGTGTGTGGTTCCCATAAAAGTGTGGTCCTCATACAATTCGTGGTCTTCATGAAATTGTAGTCCCCTCTAATTGAGTGAACCTGTAACCAAGTGTGAGGCCATTGGGAAGTTGTTGGAGAACACAAAAGACGCATTGACCTATGCTCTTGTCATTGTTTTCTTCACTGTTACACTTCAA
Organism: Lymnaea stagnalis; assembly: GCA_964033795.1. Taxonomy (NCBI): domain Eukaryota; kingdom Metazoa; phylum Mollusca; class Gastropoda; family Lymnaeidae; genus Lymnaea; species Lymnaea stagnalis. The sequence continues at coordinate 65,724 of CAXITT010000025.1, read as the reverse complement.
ATAGTATCAAGACACCTTTCTCATTTGTATATAATAATAATAATAATAAAGTTCATTTAAAAAAACACGCTTCATCCCCAAAGGCTCGAAGCACGGTACAAAGTCAACAAAAAACATATCTATAATTCACCACATTTAAAACAAACACAACACTACTAAAACTAATTACAAGCATACAATATCAAAGTCGTTCTAGCCATTTCAACCCGGAGCAACACAGCAACACATGGAAAATAAGGTAGACAATCATCCCAGAAGGTATTTGCGAAATAGATGTGTCTTTAGATCTGTTTTAAAGGACTCCAGTGTCTGGTTGTTTCTAAGATCGACAGGAAGGGCGTTCCGTAAGTCTCAAGGCAAACACGTGGTGTCGAGAGTTTGCCACTATCGGATGAGCGGAGCTCTCTAGTGGGTACATAAGGCGTCAGCAGCTCTTTCAGATAGGACGGCGCCAGGTCATGTAAGCAGCGGTAGCACAAAGTTGCGATTTTGTACTCTATGCGAGCACGCACTATAAACTATAGAAACTAAAACCATTCATATAGAGCATAGTCTTAAAAGAAAAAAAAAAGAAGCCAACCAGTTCTGTTTTATCGCTTGCAGGTTGTGGAAACACGAGTTGTCTAGTCAGACATCATCTGGTTAAAAAACAACTCATAATCCTTTGTTTTCGCCCAATGTTCATGTGCGTTGTTGCCCATTCCTAACTAGCCACAACTTTATCATAACGTAGGCAGGTCATTTATTTAAAAATAAGTTTGTTTCCATGACATAAAGCTCTGTGTTTTTGCAGCGGACGTAATGCTGAGCCTGGTCAATTTACTTGTGCTCCACGCAAAGAACGCATTGATGGGTCATTGCCAGGTGCAGAGTTAACCCATTCTTTTCTGGCAAGTCTTAAAGCTCTGCAGCCGCGGTTATGTTGGCTTCATGATGTATGGAGTCTTTGCGGACTCAGGAACATATATATATATATATATATATATATATATATATATATATATACAGACGCGCATTTGGCAAAAGTGAGATAACTAGTATCCATATAAGTCATTAGGTAGCGTATAGTAACATATTAAGACTAAATATATATATGATAATTGATTAGGATTAAATACATGTATAGCCCTTTTGTTCATGCTATTTTAGCATGCTCACAGCGCTCTGATGTCCCATAATCTTTTTAAAGAAAAAAGTCTGCAAATGTTTCTTAAGTGACATTTTTATCATTGTCATTTTCCATCAAAGGTTGAGGCAAACTGTTCCATAATTTTGACAACATAGCTTCAAAAGAGCGAACTTCGTATGAGTTCTTTCTGTGCATACAGTAAACCACAAAAATGTATATGTACACTATTTTCTACACCCATAGCTAATTGATAGTCATTTGGATGTCATATTTTTTAAATACAATTAAACCGACTTTCTTTATAAGTTAGAACTAATCTGACTAAATCTAATTTTCTTTGATATTATTTAATTATATAACTATGGGGAATAAAATTTAAAAAAACACTACACATAGAAATAGTGAAACCATTCATAGATTGAACAAACATAGTAAAGATTAATTATCATTTTTAGATTAACATTAAAAAAAAAAAAATAAATTAAAAAAAATGAATCCAAACTACAATGAAACTAAAGCACTAACAACTAATGCAGCGCATGATGTTTTGCGCTTTCAAGAAATCGGAACTTCTGATGGACACACATTTTCGGCGCATCTCTGCACTTAGTGCATAGTAACAGTCTGAAATTTTTAAATGGAAGCTTTCCTTGGAGATTATCGGTAAAGGCTAAAGACAAAAACAGCATTTTTTTCCTAACCCAGATCGCGATGTGAACCAATTATTGCACCAATTTCATCACCAAGCCAACATCTGTGCTAAACGATTTCGAAGCAGGTAGCCATTACTGAGGCATTTCTTTTTACAAAATGACATTTTTTTCAGGAGATGACTTGATTATAAGTAAATCAAATTAAGGTACAAATTAATAATGAATAGTATTATGCTGTGAGACGCCTCCCTTAAAGTGAAGCTCAACAAACTCTGAGCTCAAGGCCAATGTTACAAACGTTCTTCTGTACTTGACACTCCCTCTTGGATTATTGCACTGGTCCTGAATTCCCTGCACCCCGTACCAACTCGCTACTAAGGCCCCACACCCCCTAAAAAGTGTTTTGCTACATCCCGCAACCCTTAGAAATAGAAGAGAAACTATAAAGTTTGAAAATACGTTTGTTTATTGAATGAAAAATTAACTGCACAGCTTTGGATATGAACGTTTGATTACTTATTACATAAAATGAACTTGTGCTTATTAATTACATCAAAAGAACTTGTGACTACTTATTACAAGAGATAAAATGCTAATGAAGAAGATGTAAATTTGGAGAGATAGCACCGTGGCCGCCGTCTTGGTGGCTGCGACCTACGAACTTATGTACTAAATGTAATAATAATAATAGTAATAATACAATTTATTTAAAAATCCCGTCTCATCCCTAAAGGCTCGAAGCGTGGTACAAAGTCAACCACATTAAAAGTGAAAAGAAAAGAACTATATTTTACCACATTGAAATACAAAACGTAACATTACAAAAACTCCATACGAGAATACCCATCTTAAGTCTCTCATCCCTTGCAACCATAAACAGACAGGCCAATATGCAGCCAGGAGACAATAGCTAGCTGGAAAAGACGTCAGACAACATCAAACTAGCAGGTGTTTGCGAAATAGAAGTGTTTTCTTTTTTCTGTTTTGAAAGATTTCAGTGTCTGGCTGTTTCTTCGAGCGACAGAAAGTGTGTTCCAAATTTTTGGGCCGGCAAATGCTAAAGTGCGCCTTCCTTAAGTCTCAAGGTAAACATGTGGCATCGAGAGTTTACCAGTATCGGAACAGCGGAGCTATCTAGTGGGTACATAAGTCGTTATGAGCCCTTTAAGATAGGACGGCGCTAGGTCATGCAAGCAGCGGTAGCACAGAGTTGCAACTTTGTACTCTATGCGAGCGCGGACCGGCAGCCAATGCAACTCTCTCAGAATTGTTTTAGCACGGTGAAATGTATCCTTAAACCTAACTTGAACTCTTAATTTATCCCTAACCTTAGGTTTGACCCTAATGGAACCAGGGTTTAGACCCTATTATAACCAGGGACAAAACAAGCAAACGACGTCATGGTGCTATCTCACCAAAATAGCCTAATATTTTTTTTTTTGAAAATTTATTTCACAATTTTTAAGCTATTATCTGCTCTATTTTTAAATCTCTTTTTCTCACACCCCTTGAAATGTTTTCTAACACTCCTTGAAATATCTTTTCGCACACCCTGAAATACCTCATAACAACCCCTGACATGTCTTTCTTTTCCCTCTGGGGATGGGAATACCATAGGTTGAGAAACATTGTCTAAAGACATCCCAATATTAAATAACTGAATCATGATTGCGTGAAAATTCAAATAGTCAAAATAAATTTATATTCTCTTTGATTCATTTTCATAAATTAAACATAGATTTTGACACGCATATACCTAGTCAAGATGGAATCTAACACATAGCCAAATCTAAATTAATTTTTTATTGGAAAGTTCAAACATTTGAAATCCCTACTACAAATCATCAACAATTAAATTAAATTATGACGATTTTTCATAGCTTAGTGCGTTACTTGTCGAAAACATATAGCGTCATAGTATTTACGTTTTTTAATCAATAATTTATTGACTTTCTCGATTAAGTTGAGGAGGAAGTCAATAATCATCACTACCATGCCAATAGGAGAAACCGCTCCCAATGGGGTGAGTTGCGTGTAAAATGTCTTACTTACAGATTAAAGGATGTACCGTGCTGAATAGTCTTAGTCAAACATTATGACGCATGGTCAGTCTTAGGCGTATCTAAATCTTAAATAGGATAAGAAAAGTGGTAATTTATATCCATCAGTTGATATTATGGATTTGAGGGTTTGTGTGTAAAACATATCCATGAATTTAAAACGGGTTGGAGGCATTATTATGCATATTAAAATTACGGATTAGATTGTTTTGTGTATGGAATATCCACCATTTATAAATGGATTAGAGGCTATTGTATGCTTAATGAATCCACCAGTTAAAAAGTGGAAAAAATAATGTTGTTTTCTATTTCCATTAATCCTGTTTACTTTTACTGTCAATCCCAAGCTGTTCACACCTCGTTGTTTTAGTCTTGTTATTCTCATACAAAAAAGCCCATTTTTGTTCTCTTATGTAAGAGGTTTATAAAGTAACGGATTTTTTTTTTCTGGCACCCAGCAGTCGCAATGTGACGATGGGGTAGATTTTGCAGTGCGAAATCCAAAAGGCTTGGTATTATTCTTTTTTTAACATAGTTCCCTACACAGCAAATCGCCTCTCTCCACGCTGCTAGGTAACCCAATGGAGCTTCATATGTGGATGCATGAGCCCGTCACCTGTGGGGTCTCAGGGGTTGTCGGAATGTTTCATAGTGTCAATGGTATACGCCTATGGGATTCCATCTCCGGCTTTGAAAGCAGACTTTCCATTTGTTTGAGTCGCCACCTAAGGTTAACGAGCCCCCTTCAAACCAGGTTGATGCTAATGTGTTTGCTTGACTGGGCTATGTATGGTGGGGATTGAACTCTAGACTAGAATTTAAGATTGACTAAGTTTAGACCACTCGACCACCAGCACTCAAAGGATGTCACGGTTTCATGCTTACAGACTTTTTATCTTACATTTAGCTCGAAACAAAGAGATTTGGTCAAGCATGTAGCTAATTACTTTTGATGTTAAATAAAGCTTGAATAATTTTTTTAATTAGTTTTTTTTTTGACTAACTTCCCTGATCTCACCACCCGTCCTGATACCGTTAACCTTGGAACTTAAATCCGGATCTACTAGACGTTTACCAATGGTACCGCAGATGCGGAAGAACCAGGTGGATTGTTCAACGTAACGCTGAATATGACCACAGCGCTCATATTTGATAACACCACCCGATTGTATGGTAATGATGGTCTCATTGGTACCCCAGAACCAGATTTTGTAAGTTGTACGTGCTTTCGGTCATACCATTCTACGCAGTTCATCCATCCACAACATCCTTCCAGCCACCAGCCTTCTATCTACACATCCATTCACACATCCATCCAATCATCAGCCAATCAATCCAACCCCGTATCCATCGATCCACATATCCACCCATCCAGTCAATCATCCACCCATTCATTAATCCATCCATCCATCCACCGTTCCGTCCATTCATACATCCATTCATCCATCCATTTATCCACGCATCCATAATCCTTTTAAACATCCACGCATCCATCAAACTACCTATCAATCCATTCACACACTCTTTTTACTCATATGCTAATGACAAATCTCACTGAATGTTTAGTTATATAGTACTTTCCATCTAAATAATGATGCATAAATTTAAAAGAAAAATATTTAACAGAATTTAAAGTTATAAAACCCATGTCAAATGATTTAAGTTTGGAGCGTGTCCGTCCAACAACGGCTGTATGTTGGACCGTAACATTGGTCACCAGCTGAAAACCGCCATCAAACTTTTAAATAAAGCGTTTAATTTCCGGTTATTCCAAGGTGGCAGCCAATAGGTCAACAGCAAACACGACATATGCGATCAGCGAGCCCGATGTGATCGTCACCGTGACCACCCGGAGAAGTGATTTCGAGGGCATCACTACCACCATCAGACAGGATTCTGTGAGTACTTCCCTCACGTGTTCTCGTCACTGATCGCGTAGGGGTTTGCCACATCGATTGGGATAATTTTTGCGATCGTGTAGGCATTACAAATTATTCGACCTTGTCGATCACCTAAGTGAGGGCACACCCGTCAATGTTACTCTTGCCCTTAAAGTGAGAACCAAAAGATATGGGGATCCATTTGTTCCCCAATCTCAAAACAGATACTTCTCTCTCTAACAATTTCCATACCGCTACCTGATGGCAATGATTTCAATACATAAAATTCCCGATAGATTGCGCAAAACAGAAATTTGAATTCTTAAAAATACCGCAATTGCGTTTGATGCGTGTAAGGGTCGTTCGAGCCCCAAAGGCTTCGCGTTCTACAGGTTGAGAACCACTGGTCTATTATCAATTTAAAAAAAAATGATTTTCAAATCAGGATGTTTATACATATGCTGAAGATGAACACGTACAGCGCAAATGATCAGGTCAATACAAAAGGATATACTTTTATTTTATTTTTTTATTTTCTCTCACGGTTGATAACGTTTGTATAATGCAACCTGTGAGCGTGTTTAGCCCTATGGCGTCATCCGAATTCGCTCAGCTCAAATCTCAAACATTATGATCTGAAAGAAACACTGATTATGATGATATTTTGTAGGAATAGTGGAGCAGCAGTGGTGTAGGAGGGAGTTGTGCACGGATGGGGTGTCTGTGTGTGTCGTCCCTCCATGATGATACATTTCTTACAGTTTCGGTCATTTTCGGTCATCGGTAGATTTTTTTATCGTAAAAGGTAGTGCGTCAGCAAAGTTATTGGCTCGTCCCGGGAGCCAGTTGCCCTACCGTCTCCACTCTGGGGCGGGCGTAGCCTCCCCCCCCTCTTAAAAAAATAAATAATAAATACATAAATAAATGAATAAAATATTGATATGTTTTATCAGAATTTTCGAGACGTCACGAACTCGGAGCAAAAAAAAGATTTCCTCCAAGAGCTTTTCGGAAGCGACACAGTGAAGATCGTCTTGGCCGCCGCCGTGGGTCTCGTCATTCTGGCAGTGCTGGTCTTTGTCGTGCTTTCAAAGCGCCGGAGTAGTAAGGCCAGCGCTTCGAAAGCCAAGCAAGGTAAGAGCAATGCATTGATAGACTTACATTGACATCAAACCAATTTAGTCGTGGGATGTTAAATCAATTTTTGACATCAGCAAGTAGGTACGAGGAAAGTTACGATTTACGTTTGATGATTGACATGAGGAAAGGCACATGTGACATTTGATAGGAGGTAACGCACATGTGACGTTTGACAGGAGGCGAGGCACATGTGACATTTGATGTGAGGCAAGGTACCAGTTACATTTGACATCAGGCAAGGTACATGTGACATTTGACAGGAGGCAAGCACCTGTTAAAATTTGACGTGAAACAAGGTACCTGAGACATTTCATATGAAGCATGGTCCATGTGACATTTAAAACATGGCCAGAAACCTGTGACATTTAATACGAGGCAAGGGGCTTGTAACATTTGATCTGAGGAAAGGTACCAGTGGCATTTGACATGAGGCAAAGCACATGTGACATTTGACATGAGGCAAGGTTCCTGTGACATTTGACATTAGGCAAGGTACCTGTGACATTTGACATCATGCAAGGCACCTGTGACATAGGAGTATCAGTGTTACCTAAGTAGAAAAACCATGAAATCACAGTTTTTTTAGCCATCCCCTGAAGTACCATAGTCACTTAACTTGGAAGGCATGACCCACATCAAAAGTACCATAGTCACTTAACTTGGAATGCCTGACCCACATGCGCCCTAGTACATTTTGTTAATACATTGCCGCCATTTTGATTTTCGTTTATCGCGATAATTGATTATCTCAACGCTTTGTGACAAAACACTAGGCAATCGACATAACCGGGTTCCACTGTAGCAGAGTAACGCCTATGGTACCTCTGGTAATGTCAAAGTAACACTGTACAGCCTATGGTACTTTTGGTAATGTCAAAGTACAACTTTATTGTCTATGTTTCTTTTGGTAATATTAAAAGAACGCTATTATGCATACACACATTTCGGTAATGTCAAAAATCCTTATGATGCCTGTGGTAATTTTTGATTTATGAGACACTAAAAACTCATATGTCATTGGTTGCTTGACTGCGCGAAAAAACTCTGTCAAGGGTAGCTTGACTGATGCTAAATAATCACTTGCCACCGGCAACTTGACTGATGCTAAATAATCGCATGTCCCCGGTAACTTGACTGATGCTAAATAATCGCATGTCACCGGTAACGTGACTACTGCTAAATAATCACATGTCACCGGTAACTTGACTGATGCTAAATAATCGCATGTTACCGGCAACTTGACTGATGCTAAATAATCGCATGTCACCGGTAACATGACTGATGCTAAATAATCACATGTCACCGGTAACTTGACTGATGCTAAATAATCGCATGTCACCGGCAACTTGACTGATGCTAAATAATCGCATGTCACCGGTAACATGACTGATGCTAAATAATCACATGTCACCGGTAACTTGACTGATGCTAAATAATCGCATGTCACCGGTAACTTGACTGATGCTAAATAATCGCATGTCACCGGCAACGTGACTGGTGCTAAATAATCACATGTCACCGGCAACGTGACTGGTGCTAAATAATCACATGTCACCGGCAACTTGACTGATGCTAAATAATCACATGTCACCGGTAACTTGACTGATGCTAAATAATCACATGTCACAGGCAACTTGACTTGTGTTAAATAATCGCATGTCACTGGTAACTTGACTGATGTTTAAAAACGTGTATGTCACTGGTAGCTTGGCTGGCGCTAAAACTCTCATGGAACTGTTTAGACTGAAATGTAACATTCTCCTGCAGTATAGCCAACCCGAATGGCATCATTGGTCATTAGCAATTTAAACTCATAAAAATCAGTACAGTAGAACCCGGTTATGTCGACGGCCTAGTGGTTGTTCTTTATGTGCATGATGTGCGTTAATAAATGAGAATAACTCTAATAAACGTAATTAATCCTAAATTCAAGCTATACCTCATTTAATAATTTAATTCAATGATAACTAATAGACTATAGGGCCTGAGACTAATATGTTTCAGGCCTAGACTGGGTCTAGGTTCCTTTATATATTAGATTTAACATAAGACTGACTGATTAGACGGTATATGATTAGAATATTAATAGTTTAAATGGTACTAAATGAAGTACTCATTTTAGTCTTAGAGTTAGGACAGCTTGCTTAGGCCCATACTTTGTAGACCTACCTTTTATTAACGAATGTTATAAACATGTAAGTTATATTTACAAAAAATAAAGATATATCTGTAATATTAGGAACTTCACTAAGCGCGCGCAGATAGATTATTAAGATGTGGGAAACAGACCATAGTTTAAGTTAAAAATAATTAATAGGCTAAAGGGCCTAATCCTAATATGTTTTAGACCCACTAAGTTACTTTATATTAGGTTTAGACTGACTGATTAGACTGTATCCTGTAAATGATTAGAATATTAATATTATAAGTACTTTATTTGTGAAGAATTCATTTTTGTCTTATTTTTTGGACAATTTGCTTATGCCATACTTAGTGGACTAACTTTCTATTCACGAATGCTATAAAATTTTAAGTTATATTTTAAAAAATAGGTCTATAATATCTGGTGCTTCACATAGCGTCGCGCGCCGACAGACTTTTAGGATGCGGGTAACAGACATAAACTCGTGACCGCTCAATGCTGGTAGGTCACGTGGTCATAGGGAGATCTACTTCCATTTGTCTACGTAAGGGGGTGACAATGAACTTAGTATTTTCTAATTTGTGCGCACGAGGAGGAAGATCATTACAACATAAACCTTAGGGATTCTTTCACTCCTGTAGTTTGAGAAATAAATCATTATTTTTAACTATGCTACTTCTCATTGCGGAGTTAAAAAACCGGCGACTTTTTATGGGGATCGAGATAAAGACGGCAAATTTAGCCCCCATTTTGTTCTCGAGATGTTAGGGTTCGGCGACATAAAAAAAAATCGACATACCCCACATAACCGATGAGAAAATGCTAAGGAAAAATAGAGAAATTGTTTTGCACTTCAAAAAACGTCGATTTAAGAAGGTTGGCGAGTTAACCGAGCTCGAGATAAGTGGGTTCGACTGTACTTTTGTATAACCCAAGGTACCATAGACATCAGAGTGTTACTCTGACTGTAGCCAAGGGTTTAGACGCCATAGAGCTCTCATGGAGTTATGTGGACAGAGCCACAGTTTCCCATTACTTACACTGTAACTGTTTTTCTGTTTAATTTATACCATTATTTATTAATTTTTTTAAAAAGTTTTTAATGTATTTTTTAAAAACTAAAGTAAATGAGCTTTCAAAAAAAAATTTTTTTTTTTTTTAGATGTATACAATTTTTATATTTGATCTGCTGAGGTGTTGTGTAAGTCAAAATTAGTTCCGTAAACCAGCTCCTTTATAATAACAATGAACACGTTTTTTTAAAACTAGTTTCGTTTTATTTTTGGTGTTATTTTTTTTTTTCATCCGTCCCATGTGCTGAGGAAGGCTCTTAGCCAACACGTTCTTGTTTTGTCGTCGTTTATTTCTACTGGAGCTTCCCCGTTCCCCTTTTCTACTCTTTCCCTCACCACACAGCGTGAGAGCAAACCTTTCTTTATGGTCTATCTTTCAGTGGGCGAGTGGCAGACACAGTCACAGCCCAAAGAGCCTGAACCAGATGCGGCTGACACCCTCGATGGAGAGTCGCGAGTGTGACGTGGCCAAGTCGTCTACAACCCTTCTGTTTAAGCCGTAAGCCCAATCAGATGTCCGCATCGGTGAATTAATTGAACTAGGATGACATAAAATATATAAATATACGTCAATTATTCATTTTAGAACATCCTGTGTAGCACATATAGAGCATCTTGTGTAGTACGTATAGACCATCTTGTGTAGTAAATATAGAACATCTAATGTAGTACATATAGAACATCTTGTCTCGTACATATTGAAAATCTTGTGTAGTACATATAGAGCATCTTGTCTAGTACCTAGGATTTAGCACAACTGAATCGGAACATCTAAAAAATAACCCATGTTTCTTTGGTTGTATAACTCTGAAATATCACCATCTGAAATAATGAATAAGTATGAAATTCCCAACTAAATTAGCACACCATAAGTAGATAATTAGTGTAAACTGATCTGAATGGGCACACCATAAGTAGATAGTTAGTGGAAACTGATCTGAATGGGCACACCTTAAGTAGATGATTAGTGGAAACTGATCTGAATGGGCACACCATAAGTAGATAATTAGTGGAAACTGATCTGAATGGGCACACCATAAGTAGATAATTAGTTGAAACTGATCTGAATGGGCACACCATAAGTAGATAAATAGTGGAAAGTGATCTGAATGGGCACACCATAAGTAGATAAGTAGTGTAAACTGATCTGAATGGGCACACCATAAGTAGATAATTAGTGGAAACTGATCTGAATGGGCACACAATAAGTAGATAATTAGTGGAAACTGATCTGAATGGGCACACCTTAAGTAGATGATTAGTGGAAACTGATCTGAATGGGCACACCATAAGTAGATAATTAGTGGAAACTGATCTGAATGGGCACACCATAAGTAGATGATTAGTGGAAACTGATCTGAATGGGCACACCATAAGTAGATGATTAGTGGAAACTGATCTGAATGGGCACACCATAAGTAGATAATTAGTGGAAACTGATCTGAATGGGCACACCATAAGTAGATAATTAGTGGAAACTGATCTGAATGGGCACACCATAAGTAGATAATTAGTGGAAAGTGATCTGAATGGGCACACCATAAGTAGATAACTAGTGGAAACTGATCTGAATGGGCACACCATAAGTAGATGATTAGTGGAAACTGATCTGAATGGGCACACCATAAGTAGATGATTAGTGGAAACTGATCTTAATGGGCACACCATAAGTAGATGATTAGTGGAAACTGATCTGAATGGGCACACCATAAGTAGATGATTAGTGGAAACTGATCTGAATGGGCACACCATAAGTAGATGATTAGATGAAGCGCACATAAAGAATAAAATCAGAAGCATTTCTTCCAATTTGACATTTTCAGACCGAGCTATGTTACTAGTGTTTATTCAAAGACGCATGGTAATATTGGTAATAGATAAATACGTCGTTTGAGAGTCAAAAATAGGATATCATAACAATATTACATATAACAAAAAAATATCACTGAAAGAAAAACTTTAAATGAACGAAAAAAAAATTTTTTTTGTCTCCAAAGTGTGTTAAGAGAATTTAATGAAACGTCAAAGAATAAATTGTAACAATATTATTTAAGTGTACCGACTTCAGGCTTTCCTTTTTGTATGAATGTTATGTCTAGATGTCATTTATATATGTTAAGATCCTGTATAAATCTACGCCGTTGTCTTTTCATTCTCTCAAATGATTGTGAGTAGATTCTATATAGGCAAATGTTCTTATCTGTTGATCTCCAGTTTATTATTTATTTTTCACGTAACGTGTTATCGTGAGGTTATTGATGGTTCTCAAAATGCATGGATGTTGATAGCTTCGTTTGTGGTATTCCAAGGGTGTTCAGGTTGTGCTATATTGTTGTTCTGATGTGTCGTGTATACGTAGGTCGGGATGATGGTATGATGTTGTTGTGTTGTCTTGTATTATGTATACGTTGGTTGGGATGATGTAATGATGTTTTAGTCATGTGCTATTCAAAAAATGGTTGCGATGTTGTTATGATTTTGTGGAAATCTTTTCTTCAAACAATTGTTACGAGACTTTGTTATGATGCTGCAATGACGAGTTATTCAAAAAATTGGTTCCGATGATGCCAGGATTTTGCTTGAATGTTGTTCTAATATTGAAACGATGGCAGGTCTCGCTGCGTGTTAAGATCAAACTCAGTACTGTCGAGACACTTGCAGTGTTCTTACTTTTGTCCAGGGCACAAACTAATGTCGCGAAATTACCAATGCACTTACTTTTGTTCAGAACATACAACAATGTCAAGAAAATAGCGATGCTCTTACTTTTGTCTAGGACACACAACAATAGAAAAGTTCTTACTTTTGTTCAGAAGACACAACAATGTCAAGAATATAGCGATGCTCTTACTTTTGTCTAGGACACACAACAATAGCAAAGTTCTTACTTTTGTTCAGAAGACACAACAATGTCAAGAATATAGCGATGCTCTTACTTTTGTTTAGGACATCACACCAATAGCAATTTTCTTACTTTTGTTCAGAACACACAACAATGTCAAGACAATAGCGATGTTCTTACTTTTGTTCAGGACACACAATAACCACTTTCTTCCGTCTGAAAGACAAAATCGCCTGACGCACTCTTCGGTTACAGCAAAACAGTAGCGGGTTCCAAGCCGAGTTCATGTACCCCATCCAGGACACCAGCCTCATGGACCAGGATGAAAACGAGGCTGACCGAAAGTAACCCAGGGGTGTTATGACGCTGAACGGAAGCCAGCTGACCACGAAACAGATCACCACCAGCCCTATGGTTCGGGCGGATTTAAGCTTTTTCAAAGCCGAGAAAGGTTTGTTCCCCGAGGGCAACGCTTGACGTCGTCTCGACCGGAATGAACGGAGGCCCCTCCTCAGCGCATCACGATGTGTGTTCCAAACGGGTAGCGCCGGTCTCTCAGCTTTACCGTTTATTTCATCGGGTATTCCGCTGTTAGGGTCGCGAAAACCTTCTGATTCACCAAGCCACCTTTTGTCTGCCTCGCAAAGACCGTCAGTTTTGGATTGATTTACAGCAGCACGTGGAGCTAGACCATTACAATGTAGCGATAAGTACCGAGCAGAAGCACACGTCAAAGCCGCAGACTGCTCTTGGACTCCATCCCAGGTGACGGTATCAACGGTAAGGACCGGGGTAGCGCATGACGTTGCTTCGCTGGGAGTTCCTGGTTGAATCCTGTTGCTGCAGCTCCTAACCACCGCTGCGCCGCGTCTGAAAATCTTCCGCGCGATCACAAAGTAGAGCGCCAGGGTCGCGGTGATCGGGATGTAGAAGGAGACGGAGAAACTCAGAAGTAAGAAGGTGCTCGAGAAGCTGTGAACGCAAACGCCCTTCATGAGAGCGCACCGCATCACGTGATCGCTGGCCGCATGATGGACGCCGGCTAAAATGGGGACGCTAACGAGAAGAAGCGGGATCATCCAGCAGACGAGGATAATGACGTAGGCGGTTCGAGGGGTCAAGGACCGGTACACCCAAGGCCGACACACGGCGAGGTATCTGTCCACCGCCATGGCCACCACGTGATAGATGGACAGCGTGCAGCACACGATATCCATAACCACCCTCAGCGCACACGTGACTGGCCCCAGCTGCCACTCCCCGTTTCCGGCCATCTCCGAAATAGAAAGGGGCATGACGAACGTGCCGATGATGACGTCACTGCCCGCCATTGACGTCATGAGCACGTTGCCGATTCTGGTGTCGTCGTGACCCCGGTTCCGTCGCCCGCCTGTGACGTAGTGAGACCTCGACATGGACAGGACGACGATGACGTTGGCGGATATGGTGAAGGCGCAGGCCAAGGACGCCATCGCCGTGAAGAAGATGACGACTTCCGGATGCGGTGAAATGGAGTGCGCATCTGGTGGGAGGTTTGGCGGGCACTGCGTCATGTTCTGGGTGACGTCAGAACTTAATATCATCGTCATGTGACTGCTTGAAAGCGAAGCCAGATCGGAAAAAATAATTAAAACATAATGCCGTTTAGAAGAATCATGATGCGATTCAAATAATCCGGTCTTTAGCTTGTTCGCAACTCACAACGCATGCATGCAAACTTGAGCTGTTATCGATAACACCATTAATTGTAGAGATTCAAATGAAACCCTTACCTAAATCCACTAAATATTTAAAACTGTTAAAAATGTAATGTATTTCTCATTTCCTTATTTGTATATTTTTTTTTTAAATATTGGGTTCATGCTACGCTGATATTCAGTACTAATGTGAGTGGATCTGTGAATGAAAAATTTGAGATGACAACTGCACTAAAATGCGAGCATTTGCATCGTCTATCGGAATGCTACTTCGCCCCGAAACACTGAGTTAAATATCTCTATGTAGACCGTAGAATGAACGCGCCTGTCTGTATGTTTACAGTCAGTAATGGAAGGTGCTAATGGGATTGTCGTGATTGAATTTGCGGTGTTCGATTTAAATTTTATCGCTTGAGGGAGTCTAAAATCATGATGCTTTAGACTCTTATTCTTATACAAATTTCTCATTGACTCTGTTTCACACTAGATTGTCAAGCACTCTTCTCTATCCTCTTCTGACACGTCATCGCCCTAAATGGATCGATAAAAATAAAGTCTATTTAAAGAATAAATGAGAAATAAATGACAACATTGACAGCATTACTCTCTGGATTACTGTAGGCCACGCGGCGCTTACATATCATCCCGCAAGGCGATGCAGACCTTCAATTACTTATGTCATACTTATATATATGACATGAACATCGTGACATTTAGAATTTAAAAAAAAAATCAATTTAAAGAACTTCCATAAATAGTTAAAATATATTCCCCCCCCCCAAAAAAAAAAAATAATAATATATATTTGATATTTTTGACTCAATTTTTAAAATTTAAAAAAAAAATCAATTTAAAGAACTTCCATAAATAGTTAAAATATATTCCCCCCCCCCCCAAAAAAAAAAATAATAATATATATTTGATATTTTTGACTCAATTGTGGGGACCGTTTGTTTTTCAACGACTTTTGGGACATCTCCTATCACCCATGTTGTTAAATGATAATAATTTAATAAGCCCAGCCTCTGTCCATGTTTGATACGCTTAAATTCACATCCATACTTCATGTTTGAGATTTAATATAAAAAAAGCTATTGCAATTACAATGGGTAATCTGTAGAAGGCGGTGTGGAGGAGTGGTGGAGGATGTGTGGAGGAGTTGGTGTGGAGGAGGCGGAAGTGTGGTGGAGGATGTGAAGGAGGTGGTGTGGAGAAGGTGGAAATGTTGTGGAGGATATGTTGAGTAAGTGGAGGGGAGGAGATGGTTTTGAGGAGGTGGAAGGTTTGTGGAGTATGTGTTGAGGAGGTGGTGTCAAGGATGTGGAATTGTGGTGGAGTATGCGTTGAGATGGTGTAGGATGTTAAGGAGGTGTTGTGGAGGAGGTGGAATTGTGGTGGATGATGTGTGGAGGAGATGGTGTGGAAAAGGTGGAAGTGTGGTGAAGGATGTGAAGGAGGTAGTGTAGAGGAGGTTGAAGTGTGATGTAGGATGTGAAGGAGTTGGTGTGGAGGAGGTGGAAGTGTTGTGTAAGATGTGAAGGAGGTGGTGTGTAGGAGGTTGAAGTGTGGTAGAGGATGTGAAGGAAATGGTGTGGATGAGGTTGAAATATTGTTTAGGATGTGAAGGAGGTAGTGTGGTGTAGGTGGAAGTGTGGTTTAGGATGTGAAGGAGGTGGTTTGGAGGAGTAGGAAGTTTGGTGGAGGATGTGTGGAGGAGTTTGTGTGGAGAAGGTGGAAGTTTTGAAGAGGAGTTGGTGAGGTGGTTGTGTTTAGGAGGTGGAAGTGTTGTGGAGTATGTGAATGAGGTTGTGTCGAGAAGGTGGAAGTGTTGTGGAGGATGTGAAGGAGGTGGTGTGGAGGAGTTGGTGTCGAGAAGGTGGAAGTGTGGTGGAGGATGTGTGGAGGAGGTTGTGTGGAGAAGGTGGAAGTGTTGAAGAGGTGGTGGTGAGGTGGTTGTGTTTAGGAGGTGGAAGTGTGGTGGAGTATGTTTTGAGGAGGTGGAAGTGTAGTGGAGTATGTGAAGGAGGTTGTGTCGAGAAGGTGGAAGTGTTGTGGAGGATGTGAAGGAGGTTGTGTCGAGAAGGTGGAAGTGTTGTGGAGGATGTGAAGGTGGTGGTGTGGAGGAGGTGCTGTGGATGAGGTGGTGGGGAGGGGGTGGTGTTGAGGAGTTGGAAGTGTGGTGGAGAATGTGTGGAGGAGGGGCTGTGTAGGAGGTAGAAGTGTGGTGTAGGATATGAAGGAGGTTTGTGGAGGAGGTTGAAGTGTGGTTTAGGATGTGAAGGAGGTGGTGTGGAGAACGTGGAAGTGTGGTGTAGGATGTGAAGGAGGTTGGGTGGAGGAGTTGGAAGTGTGGTGGAGGATGTAAAGGAGGTGGGTTGGAGGAGTTGGAAGTGTGGTGGAGGATGTGAAGGAGTTTGTTTGGAGGAGGTTGAAGTTTTCTGTATAATGTGAAGAAGGAGATGTGGAGGAGGTGGAAATGTTGTGGAGGATATGTTTAGGAGGTGGAGGGTAGGAGGTGGTTTTGAGGAGAAGTAAGTGTGGTGGAGTATGTTTTGAGGAGGTGGAAGTGTCGTGGAGTATGTGAAGGAGGTGGTGTAGAAAATCTGGAAGTGTTGTGGAAGATGTGTGGAGTAGGTGATGTGCTGAAGGTGGTTTAGAGGATTTGGAAGTGTGGTGGAGAATGTCAGGAGGAGGTGGTGTGGAGAAGGTGAAAGCTTGGTGTAGGATGTGAAAAAGGTGGTGTGGAGGAGGTTGAAGTGTGGTTTAGGATGTGAAGGAGGTGGTGTGGAGGAGGAGGAAGTGTGGTGTAGAATTTGAAAGAGGTGGTGTGGAGAAGGTGGATGTTTGGTGTAGGATGTTAAGGAGTTGGTGTGGAGGAGGTGAAGTGTGGTGGAGGATGTGTGGAGGAGTTGGTGTGGAGGAGGCTGAAGTGTGGTGGAGGATGTGAAGGAGGATGTGTGAAGGATGTTAAAGTGTGGTTTAGAATGTGAAGGAGGGGGTGTATAGAAGGTGAAAGTGTGGTGTAGGATGTGAAGGAGATGGTGTGGAGGAGGTTGAAGTTTTGTGTAAGATGTGAAGCAGGTAGTGAGGAGGAGGTGGAAGTGTGGTGTAGGATGTGAAGGAAGTGGTATGTAGGAGGTGGAAGTGTGGTGTAGGATGTGAAGGAGGTGGAGTGGTGGAGGTAGAAGTGTGGTGGATGATGTGTGAAGGAGTTGGTGTTGAGGATGTGGAAGTGTGGTGGAGGAGTGAAGGAGGTGGTGGAGAGGAGATTAAAGTGAGGTGGAGGAAGTGATGGAGGTGGAGAGGAGGAGAGGAAGTGTTGTGGAGGAGTGAAGGAGTTGGTGTGGAAAAGGTGAAACTGTGGTGGAGGGTGTGTTGAGGAGTTGGTGGGGAGGAGGTTTTGTTGAGGAGGTGGATGTGTGGTGGATTATGTGAAGGAGGTGGTGTGGAGAAGTTAGAAGTGTTGTGGAGGATTTGTGGAGGAGGTGGTGTATGAGGTGTAAGTGTGGTGGAGTATGTGTTGAGGAGGTTGTGTTGAGGAGGTGGAAGTGTGGTGGAAGAAAAGTGGAGGAGGTGGTGTGGAGGAGGTGGTGTGGAGGAGGCGGAAGTGTGGAGGAGACGGTCCACCAAAGTGTGTACATTTTTCGTTTCATTGTGGAGCAACTTTATCTGCAAATTGCACCACATTTTTGCCGGAAGTGGATTCAAAAAGCTTGACTAAACCACGCAAGTGGCAAAAAAATACAAGAATAACCGAAAAACGATTGGATAGTTAATAATAAACATCATTAAGTGATTCATGATGTGAAAGACTGGGTAAAAACTTAATTAATTTGTAAAACAATGTTTACAGTACAAAATAAACCAAAGAAACAAAACAATAAAGTTTTTTTTTTCTTTTTAAAAGCACGCCCACCCACCCAACCAAAAAAACAAACACATATGACACCTTTGGATCGACGACGTCATGGTGGAGACATGCGTTTGAATAGTGTTGCTATGGCAACGTTTCCTTTTATCTTCTGTTGTGTTTACAATTTTAGATTACTCAGTTATTCTCTTGTTTGCAATTGGATTTAAATAAAAGTAACCTGGTCAAGTAAAGATAACTTGCTAACGCTAATGCAATTTTTACAAACTAATACAACTGCAAGAGAAGCTTATTTTCGATTATTATATGGTTCAAACGTTAAAATATGATTGATTATACGATGCATTATTTAATAAAACACGTATAGTATAATATTTCGTCTAAAGATATGTAATGTTAAATATTGAGCATACCTCAATGACTTATTTAAGATCTATTAGAACATTTAAGAAGTGACCATACAAAAAAGAAAGAGTTTTGTTAATAAAAGAATACACGGTAGTTGATTTGAACAAATACTTTGAAAAGAAAGGTGATGCAGTTGAGAGTGTATCTAGGGTTTGGTCAGTTCAAGAGGCGTTCGATTTTTTCAATTTCAGTCAGCTTCTGAGGGTATTGAGTTTTATCTTTGGTCTCTTCCTGAAGTTTTTAAGTATCAGCTTTTGTCAGTTCCTGAAGTTATTAAGTATCAGGTTTTTCAGTTCCTGAAGTTGTTGAGTATCAGCTTTTGTCAGTTCCTGAAGTTATTGAGTATCAGCTTTGGTCACTTTCTGAAGTTGTTGTGTATCAGATTTGGTCAGTTCATGAAGTTTTTGTGTATCAGCTTTGGTCTGTTCCTGAACTTGTTAAGTGTCAGCTTTAGTCAGTTCATGAAGTGGTTGTGTCTGCTTGGGTCAGTTCCAGAGATTGTTGAGAATTATGTCTTTGGTCAGTCTCGAAGTCTGAGCGCAAGAGTCAACCCCTAAAAGACTTTCAAAATATGCTTTGACACGAAGTAGCCATTTGAAAAGTTAGATCTCGTCGGAACTCCTACGTTTCGTTGCAGTGAGTAATGTGTGCGCCCTGTTATAAACTTGTAGTTGATCTTTTTAGGAGAAATGTAGTTTGAATACAAACTGTGTTATCCTTTTTGGTGGAAACATTCATTACTAAATTACTATCATTCAGTTGTTACAATATTTTTTGAATTGTGGGGCGCTTTTTATAATAAAAAATCTAAAGGGAGCCCCTAATGTCTAAACCAAGGCGTTGCAAGGACTTTTGGGCCCTCAGTAGATCCACATTTTGGGCCAACATAAATTTAAAATAATAATTGTATCAAAAGTATTAAGTTCCGTCAGGGCGGACTGGAACCCAAGTCATTTCTTTGTGGCCACCTCCTGTGCACGGCCCTGTTACAACTTATGCTTTACACACATTTTTTTTTAATCCTTGGAGTGGCCTTGGAGTCCCCGATGAGTGCACGTGGAGCACTTAAGTCCGGGAAACACATGTTGGGAACCGCTGCTGGTTATGTGAACTGACCCATTTGTCTAGTGTGCAGGAAACAAATTAAAACAAAACGTTTTTTTAAATCGCAATCGTTAGAGTAAGCGACAGGAGGTTGTCGTGTAGGTTCTTAGTAACAACAGGTTTTCTTATAGGGTCTTAGTAACTGAGCAGGTAACAAAGGTTTTCTTATAGGGTCTAAGTAACTGGGCATGTGACAATAGATTTCATTAAAGGTTCTTAGAAACTGAGCCGGTGACGTAAGGTTTTTGCATTAGTTCTTAGTAAGTGGGCATGTAACAATAGGTTTCCTTATAGGTTCTTAGTAACTGAGCATGTGACAATAAGTTTTCTTATAGGTTGTTAGTAACTGAGGAGGTAACAAAGGTTTTCTTATAGGGTCTGAGTAACTGGGCAGGTAACAAAGGTTTTCTTATAGGTTCTTAGTAACTGGGAATGTGATAATAGGTTTTAAAATAGTTTCTTATGAACTGAGCATGAGACAATATGTTTTCTTCTAGGTTGTTAGTAACTGGGAATGTGACAATAGATTTCATTAAAGGTTATTAGTAACTGGGCAAGTGACAATACGTTTTCTTATAGTTTCTCAGTAACTGGCAGGTAACAATAGGTTTTCGCATAGGTTCTTAGTAACTGGGTCGAGGGTAAATTAGCGAATTAGCGAAATCTTCCGTTTGAGTTTAGTGTTTCAATATCTTTCAGTAAATTAAGCAGAACATCATGACTTACGTCCTACAGCTTTTATTAATTGGTCAACAGTTAGACATAGGACATTTTTTAAGCTACATAATTTAATTTTGGAGGGTCGATCATCACTTTAAATATTTTCAAATTATAGGTTACTAACATTCAGTAGTTTTCAAGGTCTGAAAAACACAAACACTAATTTTCTAGGGACTTGTGTACTGCAGTAACTGTATGTTTGATAGTCGCGCAAAAAAAAAAAAAAAAAAAAAAAAAAAAAAAAATTATTTTCAAATTATAGGTTATTAACATTCAGTAGTTTTCAAGGTCTGAAAAACACAAACACTAATTTTCTAGGGACTTGTGTACTGCAGTAACTGTATGTTTGATAGTCGCGCAAAAAAAAAAAAAAAAAAAATAATAATAAAAAAATTCCCAGAAATTAGCACCGATTGGGATTCTCATAAATTGTGTTACGTGGGTGCATGTTTTGTAAAGTAACTTTTTTAGATGTTAAGTTGGCATCTTGGTGTCGCAAAATATTTTGTGGGTTTTTTATTTCTAGTAAATCAAATAAATTTTAAATCGTTTTATTATGTATATTCAATACTGCTCAAGTCAAAAGAAATAATATAAGGTTATAAATACTAAGTCTATTTCTTATACATATATATATATATATATATTGTTGTTCGTCCGTCAAAGTCGAATAGGACCATATTTATGTATATTATGTTGCTCCTGCTGTGTGCAGCTTTTTATATTCGAAACCGCCCTGCCCCAACTGCACTTGTTTCACATAATCTGTACTGAGTGGGGAAAAAAGGATGTCATGCGTGACGTGTAAACGTAGGTAAAAAAAAATACAGGCCAGCAAAATATAGACAATGAGTAGTTAGTCTAACTATTTTTTTTAACACTTATACCCATCGGGTAGTTTCTGAATATACCCGGACCTGGTTTAAAAAAAAAAACGGCACGTTGTCAGTATATTATTGACTTTTTTTTTTTCCTGGTTGATGCGCTTCAAACTCTAGTAATATGTTAAGGGGTATAACTATTAAAAATAAAATAGCGTTGCCAGCATACATCTAAGAGCACAGTTATCTCCCATTTCAGGTGAATAACAGCTTAGGAAGTGCTATAGGGAATGAGTAAAACAAAGTAAGGTTAAATCTGAAAAAAAAAAAAAAAAACGCAAAAAAACAATGAACGTGGCGACAGGAAGCCCTCGTCAGCGAAAAAAAAAAAAAAAAAAACAGAATAACATTAAAAAATAACACTTGGCTGAGAAGTAGTACCTGAGAGTACAGNAAAAAAAAAATAGGAGTGCCAACATACATCAAAAAACACAGGTATCTCCCATTTCAGGGGAATAACAGCTTAGGAAGTGCTAAAGGGAATGAGTAAAACAAAGTAAGGTTAAATCTGAAAAAAAAAAAAAGAAACGCAACAAAACAATGAACGTGTCGACAGGAAGCCCTCGTCAGCGAAGAAACAGAAAAAAAAAACAGAATAACATTAAAAAATAACACTTGGCTGAGAAGTAGTACCTGAGAGTACAGCCAATGAATTGTGTATAGGCAATAGGAAGTGCCATGGTGTTAAAAAAGAAAATTAAAAAAATTATAATAATTTTTTAGTGAGTGACCTATTTGGAGGTGACAGTCTCAGCCGCTCTTTTCGTTGCAGCTCCGTGGTTGGTAGTTGGCTCCAGCTTTCATTTCAGCTCTGTTCCTTCCCATGCCCTTTACGCTAGACGCACCTCTTGCTTGTTAAGCTCTCGTGTTTACAACAGCTGGTCAACAAAAAAAAACAACCCATAAAAAGCAAATGTTTTGTATGCAAACCTTTATATGCAAATTTTATTATTTTATTTCACATCGATATTCTAACGCTACACTTGCTTTTACATTGGAGATTTATTTCAACAACTAGTTTAGAAAATGAAAAGAAAATATTACCAAAAGCAACTGCGTATTTTCTTTTTATAA
Source organism: Lymnaea stagnalis (assembly GCA_964033795.1). NCBI lineage: Eukaryota > Metazoa > Mollusca > Gastropoda > Lymnaeidae > Lymnaea > Lymnaea stagnalis. The sequence continues at coordinate 43,049 of CAXITT010000025.1, read as the reverse complement.
TCTTATGGTGCGCAGTTATCGGCAGTAATATTTCATGAAATCAGCGTCATCATGTTTCCTTGATGGTCCTTTTGAAAAAAAAGGAAAAAACTGATTTTTGGGTGTAGAGCTTGGGGGTGGGGCGGAGAATTGGTCAACATATGTTGTCGTCAGTACAGACCCTTTGTGCCAAGTTTCAGCTGAAAAGGTTGGCGAAAAGTGGGTCAATAGCCCGTCCCAGAAGATTTTGCCACCCAGAAACACACACAAAATTAGCGACTTTAATATCAAGGATTTAAAAAGGTCGTCAAATAATTGTCTTATCTTGACGAAGCCTGCTGAATGACACCCTACTAAACTTTTTAGACTTCCTGAATGCCTCTCCAACACAAAATCTTAGACTGTCTGCATGTCTCTCTAACTCACCATCTTAGACTGTCCGAATGTCTCTCTAACTCACCATCTTAGACTGTCCGAATGTCTCTCTAACTCACAATCTTAGACTGCCTGAATGTCTCTCTAACTCACCATCTTAGACTGCCCGAATGTCTCTCTAACTCACCATCTTAGACTGTCCAGATGTCTCTCTAACTCACCATCTTAGACTGTCCAGATGTCTCTCTAACTCACCATCTTAGACTGTCCGAATGTCTCTCTAACTCACTATCTTAGACTGCCTGAATGTCTCTCTAACTCACCATCTTAGACTGCCTGAATGTCTCTCTAACTCACCATCTTAGACTGCCCGAATGTCTCTCTAACTCACCATCTTAGACTGCCTGAATGTCTCTCTAACTCAACATCTTAGACTGCCTGAATGTCTCTCTAACTCAACGTCTTAGACTGCCTGAATGTCTCTCTAACTCACCATCTTAGACTGCCTGAATGTCTCTCTAACTCACCATCTTAGACTGCCCGCATGTCTCTCTAACTCACCATCTTAGACTGCCCGAATGTCTCTCTAACTCACCTTCCTAGACTATCTGAATATCACTCTAACTCAGTTTCTTAGACTACCCGAATGTCTCTCTAACTCACCATCTTAGACTGCCCGAATGTCTCTCTAACTCACCATCTTAGACTGCCCGAATGTCTCTCTAACTCACCTTCCTAGACTATCTGAATATCACTCTAACTCACTTTCTTAGACTGCCTGAATGTCTCTCTAACTCACCATCTTAGACTGCCCGAATGTCTCTCTAACTCACCATCTTAGACTGTCCAGATGTCTCTCTAACTCACCATCTTAGACTGCCCGAATGTCTCTCTAACTCACCATCTTAGACTGCCCAAATGTCTCTCTAACTCACTTTCCTAGACTATCTGAATATCACTCTAACTCACTTTCTTAGACTGCCTGAATGTCTCTCTAACTCACCATCTTAGACTGCCCGAATGTCTCTCTAACTCACCTTCCTAGACTATCTGAATATCACTCTAACTCACTTTCTTAGACTGCCTGAATGTCTCTTTAATCTAACTCACTTTCTTAAAGTACAGAAGGGACTGTCCGTTATTTCTTGCCCTCCCCCCCCCCCGTGACAGTTGGCCGTAAAACTTGTCAGATGTAAGGGACTGTCCGTTATTTCTTGCCCCCCCCCCCCGTGACAGTTGGCCGTAAAACTTGTCAGATGTAATTCTTCGGGTGTCCATTCCATTGACTCGGACTAACCAGCTAAGAGACGGCTCTCTTTAATAGTGGAGAAATGCTGCACATTTCAGCCCATTTCAGAAACCTTAGTTTCATGTACTTTATTTACCAACTGCTCAGATTACGAATACAATGTTATATTAAGTAAAAGGTATTGCCCCAGGCAAAAAAGGGAAAAGAAGAGCAATGACCTTAGTTTCCCCACGTTCCTGACCTAAATACCACACGTTTCACTGTCAGAGGAGCTCAAACTGCAATCAGTAGCCTCGTAGAAATATCCTCATCAACACCATACACAAAGACATTGCAAATCCCTTCTACACGCGTAGGAGCCAAATAGATTAATACATTGATTGTGGGCCCTTAATATATAGAAGAAGAAGATCTTGTGATCAAACATCCATTTATTCCTCTTCACCATGTAAACTACTGTTTAGGCAGGCGTTTCTGATATTACCTAATGCCACTACTAACAGCCAAAAAGAACACGTCACTGTATACACAAATGACTCATAGAAGAGATTAAAATATAAATGAACCCCTCTAAACAATTTAGATAATTTTTACAATCAACTATACGTCATGTATGCCATGACACATAAAGTGTGTTTATTTTTGATACCACTTTAAAACAGACAAACGTAAATTATACGTAAAGTAAAAAAAAACAAAAAACAACTAATAAGTAATTTTATGTATATGATAATCTTCAGAAAAATACAATTTTAATGATTTTTTGCTGTTGTTGGTGATTATTGATACTATGACAACATAAACTTTTTTTATTTTTAAAATTAACATCATCTTGAAATGTTTAGGTTAGAGTATTTAATTCATTACAAAAAAATGTGTCATTTTAACAGAGTATTTTGTGGCTTATCTGACACTTTGATTCATCAGACGCTACAATTTTTTTGAAGGAAGAAACAAAAACCAACAAAACACAAACAAAATCCTTGTAGTACATTATCCCAAATGTTCACTGCTAAATAACTCATTTCAGAATGAAATCCTGACTCGTCAAAAAAAAAATAAAAAAAATCGGAATGATGCAGTAATTTAACCGTAAACGTGTAAACTTAGATCATGTTAGAGCAGCGGTTCTCAACCAGTGGGTCGCGACCCATTCGTAGGTCGCACTACCCTTCCACAGGGGTCACCTAAGACCATCTGAAAACCCATATTCTCCACAATTATAAAGTATTATTTACGTTGGGGGTTGCCACAACATGAGGAAATGTATTAAAGGTTCGCGGCATGAGAAAGGTTGAGAACCAATGAGCTAGAGGTTTACGTTTATGTTACGGGGACGTGTGGGTTAGACTATAGGATAGTTCTTATCGTTTACCTCATACGGCATAGGATAATTCTTGCCCTTCTGACACTCACTTCATATAGCATACGATAGTTTTTACCGTACTGACACTCACCTCGTTTACATAGGATAGTTCTTCACTTACAAACACTCAATTCATCTATATGTAACATACTGTAGTTCTTATCATACTGACACTCACCTCATGTAACATATGGTAGTTCTTACTGTGCTGACGCTCACCTCATGTAGCATACGGTACTTCTTACTGTGCTGACGCTCACCTCATGTAACATACGGTACTTCTTACTGTGCTGACGCCCACCTCATGTAGCATACGGTAGTTCTTACTGTGCTGACGCTCACCTCATGCAGCATACGGTAGTTCTTACTGTGCTGAAGCTCACCTCATGCAGCATACGGTAGTTCTTACTGAGCTGACGCTCACCTCATGTATCATACGGTAGTTCTTACTGTGCTGACGCTCACCTCATGTATCATACGGTAGTTCTTACTGTGCTGACACTCACCTCATGTATCATACGGTAGTTCTTACTGTGCTGACGCTCACCTCATGCAGCATACGGTAGTTCTTACTGTGCTGACGCTCACCTCATGTAGCATACTGTAGTTCTTACTGTGCTGACGCTCACCTCATGTAGCATACGGTAGTTCTTACTGTGCTGACGCTCACCTCATGCATCATACGGTAGTTCTTACTGTGCTGACGCTCACCTCATGCATCATACTGTAGTTCTTACTGTGCTGACGCTCACCTCATGCATCATACGGTAGTTCTTACTGTGCTGACGCTCACCTCATGCATCATACGGTAGTTCTTACTATGCTGACGCTCACCTCATGCAGCTTACGGTAGTTCTTACTGTGCTGACGCTCACCTCATGTATCATGCAGTAGTTCTTACTGTGCTGACGCTCACCTCATATCTCAAACTATGACTCCCGCCCCTTCACTTTTGTATTACAGTACGCTGGATGGCATTTCCGTGGAATTTTGAAGGGGACAAAATTCATGTTTTAAGCCGAAATATGCGATGTTTATGACTAAAATTTCGATCAAATCAACATTTTATTGTTGGCGCAATTGCCTATTCTAAACATAATGGAGTTACACATCTGGTAAACATTTGTGTAGGATTTAAAAATAGATTCGTAACGCCGAAAAAATGATTCATAAATTAATGACAGCACATTCCTGGTAGCGATGGTTTGATCAGATTGGCTGCCCCATAGCCTTGCTGTGCCAATACAAAAACAACAATCAAGACACCTTGGTTTTGAGACAATGTTGCACGCCCATACAGTATTTGGTCGAACTCAGAGTGTGTACTTAACTGAGCACATACAACACACACACAGAGGACATAACAATTGACCTCGTTACCAATGGGTGAGTTAGAAAGTGTTAGATTGATTGGACGAGCCTAAGTGATCAAAAACATGTAATGAGTTATTTTGATTTTGTGTATTGATATTATTCATCATTAAAGTGTTAAATATATTTTATCATTCCATTTTGGACGGTATTCATTAACCTTGGATGGCAAATCATCCAAGAGAAGGAAACTCTAAATTCAAACCCGGAGAATAAGTTCCGGTAGGCGGATAACATTGGTACAATGAAAAATTCCAACAATTCCTGCGACGCCACTGGTGCCAAGCTGTATGGCCCACATGATGTTCCCTTGGGTTATTCAGCGCCTTGGAGAAAGGCGATTTACTGTGTAGGGAACCAGCTTATAATTTTATAAGGAATAATCCTAGGCATTGTGATTTCATCCTGGGAAGTCTACACACTTGTCACATTTTGACGGACAGATGCCATTTTGCAAAACAATTTGAGGCACGGGTCAAGCCCTGCAGGAAGGCTTGGTAACGTTGCTCCTGTACCCTTTAGGTGCTAATTAAATAACGTGTATATTTATTTTTAGAAATATGAAAGGTGATCATGGGTGCATTCCTTCACACTTTTCCCCTAAGATTCGAGCCCTAATTCAAGGTCACTCTCATGATTCGATCCTTTTTTCAAGGTCACTTTTATTAACGGACACAAAAATTCATTTAAACCAAAACAAAACTGCAACGAATCCTTCCCGGGATCCCGTTAGGCAGAACGCATTTAGATCAGTGTTCCCCAAGATCACTGATTTTTTTCTATGAAAGGGTGGCAGTGTTGGGCGTGCCACTTTTTAGCTTCCAGTTCTTCTTCGCTAGTTTCATATGCCGCTCTCATTTTAAATATTTTATTCTTTTTTTTTTTTTACCACAGTGCTAAATGGTTAATGTTTTTCTAATCCTCTTATTTTATATAGGGAATAATATAGTTTTTAAAAAAAATATAAATTAAGTCGCGCACATAACGTAGTTCAATGCTCATCAAAGACCAAGCCAAGCAAAGACATCGCCAGCGTCCCGGGTGGATGGGAGCCGTGAACACTGGTTATCAATTCATCTAAAGAAAAACTGAAACCATGAATCAAAGCCAGAAGAAAGGGTTCCCGTAGGTGAGTACGTTGATACAATGGAAAATTAAATCCAACTCCTGCAAGTTGCTGGTACCACCTTGAGTTATCCAGGTAAGTTGAGAGCGGCGATTTTCTGTCTAGGGACACGGGTTATACTTCTAAAGAAAAAAATCCCAGGCCTTGTGATTTTTTTCTACGATGTCTAGGGCATGGTGGCTAGAAGAACACGGGGTTACCGTGATATGGAGGATTAGCAGGCAAGAGGACTAGTTTCAGCGGTTTCAAAGATTCAAGTACAAAATATATTGCATGTATTTTCAGATTGTCTACAATTACTAGAGTCCAACACACCTCTAAATTTAACGTGCTCTGTGCAGGCCAGAACACTCAACTGGACGGCAGTCATGAAGGACACCGGTCAAATCGTTGTTCTTACAGAGTGTCCTAATCACTATGCCTCATGTCAAGACAGGAGCCAATGGAATGCGATAGCTTACAACGACATGAGCACACCAATAATCCAATTTTACAAGGAGACAACAAAGATGTTAGACTTAGAAAACTTTAAATGTCATGTTGGTAACAAAGCATTCCGTGCGGAAAGATGTAAAAGTTTAGAGTTTAAATGTGAGCATTTTTGTTTAAATTGTCATGTAGAACATGGAGGCTTGTAGGACATAGAAGCTAATAGGACATTGGGGCTAATAGGACATGTAGGCTAATAGGACATGTAGGCTAATAGGACATGGCGACTAGTAAGCCAATGAGGCTTATAGGGCTTTGCGGAAAGTAGGGCATGTAGGTCAGTAGGGCATATAGGCTAGTAGGGCATGTAGGCTAGTAGGGCATGTAGGCTAGCAGGGCATGTAGGCTAGTAGGGCATGTAGGCTAGTAGGGCATGTGGGCTAGCAGGGCATGTAGGCTAGTAGGGCATGTAGGCTAGCAGGGCATGTAGGCTAGTAGGGCATGTAGGCTAGTAGGGCATGTAGGCTAGCAGGGCATGTAGGCTAGTAGGGCATGTAGGCTAGTAGGGCATGTAGGCTAGCAGGGCATGTAGGCTAGCAGGGCATGTAGGCTAGTAGGGCATGTAGGCTAGTAGGGCATGTAGGCTAGAAGGGCATGTAGGCTAGCAGGGCATGTTAGGCTAGTAGGGCATGTAGGCTAGTAGGGCATGTAGGCTAGTAGGGCATGTAGGCTAGTAGGGCATGTAGGCTAGTAGGGCATGTAGGCTAGTAGGGCATGTAGGCTAGTAGGGCATGTAGGCTAGCAGGGCATGTAGGCTAGTAGGGCATGTAGGCTAGTAGGGCATGTAGGCTAGTAGGGCATGTAGGCTAGCAGGGCATGTAGGCTAGTAGGGCATGTAGGCTAGTAGGGCATGTAGGCTAGAAGGGTATGTAGGCTAGCAGGACATGCAGTCTAATAGGGCATCTAGGCTAGCGAGGTTTATAGGCTAACTAGGCATGTAGGCTAGTAGGGCATGTAGGCTAGCAGGGCATATAGGCTACTATGGCATGTAGTCTAGTAGGCATCTAGGCTAGCATGGCATGAAGGCTAGCATGGCATGATGGCTAGTAGGGCATTTAGGCTAGCATGACATGAAGGCTACTATGGCATGTAGTCTAGTAGGGCATCTAGGCTAGCATGGCATGAAGGCTAGCATGGCATATAGGCTTGTAGGGCATGAAGGCTAGCAGGACATGTAGGCTAGCCGGGCATGTAGGCTAGTAGGGCATGTAGGATAGTGGGGCATGTAGGCTAATTGTGCAAGTAGTCTAGCAGGGCATGTAGGCTAGCAGGGCATGTAGGCTAGTAGGACATGTAGGCTAGGGGGGTATGTAGGCTAGCAGGGCATGTAGTCTAGTAGGGCATCTAGCTTAGCAGGGCTTATAGCCTAACAAGGCATGTAGGCTAACAAGGCTTGTAGGCTTGTAGGGCATGTAGGCTAGTAGGGCATGTAGGCTAGTAGGGCATAATGGCTAGCATGTCATGTAGGATAGCATTGCATGAAGGCTAGTAGGGCATGTAGGCTAGCATGGCTTGAAGGGTGGTATGGCATGTAGGCTAGTAGGGCATATAAGCTAGCATGGCATGAAGGCTAGCGTGGCATATAGGCATGTAGGGCATGAAGGCCAGCAGGGCATGTAGGCAATTGGGGCATGTATGATAGTTGGGCATGTATGCTAGTTGTGCATGTAGTCTAGCAGGTCATGTAGGCTAGTAGGACTTTTAGGCTAGTAGTTTATCTAAGCTAATAGGACATGGTGACTAGTAGGTAATAGAGACAATTAGGACAATGATGCCAATAGTATATACAGGCTATAGGGCATGGGAGATTAAAGAATGTGTAGGATAGTATTGCATGGAAGATTGTAGGAGATGGGGGGTGAGAAGACATGGGGACAAGTATAACCTTTGTGTATTTTTTGCATGGGGACTAGTATGCCACTGGGACCAGAACAGCAGTTCTCAACCTTTCTATTGCCGCGACCTTTTAACTCAGAGCCCCGTATTGTGGCGACCCCCTAATCACACAATTTTTATCGTTGCTGCTTCATAACTGTTGGGTATATGTGTTTTCCGATGGTCTTAGGTGACCCCTCTGAAAGGGTCATTCGACACCCAAAGGGGTCGCGACCCACGGGTTGAGAACCGCTGGTCTAGAAGAACATGTAGAGTATTTATGACTTTGGGTCTGATAGGTCATGGGGCATGTAAGAGATTGAGGCTTGTGTGTTATGGGGACTGGTAGGACATTGAGGCTTGTGTGGTATGGGGACTGATAGGACATTGAGGCTTGTGTGGTATGGGGACTGATAGGACATTGAGGCTTGTGTGGTATGGGGACTGATAGGACATTGAGGCTTGTGTGGTATGGGGACTGATAGGACATTGAGGCTTGTGTGGTATGGGGACTGATAGGACATTGAGGCTTGTGTGGTATGGGGACTGATAGGACATTGAGGCTTGTGTTGTATGGGGACTGATAGGACATTGAGGCTTGTGTGGTATGGGGACTATTAGGACATTGAGGCTTGTGTGGTATGGGGACTGATAGGACATTGAGGCTGGTTTGGCATGGCGACTGATAAGGCATTGAGGCTGGTTTGGCATGGGGACCATTAGGAAATGGGATTAGTAGGAAATTGGTACTAGTGGAATATTGGGACTAGTAGGACATTGGGACTAGTAGGACATTGGGACTAGTAGGACATTGGGACTAGTTGGACATTGGGACTAGTAGGACATTGGGATTAATAGGACATTGGGACTAGTATGACATTTGGACTAGTAGGACATTGGGATTAGTAGGACAATGGGACTAGTAGGACATTGGGACTAGTAGGACATTGAGACTAGTAGGACATTGGGACTAGTAGGCCATTGGTACAAGTAGAACATTGGGATTAGTAGGAAATTGATACTGGTGGAATATTTTGACTAGTAGGGCATTTGGACTAGTAGGACATTGGGACTAGTAGGACATTCGGACAAGTAGAACATTGGGATTAGTAGGAAATTGGGACTAGTAGGACATTGGGGCTAGTATGACATTTGGCCTTTAATCGCATTTTATGCCTTTTTTGTAAACTAATTTTAAAAAAACAACAGTTTTTAAATACTCATTTCAAATTGTTTTTTTTTACAAATGACACTTTTAATTGTTTTTTTTTTATACACATTTCAATATACATATTTTAAATATAAACAATTTAAATATTTTGTTTTAATACTCACTGTAAATAGATTTTTATAAGTGCTCACTTTCATTTCATTGTTTGCAAATACCTAATTTTAACATTTCGTTCAAAACTTCATTTCAAATTAATTTTTCATTTCAAAATATTTTTTTGCAAATATTCATTACACATGTTACGCCTGAAATAATGATTTCAAATCGATTCTCTTCCCGTTAGCTTCAGATGAGTGTCCCAGATGGGCGTGCACCATCTTGGTGCCCATCTTGGTTGTATGCGCATTGTACGTTACAGTCCTGTGCACAGTTTTATACCTCTACAACAAAGGTATTGTTTTAAAAAATAAAAGTATTATTCAAGCTCTTTGATTATTAATTGTACCAATTCATTGGGTCACGTTCAACAGACTAAACGGAGAGTAAAGCAAATCATTTCCATCTGTCCTTTCAACGGAATAGTACAGCAAATCATTTCCATCTGTCTTTTCAACGGAATAGTACAGCAAATCATTTCCATCTGTCTTTTCAACGGAATAGTACAGCAAATCATTTCCATCTGTCCTTTCAACGGAATAGTACAGCAAATCATTTCCATCTGTCTTTTCAACGGAATAGTACAGCAAATCATTTCCATCTGTCCTTTCAACGGAATAGTACAGCAAATCATTTCCATCTGTCCTTTCAACGGAATAGTACAGCAAATCATTTCCATCTGTCCTTTCAACGGAATAGTACAGCAAATCATTTCCATCTGTCCTTTCAACGGAATAGTACAGCAAATCATTTCCATCTGTCCTTTCAACGGAATAGTACAGCAAATCATTTCCATCTGTCCTTTCAACGGAATAGTACAGCAAATCATTTCCATCTGTCTTTTCAACGGAATAGTACAGCAAATCATTTCCATCTGTCCTTTCAACGGAATAGTACAGCAAATCATTTCCATCTGTCCTTTCAACGGAATAGTACAGCAAATCATTTCCATCTGTCCTTTCAACGGAATAGTACAGCAAATCATTTCCATCTGTCCTTTCAACGGAATAGTACAGCAAATCATTTCCATCTGTCCTTTCAACGGAATAGTACAGCAAATCATCCCATCTTTCTGTGTAAACGAAGAGTAAAGTATATGTTTACCAATCTGTCTGTGTAGACAGAGGAGTACAGCAAATGATCCTATCATGCTGTGCAAAGTTGAATTTGGTTTAAACTCAATCTTTCTCGCTCTCTTTTCTGCAAAGCTGTCTGAGTTTTCATGCAGCCTGATATCAACGTGCTTACTGTAGATACTTCTACATAATAAACATACTGTACACGTAAACAGAATAATAATGAATGATAGACCCTTGATATTGAATAAAACTTTTATTATATAATGTTCATATTAATGTAAAATTCCCCCAAAAAATATTTTAAACACTACTAAAATAGTTAATGTCACAATGAGCGGTATGTACTCTCGCTGAGCGTATATGTTGGCAACATGAGAACATCGGTAAAATAAAAATCCATGGCCATATACACACCGTTATGCGTCCGTCTTCTGACTATTAATGTGTAAGTTTTGTCTCGTTAAATTCCCGACGGAGCGCAGACATCATGCGTCATCTCATTAAACCTTTTCACATCCCAGACACTTTCCTTGTCCCACTTTGATCGTCATATCCGACATCTCAAAACCAATGACAAGCAACATCGCATTACTTCAATATTTCACAATTCAGGGTTTAACAATATAAAATAATACCATCAGAGTCCAGTCTTGAACTATACATTTAATCTAATTAATATAGTAAAATGCTCTCATTGGAGCTGTTACAAAAAAAATAATTAAATAATTACTCATAAAGTCATCGAGAGAGGTGCCATATTATTCAAAAATTAAATTATATGATACGGACACATTTAATTCTGAAATATATAACTCTGACATGTTTGATTTAGATATATGTGACTCTTACATTATGTAACTCTGTAATATGTGATTCTGACATATGTGACTCCAACATATGTGACTCTAAGTTATGTGACTCTTACATTATGTGAAACTGACATATGTGACTGTGATATATGTGACTCTGACATAAATGTGACCCTTAAATTATGTGAAACTGACATATGTGGATCTAACATATGTGACACGAACATATGTAACCCTGGACATATGCCACTCTGACATATGTGACAAATTTTCATTTATTTGAATGAATACAATAATCTTTCATATTAAATAAAGTATAATCAATGGCCCACCTGGGATTAAGATTATACGATTATACACGATACACCTCTTTTTAACAAGGTATTTATTACCTTCCACAGGTTGCAACAAAGACAAAGTACCCGCACCAAGTAAGAATATGTCTCCAGGTAACTCTCTAGCATATAACTTAAGTTGTTTTTTTTTTACGAAATACTATGTCTTGCACATGTAACGTGGCTTATACAAATAGATTTATTTTTACGTAAATCTATGCTTATCTACAGTCCAATACCAATCTTGATATGTATTTCTTATGTAATATAGTATTTTAATTTAACGACACTAAATTTTTCTTATAAATCCTTTATAAAATTTAATACAAGATAATGAGTGATGGGAATGACTATTGAAAAAAATAATTCATACAATTAAAGGAATTTATATGAATCCCAATTAGTGCCCACCCTCCCCCCCCACCCCCCCACAAACACCAGAGGCTCGCAAATGCACATTTTCTCACGTCCCCCAACTATAATAATATTCTAATGACCAAACCACTTTTACAATACAGATTTCTTTTACCGCTGGCGAAATAAAAAAAATTCCCCCAACTATAATAATATTCTAATGACCAAACCACTTTTACAATACAGATTTCTTTTACCGCTGGCGAAATAAAAAAAAAAAAAAGAATCTTATTTAGCGCAGTTACTGGCATTTTCCCCTGTTATTTCCCTTGATGTTTACCTTGATGTTTCCTTTGATGTTTCCCTTGATGTTTCCCTTGATGTTTTCCCCTTTTGTTTCCCTTGATGTTTCCCTTGATGTTTCCCTTGATGTTTTCCTTGTTGTTTCCCTTGATGTTTCCCTTGTTGTTTCCCTTGATGTTTCCCTTGTGGTTTCCCTTGTTGTTTCCCTTGTTGTTTCCCTTGATGTTTCCCTTGAAAAAAAGGACGAACTAATTTTTGGGTGTTGGGGTTGAAAATTAGAAGGACAAAAAAATGTCTTGTCATCAGAAAAGAGTATATGCGCCAAATTTCCACTCGATCGCGTGATCGGAAGTGGGTCAGATAGCCGTCCGAAAAATTTGCCAGACAAAATAATTCATACCAGGTCATCTCTCAAAGAAATCACAGTTCACATTCATTTGTGGGAATGTAACTAACATATCTCACTGTCCCAGTCTTGTCACTTCAGTCATAGGTCTATACAGGACCAGCTCGAGGTACCGGCAACTTGGGCAGTTGTCCAGAATGTCACGTGCTCAGGCCGCCATCAACGATCTCCCGAACTAACAAAAATCATTCCATATGGCAGCCTTGTAAGAGAAATAGAAAGTTTAATAAAAAAAGAATTGCTGACTAGGCTAGAAAAAATCGGTAGGCTTATGTTTATACAGCCCACAGTAGGCTGATTGTTCATACTGCCCACGGTAGCCTGATTGTTCATACTACCCACGGTCGGCTAATTGTTCATTCTGCCCACGGTAGGCTAATTTTTCATACCGCCCACAGTAAGCTGATTGTTCATACTGACCACGGTAGGCTAGTTTTTCCCACTTTCTAAATACAAGTTAAGATAAAAAAAAAACAATATCCTTTCTTTGTTAAAAAAAAATAACTAGTTAATATACACATTAACGAATTCTCAGTTTTTTTCTTTGCACAAATTTGTATGGTCATATTAAAAAGGGGTGCCAAAATAAGCTTGCCTGGGGAGCCAGCCACCGTAGGGCCAGCCCTGAATCTAGATATTACGTCCGTGATTTGAACGCCCTTGCTTCATATCATGCACATTTCCTACTCTAATTATACAATAATAACAAAGAAATGGATGCTATTGATAACAAACGTTTTAAATAATTAACGTTCAGAAAAATTGGTACATGTACAAATGACACTCTACTACACTCGACCTCTATTACAATCGAAACTCTATTAAAATTGACTCTAGTACAACTGACACTATGACATTTGCCACTCTCATACAATTGAAACTCTATTACTGAATACGTGAGTCCGATAAACCAAGAATTGTTTTTTTTCGTCTTCAGATCAATTGATGTATTTGGAGAACACAATTCACTTCCAAGGCCGACTGAGTGAGGAGAGGATCATAGAAATGGCAAAGGAGCTTAACGTCAGAGAGAGGGCCATAAGAGAATGGATCAAAATGACTCGAGACTACCCGAAACACGTCAGCGATTTCCCTGTATAAATGTTTTTTTTTTTTTTTTTTTTTAAATAAGGTGTATTTTATAGACAACATTTAATTTAGAGTTTATTTAGCACTAATTGCTTTAAAAATTATCGCGTCATTGAAAGTTTTTCTTTCGTTTTTTGTTTTGCAATCTTTTTTTTAAATTAAATTTTTTTTTTTTTTTTTTTTTTTTAAATAAGGTGTATTGTATAGACAACATTTAATTTAGAGATTATTTAGCACTAATTGCTTTAAAAATGATCGCGTCATTGAAAGTTTTTCTATCGTGTTTCGTTTTGCAATCTTTTTTTTAAAGTAGTCAATACATGGCCAGATAGAACTTCCACAAAAAAAATGCTGAATTTAGAAACGCCCCCATCCGTAAAATAAGCATTTTTTTTTAAAATCCAAGATAATATGATGGCAAATTCGTTTTAATAATTTTTTCCCATCTATGATAATATAGCAGCAACTACGTTCTATAAACTTTTCTTATCCAGAATGATATGGTGGTAACTACAATCTATAATGTGAATGAAATATTGGGAACAAGACCCGCTTGACATAGAGAATTTAAAAAAAAAAAGAACTCATCATGAGTAAATGTTTGCTAAATAATTTCGTCCGGATTTTATCAGACAATGTTAGATTTAAATTGAAGCATGGAAGACAATAAGCCTCACATTAAAAAAACGACTCTATGGTCGGTTGTAAATACACAATATCTCTCTTTGAAGATGTCCTATGTTATCTGTGTCCTTAAAAAAATCCCTTTTCGTATACAGCAGCCTGTCATCGGGGTTTCGGATGTTTCTGTTCACTTGATCTACCTGATGCTAAAGATTATGTGTTTTAAAACCAAGAAGAAGTAAGACGTTCTATGTATGGCACAAAAAGGGGGGTGGCAGATAAAGAACAAACCCGAACAATAATCTAGTTAGTAAAAAGTACTTTAAAAATATAACTAACGTGCCTTGAATTCTAATAATGAACATAAAAAAAGTAACACTTTCAAAATTATTAATGAATCTTGTGTTAATGTCATACTAAGATTAATATATCTTATTTTTATCTTAAATTTTTTTTTTCCAGTTGTAAAATGTGTGTTGTGCTTCTATTGTTCATACAAAATTTAAACTGCAGCAAAGCAGTCGTGCCGTTTATATTGTCATATTTTCAATACATACAGGCATTTTTCAATACTTTTATTTTCAAATGTATAATTCTAATTTATTTTCTTGAATGGTATCACATGTTACTCTAAAATTAAACATTTGTTATATTACAATTGAAATTTTTGAACAAAGAAAACCTTTGCAAACTGCTGTGTGTGAGATAAAAATAATTTTTTAAAAAGTATTTATTATTTTTTTAAATTAAAAAAATGAACAATTGTTATCGACATATTTTGCATTAGAAATTTTCAGCATATGTTAATAAAATACATAGACATTTACAGCATTTTGATTTTAATAAAGAAAATTTATATAATAGTACTTCTGATTTATTTATAAATGTCACTGCTGATAATTGGTTGACATCTTTCAAGCTGTGTGAAGTACATAAATAGTGTAACAAGGTGGAGTTCAGGCTTGAAAAAAAAAAACGTAACAATTAAAATGACGTTCGATTAGACGCCTTCCACAGCAGACATGACGAAACAAGAAAATATTTTTAAAAATGTATTTGACATTGAAAATTGCAGTCTTCCCTGCTCGCAGTGTAGCTCTGCAAGTCTCTGTGTAGAAAAAATGGTGTACTAAAAATGTAAATTAAAGCCGGTTAAAGGCAAAATGTACCTATCTTATAATTATGTGGTGCATACTGTCAAGGTAAATTAAATAAAGTATTATTAATGTAATATTAGTTTTTTAAACTACAAAAATTAAAATATCTTCTTCAATATTATTTTTTTCTTTTTTTTGTCAAATAAATGTATAGATTCTTACTTAAGAAATAATTCGAGTATTAAAATTTCTAGTATTTCCTTAAATCTTGCTTTAAATAATTCCTTAAAATAAAAATATTGCATGTAATATTAAGTTTTCATGACCAGGATGACATTGTTAGAAAAATGGCTTAACTATTTCCTATCAAGTTTGATTTCTTAAGATCGTTATTTAGCTTTATTCTTACACAATACACAACTTGGTTTATTTTTTCACCTTTTAAAGAATAGTGTTGATTAGGTCGATACTCGAGAAAAAAAAAATTGGAGTATTCATAGTCAAAAAAGTATCAGCAGTAAATAGCTATGCACGTTTGACGTTCAAATAGTATCAGCATTAAAGGACAATGTAGATTTGACCTTCAAATAGTATCAGCATTAAAGGGCAATGTAGATTTGACCTTCAAATGGTATGAGCATTAAAGGGTAATGTAGATTTGAAGTTCGAAACTATCAGCAGTAAATAGCAATGTATATTTGACGTTAAAATAGTATCAGCAGTAAATGGCAATGTAGATTTGACGTTCCAATAGTAAAAACATTTAAGTCAACGCTCAAGTCTAAAGGAAAACAAATTTTAGCTTACAAACAATAATGTATAACTGCGGAGCCGACATCCAATCGCCCACAGAAAAACACACACAAAAAAACCCCACACACGCAGACCAACTCCCATATGCACATACACACACATACACCAACACAAAGCACACACACACAAGCGCCGAAGGACACACACGTCCAAACGTTTCACATGTGCAAAGAGAACATTACGAACACATCACCATCATCACACACGAACAAACTAAGGCACACACACACGCACACAAAGGCACAGACTAACAAATGTACGCATGCTCTCCCCCACACACACACACACTAACACACGCACATTTGCACTCTTCTTTACACCCACACACAAACGACACATAAACACGTACAAAGACACACACACACACATACAAAAACACACAAAATTACACAAGCCAACAACCGAGCACACACTACATAAACGTACGAACAAAAACATACAAACACAAAAATGTGTTATAGATAATGACTTAGTGAAACCATTTAAGGACTACGAACAGACAATATATGGAATGATTATTTTATTGATTATGTTTAATTGGACCTCTTTGAGCACTAAGAACAAAGACTACATGGAATAAATTTTTTATTGATTATGACTTATTGAACCCATGCAAGTACTACGAACAGACACTACATGGAATTTTAATATTATTGATTATATTTTAGTTCACCTATATGAGTTCTACGAAAAGAGACAAAACAAGTTATTACAACAAATATATGAAGGAAAAGAAAATGCAATTTGGTGTAAAATACGGCCGTGCAGATGCCGAAGTGACCAATCAAAACTCTCAAGTTACACCCACGGATTTTTGTTTTGAAAAGCGAAAAAAATTACATACAATTCATTTTGAAACAATTTTTTGTAAAATTTTATTTGGCATAGAATTTAAATGAGGATTTGGCTCTTCCCCAAATCATCTATATGTTTACTGATATCAGAAACCATCTTAGAAAACAGCAAATAATTTTTCAAACAATTTAATCAGAACAAGTTGCATTGTTTAATTATAAATTTGTTTGTGTAAAATTTAAAAAAAATAAAAATATTAGTTTTGTCTCATTGATAATTGTGACTTGATTAGTGAAATCCAATATCCCTTCACAATTTTTGCACGTTTTGATATTCCAATGTCTCCGAAGTACCATCCTTTGTTTCACTCCTTGAGGAAATATTCGATTCTGAATTGTAAAATATAATATGTAAATTGTATGTCCAAGAGTTTCTAAATACAATAGGTAATCTAGTAAGTATATTTAATGTTATATGATGAGAAATCTAATTGAAACTTTGCAATCCGATAAGGGTGTCTATCGTACTAAAGAAAACCTAAGCAGCGATGTTTGTTATTTTAAAACACTTTTCTATGTGTTTTATGCAGCATTTGAAAAATGTGTTTTGTATATATGTGTATATATATTTAAATCTTCAAAATGTATAAAAAATATTAAGTTGTAATTATATAAATTCCCAGTGATTGTTCATTTTATATATCTTAAAACAACACACATTTTTAAAATAATTAAATGCGATTTGCTGAAGTTTTACACAAAATGTAACACCAAGATGGTGAATAATTTTAAAATCTTTTTTGTCTGCCTGTCTTAATAATTAAGTTACATTTAAAAAAGAAAATAACAACAATTATATCAAACAATTTATGATAATATATAAAATTATGTTTTAAAAAATGACATTAATGATAAAAAAGACTTACTACATAATTAAATAATAAATCTATACTATCAACAGAAAATAATTAATTCAAAAGTGTCAAATAAAAATTGAAATTTAATAAAAACCGAAGTTGATTAATATATATATTTTAAAAAAAAATCTTATCGAAATTATCATTTAAAGACTTTTATTTTTTTTAAATAATTACCCGTTGCAGCGCTATCTGATGCTGTAAAAGTGATACATTATTCCATTTACTTGACGGATAATAGATATCGGAGGTTGGAGGTTTAAACGTTTATTGTAAAAGTTTTACATATACCATTTACATTAACGATAAAACATAGACGAGATACGTTTATAATATAAAAAAAATAATAACAATTTGAGAAACGATGCATTTAACACTTACATTTTAGCGTCACTTAAGAAGGAATGCGTACATCAATTACAGTAAGAGAATGCGTATATAATTTACAGTAGGAGAAATGCTTACATCAATATCAGTAGTAGAAATGCATACATCAATATCAGTAGGAGAAATGCATGCATCAATATCAGTAGGAGAAATGCATACATCAATATCAGTAGTAGAAATGCATACATCAATATCAGTAGGAGAAATGCATGCATCAATATCAGTAGGAGAAATGCATGCATCAAGCATATTAGGGCAACTGAGTACACAAATATCTTTAGTAATATGCGTACATCAGGCCCACTAGAGATATGTGTACACCAATGTTAGTATGAGAAATGCGTACATAAAAATCAGTAGGAGAAATGCTTACATCAATGTTAGATTGGACAATTGCGAAAATTTGTAAACAAGATCAGGCACTTTTGGAGAAATGCGTAAACCAATATCAGTTGGAGAAATGCATACATCAATATCGCTAGGTGATAGCGTACATCAATATCAGTAGGATGAATTACATGAATTACAGATGGCGAAATGCGTAAATCATTTGCAGTAAGAGAAATGTGTACATCATTCACAGTAAGAGATATGCGTGCATCAACCACTGTAGGAGAATAGTTACATTTTTGTGAAATTAACGGTCAAACAGAAACTAAGGGTTCTTGTTGAGAGAAACATAATATTCAAATAACAAATGCATTTAAGTCGTCTATGTGGAGAGAAACATAATATGTAAATGATAGATGCGTTTGAAGCCATCTTTGAATTATCAAATTACCATTGATGCATGTTTATTAAATTCAGCGTGCTCTTGATCATGTGAACATTTTGTGATAAGGGTGCTAATAAGGGACGCAATGCATGTGTCGCAGCATTAAGACAACAAGAATGGGTTTACTTCCTTAAATAAATGAGCCAAACATTGGCTTAGCGCTTTTTGATAAAATCGGAAAAAACATTTATTTGACACACAAAGAGAATTACAAAGTCTTAATTCCTATGCTTCTTTATTAATTTTTATTAAAAAATAATAGCATAATTTAGCTATTTATCTATATATGTATTTATTAATATCATATATATATATATAACAATCTTTCATGTGTGTGTGTATATGCCACAATTTCAAAAAGTAATACATTATTATTATTGTTATTATAAATGGTTTTATATAGCGATGTACACCAAAATAAAATTCTATAGCCAACATCGACAATAAAATTAATAAACTTCATATCTTATTATTTTTTTTTTTTTGATTTTAAAACTAAAGTTTTGTAATCTCAATCGTATTTGCAATAAATACATCATGTTTTTTATGTTATGTAAACAACATTTTAAACTTGCCTAGATTGAAAATTCGCTTGGACACTTCACCTTCAGTGCTTCCTGTGAGAAAAAGAAAATAATGCAGCATATATTTTATTTTTTAAATTGGAACATATTTTTGTTTTGTATGTGTTTACTTAATGTCCTTCATACAATTTACATAACTTGCGTTTCTTCTTTCTCTTTTTCATTTAGGGCAGACTATTGGATACATTTCTCAACTACACCAGTGGCCGAGGCGAGATATATTAGTTATTTTAATTTTTTATTTCATATTTTATATAATTGAAATAACTAAACATTATTATAAGGAATGATCATCAAATGTGAGAGGAGTTCAATAGCAATTATGACTATGATAATAAATTTAGCTGGCCGAGAGAATTCCAGCGTGTTAAGTAGAGGAAGATACTAAAAACAAGGTATTGTAAAACCTAAAACCTAAAATTATAAAAAAAACTGGTACAAAATGTTGTAGTCAAGAAGAAAGCAATAGAATTCTAGGATACCCTTACAAAATAGACGTTATTTTTTTTTTATTTGAAAAAATTGAATTTCTTTCTTTATTAAATTTATCTAAGTTTAGTTAAGATTTTCTGTGCCTTAATTTTCAGGAGAAAAATAAATACAATCATGTATAGATGACGGTTTTCGGAACATTATTTTGCAAGCACTGCTCAATATATTGATTATACATTCCAGATAATTTCATTCAGGAATTTACATTTTTTATTTGAAAAGAAATTAAAGTTAAAAATTACCAAGTAGATTAAGTATTTATTTCTAGCGTGTCACAATTCAAATGTATAAGCATAAATTGTATAGATAAAGGAAAGTCAGAAAAGGAATCCTGAAGTAATTTTTATTTTTACAATAATTTTATATATTTTAGGTACTACTCGCTCTTATCAAAAATGCCAGACTATCTCGATTTTTATTCATACAAACTCTCATTAAGCTTTAAAATCAAATACGTATGCTCAAGTGCTTCCCTAAATTAACTATAAACATTTTATTTCATCAAAAGGGCCATATTTATAAAATTTCTTGTAATCATTGAATTTGTTGTACATCAAACTTATTGCCACTCTAAGCTTCCTATGCGTATTGGTTGATACCGATTCTGATCAGGTGTCACTAAATATTAATTAGTTTCTAAGAATTAATTTTGTTTATTAAAATGGCATCAACCATAAAACAATTTTCCAACTTCCAAATGTGATCACTTATTTTTTGCAAGCACCACTCTTTAAACATCTCATCTTGAATGGGAATGTATTTCTATTTTAAGAAGTTTATGCAATGCCAAGTTTTGACCTTGTTATCATATGATAAATAGTATTTAAGAAGGTATGTGTACAAAATATGTATAATTTAATTTAAATATGTAATCTAGCTTTGTCTGATTATTTCCCTTTTTTAAAAAATGATGTCTTTAGCCAGTCCTATACTAAAAATATGATGTTAGGTGCTTAGACACAAACTTATGAACCTCTTTTCGCAAAACAAATTTCATATTAAAATGGTTTAGAAATGAACAATGTAATCCCGAGGTCTTTAAAATTCTTTGTACACCAGAACATCATTTATGACTACCAGTGTACTCTGTGATTCTTTTAATGATATGAACCTCAGTATAATAATACTTGTAATAAAGGGTACCTCTATAATTATACTTGTATTATTATGCACCCCGTATATTGATACTTGTAATTATGTGCAACCCCTTATACAACTTAATAAATTGTATTTTATTCAATTGGTTTGTTGTTTTTTCTTTTAGTAAATGCAATTACAAATATTTGGTCGTTTTTCTTTTCGAAAAATATATTTCTAAAGTCTAAGGTTTTATCAGATTACATGTAAATTTATTGACATTTACGATATTTATCTAGCCTTTTTTTATAGCTTTGGTTATTATAATGATAATACATTTTTGTAACACTCATTTGAAACTTTGTAAATAATAATTACTTAAATCTGATTTTATTAAAGGACACTTAAAGTCATTTTTAGAGACATTAGCAACATAAGTAACAATTGTGTTATAACATTAAATCCTTCATATACTAAATCCTTTTTGTAGGCCTATAATTTTGATGATTTTAAAAATGTACTATAGAACACCCTACACCCATTTCAATGTAAGGCGATTAAGGAAATTAATTGTCTGATAGAAAAATAAAACCATAAGAGAAGAACACTACCGAGTCAATAGTTGTCCACGCAATTGTTTGCACCCACTTCCAGATGTCGTACACATGGGAGACAGGACGTCAACTCTTTGACAGATGTATTGAACGCCTTTGTAACATTACGCAAATAAGGCAGTGCTACGGTAGAAGCTGGTCTTGTTTACATTGTGTTTAAGTCATGTCTTCTCTTGTGTCTCGTACGTGAAATTTGGCTGACTCAATGTTTGAGAACGCGACCATGTGCGGATTAATAATAATTTAGCTACCTTGACCTTGAATACATGTAAACGTAGTCCATAGTCTTCAGATATAGAATTCTTTAGAACTTACTAAACAGGCCGTGATACATGAACGACATGTAACCCCTTTCTGGACAACACTGTCTACGAAAGACTATAATAAGCTGATCTACAGAATAAACGAAATAGAGATTGGGAGACAAAGAGAAAGACAGAGTTTATGAGACGTGGCTAGGGACGTAGACTAACATACTGCACTGATCGTAGATATTGTCAATTATCTTTTGTGGGTATGTGTGTGAAACCTCCAACATTGAACCGTACAAGATCATTGATGTGGTTTAAGTGAATAGACTTAGTTGTAATCTATTTTAATTTATATTTTAAAGATTTTTAATACCATTTTTTTTTGTATATAGCCCTAGTTTGGATTTCGTTGCTTATTAATTTGTTAAATTAACTGTATCGTCTTTTGCTATGTAATGTTTGTCACGCGCCTTAGTGTAAAGCAAGAGGTAATATTCTAAAAATATTATAGTGGTGCGTAACATGCAGCTTCGCGTCCCTAAACAATTTAATAAAATTAACAACAAGCGGACGGCGGATTTTATTTTCAGTGCAATCATTACCTATACAAACAGACCAAACTGAGTGAATTTGTAAAACAAGCTGATCCAAATTTACGAAGCCTTCACATCACTTTGCTTTATTGTCGAAGCCAATCTCCAATTAAACGTTGCTCCGCCCTTCCACGTATCAACCATAAGCATTGTACCCACTTCTACACTTTACTTTTGATTTAAGCCAGTATTTAAACCCTCACTTGTTATTTTTCTGTCAAAATTCTGCAGCTACCCTCTTGGGTACTACATTTAGCTAGGTTTTATTTTAATTATGTTTTACTGTTTGTTAGCTGAGCAATGCGTTTTTACGAAAAGTTCGATGTTTTGTTGCATTCTGCTTTTTGTCCGGTGTTACCATACTTTTTTTCATTCATTTCCTTTTTTTAAACCTAATTGCAGTATTCATCCCTTATCACCAGTTCAGAAGATAGGAAATTTAACTAAATCTGCAACATGTAGACATATTTACGAACATTATGACACTGAGATTTATATAATGTTAGAAAATCAATACAAAATAGATCCTACCTGCACTTGATTTTCCTTTCCTTGACACAGATGTATTCTTGGTGACTAAAAAAAAAAAATGTTGTTAAAATAATGTTAAATCGAATTCTTATTATATGTATTGCTAATTATGTTAAACTTAATTTTCATCCGACGCACGTGAAAAATGTAATTTTACATAATTTAAAAATATATATTTAAGTATTCAATAATATACTTACAGTAGTATAGAACAGATAGAAAAGCCATTACACCCGCTACCATTATTGTCATAAAAACTAATTTGATGGATAAACCTGAAACTAAGTAGTCATAATTATATAAACAAGTTAAAACATATATTTGTAAAAAAAAAATCTAAAAAAAACCAACATTAAATAGCTGGAGATTTAAAAAAAAAAATCATTTCCATTCCTTAATGGCAATGACTCTTCATACCCGCGTACCAGAAGTGAGAGGTATGAGCTAAAAAACAATTTAAAATATATTTGTTTGGTAAGTAAGGCAAAATGAGGTACACAATGAAAGATAATTGAATGGACTAATCGAAAGGACTAAATGATTATAAACTTACTTCTTCAGTTTAGCAACA
Source organism: Lymnaea stagnalis (assembly GCA_964033795.1). Lineage (NCBI taxonomy): Eukaryota > Metazoa > Mollusca > Gastropoda > Lymnaeidae > Lymnaea > Lymnaea stagnalis. The sequence continues at coordinate 19,397 of CAXITT010000025.1, read as the reverse complement.
ATAAACTACCAGAAATTACATCCGAATAGCTTGAGTCTAATGGTACCCGGGTGCGAATAGTGTCGCTGCGTGTCTCCGTCCATTTTGACTCAGGGCTATTCTGATGTCATTTGTGGTAGTTAGTTGCAGTTAAACTGAAGAATTCAGTTTAAAACATATAGTCCATATAATAATCTATGTATATATAAATGAATGTTTATATGTCTGTATGTCTGTATGTCTCGTTTGCGCTCCTACACCATTTATGCGATTGCAACAAAACTTTAATCAGTTGTTGTCCACATAACTGGCCATTTAAATAAATTATTAAAAACCTTATCAAAAGTTTCGTTCCTAGCCGTTGACCCTTAATTCGTTTTTTTTCTAATATGAGCTTGTAAAAATATTTTCCACATTTATCCGATTCATATAAATCTTTGTTAAAATGTTGCGAACATGTTCATAAATATTTCTAAATTATTACGATAGTTTTAAATTATTCAGTTTTGAGCCAGGGGCGTCATATTCGTTTTTCCTTATATGAGCTATAAAAATATATTTTCAAACCGTATGCGCTCCTACACCAATCATGCGATTGCTACAAAACTTAGCGAGTTGTTGTCCATGTGCTTGTGCATTTTACTGTGTTATTTAAACACTTTTAAAAACATTCTGTTTTCGGCCGTTGGCCCTTAATTCGTATTTGTTGTAATATGAGCTATGTAAAAAATATTTTTCATATGCGCTCCTACGCCATTTATTCGATTCCGATAAAACTTTGGTGAGATGTTGCTAGCTTCTTTATAAAGATTTCTAAATAATTACAACCGTTTTAAGTATTCTGTTTTGAGCCAGGGGCCTCATATTCGTTTTTCATAATATGAGCTATATAAATATATTTTCAAACCGTATGCGCTCCTACACCAATCATGCGATTACTACAAAACTTAGTGAGTTGATGTCCATGCATTAGTGCAATTTACTGTGATATTTAAACCCTTTAAAAACATTCTGTTTTTGGCCGTTGACCCTTAATTCGTATTTTTTTTTCTATGAGTTTTGTAAAAAATAATTTTCATATGCGCTCCTACGCCATTTATTCGATTGTAATAAAACTTAAAACTTTGGTGAGATGTTGGAAGCACGGCCACATAGATTTTTAAATTATTATAAACTTTTCAAAATATTCTAAATTTAGCCAGCGGCCTTATTTACGTTTTTTTCTTATACGAGCTATATAAATATAATTTCAAAACGTATGCGTTCCGGCACCATTCACGCGATTGCGACAAAACTTTGACGAGTTGTTATCTATAAACATAACCATTCATTACAACACTTTTAAAATATTCCGTTTTGGGCCGTTGACCCAAATTCTTATTTTTTCTTATATGCGCTTTGTAAAAAATAATTTTCTATGCGCTCCTATACCATTTTTCAGAATGCGATAAAAATTTAGTGAGATGTTGTTCTATCGCCCACAAAGGTTCTTAAATTACTACAACCGTTTTAAAATATTCAGTGTTGAGCCAGGGGCCCTATGTTTGTTTCTTACAAAATGAGCTATATAAATATAATTTCAAACCGCATGCGCTCCTACATCATTCAAGCGCTTGCGATAAAACTGAGGTGAGTTGTTGTCCAAGCCAGAGCATTTTTCTAAGCCATTATAACTCTACTAAAATATTCCGTTTTTTTTTTGGCAATCGCCCCAAATTCGTGTTTTTTTCCTTACATTAGGAGCTTTATAAAAAATAATTTCCGTATGCGCTCCTCTACATTATTACAATGCGATAAAATTTTAGAGAGATGTTGTGCGCGCGCCCGCCCGCAAAGGTTTCTTAAATGATTACAACCATTTTAAAATACTCCGTTTTTAGCCAGGGGTCCTATGTTCGTTTTTTCTATATAAGCTATACAACTATAATTTTAAGCTATACAACTATAATTTCAAACAGAGCTAAAGCATGAATGGATAGCTTTTTAATCAAATACAAATAGTGATATTAAATTGAGTGTGTGACATATTAAGTAGGTTTCTGAAGTAATACAACAATTCTACAATATTCCATTTGTGGAGGGGGGTCCTAAATTCGTTTTCCACACTTCTATTATCTATATAATTATAGTATGCATTTCTATACCATTCATTCGATTGTGATCAAACTGGGTCAAGTGAAATGCGCACTACCGAAAATGTTTCTAAATTAAAAAAAAACATTTTACAATATTCCGTTTGGGCCAGTGACCCTAATTTCATATTTTCTTCTAAGAGCTTTGTAACTATAATTTCGAACAGAGCTATTGCATGTGTGGAAGTAGCTGAATCCACCGGCAAATTTTTCAAATTTAGTACATCCATTGTACAATATTCCAATTAGGGCTGGGGACCCTAAATTCAATTTATTTCTTAAATGAGCTTCATCAATATAATTTATAACGAAGATATCAACACTACCGCCCTTGAACAAATGACACATTTGTAGTAAAGCAGAGAAAACACGTTTTTACATTTTTAGTGTAGAGAGTATTTTTGTTATGTGTATAAATAAGCTTGAATTTTGTGACGCATTTTAGAATCGGAGATGACATCGAAATCGCGTTTTTTTTTCAACTAAGAGTATTTCTTGAATAGAGTCTTATAATTTCAGAGTTGTTTTGTGTTATGTAAATACATTTTACACCAATCGATGGTTTCTCGAGTAATTAAATAACACACTTGACAGCGTAGATATTGAACTATGGTCATTTTTTACCTCTGGAATTTACGATTTATAAATTAATGAGAAACTATACAACTGGAAATCTCCTGCCAACAATGAACGTACCTATTGTGCGAGGTTTTCATGTAAAAAGATGGGAGATCCTAACGTGTGAGAATTACATTCACCATCAAAACCATTATCATTGTTGGTATCAGGTGACAATAGCCAATCGAAACATTTCTTGGCAAACATACGCAAATGCAATTCATGTTTCCAAATGACATCGTTCGGTGCAACAAATATCGTGCGCGAGAATTACATGCCAACATTTAAAGTAAAGTGAAATGCCAAATTTACCATCGTGTAGGATCTCTAATGCTAATGCCAAACACAGATCACAAATGTCTTCAAATGATTTCATGGGGAATACTGATGAGCAAATCGATCAACGTTGTCATATAAATACGGGCTCCAAACGAGAAATCGTCACTGCAATGCAAACGTTATTTTTGCAACACAACGAAGTAATTCAAATGTATAGAGTTGCACTTGAAAAGATGCCGACTGATGAATGCACAGTCATAGTTAGAGCAGACTAAACACCTGTCGGCAAACATGAAAGACAATACATTGCACCAACAATTGATGAAGTGGCGATCATTATAGTTGGCAAAGAATTTAACTCAAGTGATATAATTCTTCATCGCAGAAGTGTTGATGTTCAGCGAGTCTCAGAAACTCATCGCTCATACGTTTGATTGCAATATCCTATTTTATTTTGGCAAGGAGAAGATGGATATCATTTTGACATCAAATTGAGAAATTTGAATAAGAAAGACAGTGCCATAAAATACTATTCATATCGATTGATGATTCATGAGTTGGGAATGACCTCTTGGAATCGATCAGCAAACAACTTTTCGCTCTTGATTTGCAACGAGAAACGCACTTTGATATCGAAGCATTAGGTACGGTACATTTTTTCAAATGAATCTTCCGAAATAGGTTCCATTGAAGTTACTATTTTAAATGGAAAAATTAAACTAGGTGATGTACTTTTGCCATTCACCCCAATGATTACAACATATATGCCATTTGAATTCAAACGCCTACAGTTTCCGATGCGACACGCGTCTACAATGACTATCTTCAAAGCACAGGGACATTCGCTACAAGTTTGCTGACTAAATTTGGAAAACCCATGCTTCGCCCATGGACAGATGTATATGGCCTGCTCTCGCGTCGGAAAATCTTCTGATTTATTCGTGTATATACCAGATGGAAAAACAAGAACAACTTTGAGTATTTAAAAGCTCTTGAAGAAAAATAACATGCAAACACTTTCTTTCCTTGAGTGGCATTGCAACGCATGCCGGGTACTCGCTAGTACTACTAATAATTACTAATAATATTGTAAAATATTGTAAAATATTTTTATTAAAAAAATTATTCAATTTTTATGTATATATCAGTTTATTGTGTAGAACTGTAGATTGATAAAACATACAGAATTAGGCAAGAGAAAAAACAATGTGGAGTCAATTCGTCCAAGTACGTGTAAAGATTGTCAATCTCCATTTGTAATATCAAGAAGATAAAATGAAATTGAAGACATTGTAAATATTTTATTAATGACATGTTTAATATATATTAAGGAGACATTACCCTCGCCACAGTCCAAGCAAACTGGCGTTGTCACTGAAAATGAACAGAAAAGAAGTAAAATAAACGTATGAATTTGGTGGAAAGTATCAAATTCAGGTCATCAAGTAGAATCAGGTCAAAATTTAGAAATAAATACATTGACTTGTGAACCAAAAAGAGTACACAATATGCTATCAAGAACTCGGCGTTATCTTTTCTATTAAAACATCATCGCCTTCGCTTTCTTTAAAAGCTCAAGAAAAATAGCCTCACATTCCCTCCTCCAGTAACTCAATAATCAAATAATCTATTTCGTATAATATTTGAATATTTACCCGTAATACAACTCATTTCGATACAAAATATATGAATTATTATGTTATATCCCTTACTTGACTCACGCCACTTATATCCCTCCTAATACTCCACTTATATCTCTATGTGAGATATTCTGGGTTTTTAGAAGATTTGGCCTTGTCTAAGATGTAGATTACTTGCCTGGCACGGTCTTACACTTTACAATGACGGCCTATCTCTCTCTCTCTATCTCTCTCTCTCTCTCTCATAAATAAACAAAAGCTCCAATGAGCTACACAGTACTTTATTATTGAAGATAATAATCACAATGATTCATAGACATCAGTATTCTGCTATACAATACATTATCACGCATAAAAGATACCCACACACTTTCAGTAATAAAATGTCAGATCTCCGAACACTGAATTCATTTCAGAGCAATCCAATCCGGAAGATTCAACTCCAAGTATCTCTCGCACTCTAAAACTGTGAACATAAGACTGCATCAACATAATCTCCGTGAACACACTGCCTCGTTCAAGAGATTTCTTCCACTTTCATAATCAACATTCCATTTACTCGTAACTAAAACGTGCAGTCGTGACGTGATATGAAAAACGTTCATCCCGTATCACTAAACCCCTACGTCAACAATTCCAAACACACACACACTACAGCTGACTTCATGACCTTGGCCCTCTACTCCGACCAACTCCTCTTTTATCCCTCATCTAACTCGCTTATCTTCTAACCCCGTTGACTCCCTCCATTGACCCTCCCCGACTTAATCCTCTTATAACCCTTCTCCAACTAGCGCCTCTTATTAAACTTCCTAAGACTCAATACGCACATAACGCTTTTTCAACTCATTACTCTCATAACCTTTTTCCATCCCAGTACACTTTTTACCCATCTTAAACCCAGTAAACTTATAACTCTTTAGCCCAGTAAACCTATAACCCTTCTCCAACCCAGTTAAATTATAGTCCCTATAACACTTACTCATATCATCCAATGCCGTCGAACCCTACGGCGTGATTAAATTATAATAGATAATCCTACTTAAGCATTAATAACCAAAGACTGCTCCTATTCAAGAGCAGTGCATAAAGTAAGTACAACTGTCTATTATTAAAAGGTTCGACGAATGGCCGAGTGGTCTTAACAGACAAAAAATGGACTCAAGTTAAACTCCGAGCAAAAGCGAAAACCTTACCATCAACATTGGTAATCCTTAACTTTGGATTGCAACTAATCTTTGATAATGAAAACTTTAAAAGTAAAACTAGGAGATGGAGTCCCGTAGGACGATAACCTTGACACAATGAAAAGCTTTGCATTTCATTTACTGCTACCTGTTCAATTAACACTCGTTTGGACTAAGTCATCAATGTGATCAATTAGGCCAGGACGAGAGAGTGATGTTGACGATTAAGGACCTTTCGAAAAAAATACCTTTATCATAAATGCAAGTGAAGTGCGAAAAAATATAAAGATCATTAAGAACATGTATTGAGTACAGATTTTAATGTATTTGATAACAATGCATATGTTTATAATATATGTATACTCTTACTTACTGTATTCACAATCGGTGCATTCCGTCGTTATTGTGGCTATGCCTGATAATTAGTTAAAAACAAATTGAATTGTTAATAAAACATGTAAAAAAGATTTTTACACTAACAATTATGTTTAAAAATTTGTGTACAGTCAAATACTATGTACAAACCAGCAATCACCAGTGTAAAATTCAAGACATAAGATCATGCAACTTTCGATGAATCGTATCATTTAGAATTAATTTTAGTATAATTTTAGCTAGAGATGTTGTATTTTGAACTTGTATTTACCATGTGAATTACAATCTAGCATGTCGAATTAAAATATATTTCCTTTATTTTTCTTAAAACTTTATAATTCAAACTACCTTTTAAAAAGAAATCAAATACATGTAAAGTTTAAAAAATCACTGAGTTTGAGAATTAATTAATGTTAGTACTACAGTTGTCTTATACAGCGTGGTACCCAAGCCTAGGGCTAGGCTTACCACCAACCGCATAAATTTAATTTTAAAAAAAGAAAATAAACTTTAATATTAAAAAATTGTTAAATAAAAAAATTCATTAAAAAACACATCAGAAAAAAAAAGATTGTTCACAATGACTTTGATTATTTCATTTGGGATTTTACCGACTATAGCGAGTTTATTTTTGTTTAATTTATTTATTTTTCATTTTTTTCATTTATTTTTTTAATATATAACAATTTTTCTCTACTACTTTAAAACTATGTTTACTTTTAAAATGTGTCATCATTACGTTGATCTCGAAAACGAAAATATTCATCACATATGCCTATGTGTAGGGATCATGGACGATGGCTAGCCCTTACATATTTTTTAAAATTTTAATGTTACTTTTAATTTGCCTCCTAAAGAAACATTAAAACTATTAAAGTAATTTAAAAGATTTTGAAAGAAAAACTGAAAAAAAAAACTTTTGGGGTCACAATAAAGAGAATTGTTTACCGCGAAAATTGCACGGGAATGTCTTTGGTTGTTTACATTTGTCAGTGTAGGAGAATTCATAAAGATTTTGTCCCATCAACAGCTCGTCATACAACCGTACACATGTAGAGTTTGACATTAACCTGACAGTGCCGTTAGTTTTAATGGTCAAATTGGGCAATTTTAAATTGTTGTCAGTGGCCAGATCAGTAGGTGGAAATACGTCACAGCTCTCATGAGGTCCGCGCATGCGTCAGTCCTGAGTTTTTCTAACAGATTATGTCATTTGGGTCATTTACTCTCAAGACTGGCTTCAGACTCACTGACATCATCTCTGGCTTCAGACTAACTGACATCATCTCTGGCTTCAGACTCACTGACATCATGTCTGGCTTCAGACTCACTGACATCATGCCTGGCTTCAGACTCACTGACATCATCTCTGGCTTCAGACTCACTGACATCATCTCTGGCTTCAGACTCACTGACATCATCTCTGGCTTCAGACTCACTGACATCATCTCTGGCTTCAGACTCACTGAGATAATGCCTGACTTCAGACTCACTGACATCATCACTGGCTTTAGACTCACTGACATCATCTCTGGCTTCAGACTCACTGACATCATCTCTGGCTTCAGACTCACTGACATCATCTCTGGCTTCAGACTCACTGACATAATGCCTGACTTCAGACTCACTGACATCATCTCTGGCTTCAGACTCACTGACATCATCTCTGGCTTCAGACTCACTGACATCATGCCTGGCTTCAGACTCACTGATATATTATTATATAAATATTTTTTATGTTAGTTTATTCATACACTGTATATATATATATATATATATATAAATATATATTTATATCTATATATATATATAGATATAAATATATATATATATATATATAAATATATATTTATATATATATATATATTACAATCAAGATGGCCAATTTATTATATGAATATCTTTTTATCGGTCACTCATCCGTCAAAATTGACAAGGATCATCTTGTCATCCAGTTATATCATAGATATATCAATGTATTAACAATCAAATTAGTAAACTCATATCGTGTTTATAAAATATGTTTACAGAAAGTTAACAAAGTCATATCGTGTTTATTTAAATATGTTGACGGAAATTTAAGACATTTATATCAGGTATATATAAATTTTCTGATAGTGATGTATTTTTATTTGTATAATTAATATAAAAATGTATTGGTGTTTATGTTAGGTTTGTGTTTGTTTACATAAGTTATATTAAAAATTACTTCCTAAAAATACCTCGATTAAAAGTAATTATGCGACCCAAAAGCTGACAGCCTCTGATTTACACTCTGTTCAAACTTAATTTTCAGATAAATTTAAGGAATAAAAATAAAACATTAAAAATACAATAAAATAATTCCTTTAAATATTCCAACATGTTCCTACCGTATATCAAGCAGTTGTAGTTACCTGAAAGTAATGACATTTTAATGCTGGGAATGTATTGCTGCAACATTTGTAGGTTCTATTTTTAGGATGCATAATCTTCGATTGTAAATGTTAGGTTTCATTAAAATAGGATGTCATGTTTGATATGATTGATGTGAACACGTTGTTACGGCAAATTTTGACATAACTTCTATGTAACCAGTAGGATTAATCTGAGAGTTTATTTTTCCTTCCGTGTAAACAAGAATCTATATTTTTGATTATCCAAGTTTTCAAATACTATGTACGAACCAACAGTCACCAATGTAAAATTCAAGACATAAGATGCACGCAACTTTCGATGAATCGTATCATTTAGAATTAATTTTAGTATAATTTTAATTAGAGATGTTGTATTTTAAAATTTTATTTACCATGTGAATTACAATCTAGCATGTTGAATTAAAATATATTTCCTTTATTTGTCTTAAAATTTTATAATTCAAAGTACCTTTTAAAAAGAAATCAAATAATAATAATAATAATAATAATAAAGTTCATTTCAAAAACACGCTTCATCCCCAAAGGCTCGAAGCGCGGTACAAAGTCAACAAAAAAACAAATCTATAATTTACCACATTTAAAACAAACGCAACACTGCAAAAACTAATTACAAGCATACAATGTCAAAGTCTTTCAACCCATTTCAACCGTGAGCAACACAGCCAATATGCATTAAATGGAAAATATGGTAGACAATCATCCCAGTAAGTGTTTGCGAAATAAATGTGTCTTTAAATCGGTTTTAAAGGACTCCAGTGTCTGGATGTTTCTGAGATCGAGTGGAAGGGCGTTCCAAATTGTTGGACCAGCAAATGCGAAAGTGCGCTTTCCGCAAGTCTCAAGGCGAACACGTGGTGTCAAGAGTTTGCCACTGTCGGATGAGCGGAGTTGTCTA
>CAXITT010000024.1:2731620-2756989 GCA_964033795.1 Lymnaea stagnalis | reverse complement strand
CCCCCCCCCCCCCCCCCTGACTGTTTATTGCTCAGGTGAAGCCAAATACAGATCTATAAACATGTCTCACTAGCACACCGACAGTGAATGAAATTAGATCCATTTAAGTGCTTGCCTTGGGAGATATTAACAAACCAAAACCAGCCTATCACACCAGAGAAAGATTACTGTGAACATACAAGTTACAAGACAATCCAGACCATTTTTTCATTAGTTCATGACATAAAGACTTTTACACCATAGCGCCCCCCCATTTTTTTTCTAGACTTTCAGTGGGTAATATATTGCACTTTTTGTTAAGGTGAGAAATGTATTTTTAAAAAAAAAATGCTGATAAAATATTAAAGGCTACCTTAAACAATAATTTATAAAGAAAAAAATAATAACAACACTGAAAGAGACATCTTATCCCACACCTGAAACTCCAAAAAAAAACAAAACAACAACAACATCATTGAATGCTGAAATCATTTCTCAACTTATTGAGTGGACAATTTATAAGAGACCCTTTCATATAATGTTTGAAGATAGCAAGTACATGAAAGTGACAGAGGAACTGAATATTTCCAAAGTGAAGAAGAAAAATAATAATCTGTCATTCAATTCCCTATTTATGATTCAGAGTTTTAATATTTTACTCATGTTATGAAAACATGTGGGAATGCAACAATTTTATCATTAAAAAAAAATAAAATAAAATAATGATCCATCTTTGAATTTCACATGCCAAAAACACTGGGGAGTTGCCATCCGCCCTTCTTCTAGAAATAAGGCAGATGTGTGCTGTGGTCAGCGGCTTGATTTTTCCCACCACCCATGGTGGACAATGGTTTCTTATCTTGGAATGTGTTGCTTACAGTAAGCAGTCCTTTCACAAAGTTTAAAAAAAAAAGGAAACATAGATCAAATATACACAATTTGATAAACTTATTTTCTCTCTCTCTTGAGTATAACTCTACTGCTTGTAACCACAACAGATCTATGTTAGTTCTAAAAATGGACATAAATACTTTTGAGTTAAATTTCAAAAGAATCAGGCACTGTCAAACTGAATCATAAATCAAGAACGGCAGTAGATTGCAAATATGCCACTACAATATTATGTAATCCATTTATAAAAAATGATTTAGCTTGACAAGCACTTGTGAAATGCAGTACACATACCAGGCGCAATGTACACTGTGACTAGCAACTAGCCTGGAAACAATGTACATGGTGCCAACATGGCACGAAATACAAAATCATATTATGTACACAGCCCACTGACCGTCGTGTGTATGTCCTGTTTTATCTGACTTTATGTGCATCGCCCAATCATATCATTAAGTTCAAGATTTCTCCAGTCGCTCCTCACATCATCAAGATGATTATCGTAATCTCTGACTTGTCGCTGGGCACCAGCCTTGAGAAGGGCATAAACACACTGCTCTTTTTGAATTTCCTCTTCTGTTGAGCTGCTCCTGGAAAAGTAATGAAGACTTATCAGCTTTTTATAATTCAGTGATGGAAATACAAGGAATATATAATTTTTAGGCAAATACTCTTTTTTTCCCCATCATTTTAATGGGCCATAACTAGTGATGTGTATAAGCAGTAATCTTCTCCTGTCTTATGGGTTAACAAATTCTTACTTTTTATCCACCTCTTTCCAGCCGGTCTCTTTTGGTGTAAATATTTTATAGGGCTGAGACACAGCATCAGGTCTAACTTTACTATTGTCAATCTGCAAAATAAAAGTCAGACACATATACTAGGCACTCCAATACTTTCGCCGCCCGCAATAGAAAAACGAGGCCTGCCGAGCGGCGATCGCTGTGATCAGCTGGCGCTTTTCGTTTTCGGTAGATCTCGGTGATTACCGTTGTTTTGCGTCATTTCTTAGGCACTCCAATACTTTCGCCGCCCGCAATAGAAAAACGAGGCCTGCCGAGCGGCGATCGCTGTGATCAGCTGGCGCTTTTCGTTTTCGGTAGATCTCGGTGATTACCGTTGTTTTGCGTCATTTCTAAAAATAGAGGACTCTCCTTAGTTTTATTCAAATCTGCGATGCATGCCGGTTACAAGGGTATGAATTAAGTGGAAATCTGACCTTGCTGAGACGATTAATTGGAAAGTTGACTTGGGGTAAGTGAGTTTGCTGTGCAATATTTTTTTTTTAAAATTGCGTTTGGACTTGGAAATTACTTGTTCGCATAGATTATATATTTTAAAAGCAGAAACACTTATTTTAAAGAGTATAGATCGTCCCCAAAATTTATGAGAGCTTGAACCGTGTGACTAAAAATTCAAGGTTGCCAAGTCGTGGCCATTTTTTCCCCCTCGATCTACCGGAAGTGGTAAATCTCTAATGTAAACAGTGGTTATTATTATTTAAAACTTTTTCCAAACAACTAAATAAATATTTCCAGTATTATAACTTAGCAGTTTGATTTTAAATATACACTTTTTAATAACTGGTTTTTAATAATAATTACACTTTAGGCTTATATAGTTATTATATAAGAGCAGGCTTTGGATCAATAAAACTAATACTGAGATTAAAACAACAAAGTCAAAGTGATAAAAGTGCTTTGACATACAAATAGCAATGAATTAGATAGTAAGATAGCCCCTAGTCCTAGTTATTATCAGCTATAAGTGTACATATAATAAAGAAAAATGTGTAGCCTATTTAAAAATATTGAATCATTATTTACATGTACCGGTGTTCATAAATTAGTAGTCCTAATTAGTAGTTACAGATTGTAATCATTCCCTGTAATTTTGCTATGTATTTACTTGGAGGAGATCAACAAACAACCCAATTTGATATTGACAATGGAGGCATATTTTTTTAATGTACCAATCGATGAGGATGAAGTGTTGCTAGACCTCCGGAGCCGAAACAATGTCGACAGATTACATGACATTTTAAAATTTTGTATAGCATGATTTTAATTGCTTTTGATATATTTTAATACTCTATTATATTTGGTTGGACACTATCTATTTTTACTGAAAATTTGATTGCATTAGCTTTATTAGTTTAAAAGTTGTATATTTAAATGTAAAAAATTTCTCGGCCGTAGTTGCTTTTCATAAAATATTATTTCCAATATTGCATAAATTTTTCTGATCTGCATTTAATTTATTTTAAATATGCCTTACTTTTAGATGGACATTATCTGTTTGTATTGAAAATTTCATAGCGATAGCTTTATTGGTTTAATAATTATGTCATTTTTAAAAAAAAATTAATTTTTCGACAATTGTCGTTATCCATTGCTATATGCTTATAAAATTTTTTTTCATAAAATATAATAAGTTAATTCAAAATTCATGTGTTTAATTTTGTTAAACATTGTATTGTAAATGTCTCCTCCAAATTTGAGCAGTCTAACTTTAAAAGCCAACAAGATACAACCAAAATAGTACAAAAAGAGTAATAATTCGATCACAGTTTTAAAAATTAAATACAAAGCCAAATAGTGGTAAAAAATAAATCACTAAAAAATTCATAACTTTTCTTCTATAAGTGATAGAAAGATTATCTTGGTGTCAATGGAAAGCTTTAAGTCAGCTCTTTCCAATGATATGCTTCTTGTGTATGTCAGATGTATCTGAAATTTTGAGTTGGAGTACCTATTAACTTTTCTTCTATAAGTGATAGAAAGATTATCTTGGTGTCAATGGAAAGCTTTAAGTCAGCTCTTTCCAATGATATGCTTCTTGTGTATGTCAGATGTATCTGAAATTTTGAGTTGGAGTACCTACATATACGGACTAATTAAAAAAAAGTAAGGAATTAATTCCAGTACGAAGTGCCCTATAGTTACTGTTTTAAATTTAACTGGTCTAACAATTAGAGACATTGAATGTAAAATTTGGATTTACTTTTTTTCCTTTTCTAACTGGCATGTCTTAAGTAACAATAATATAGAATGAATTATTTGTTTTTCATTCTGCGACCATTGTATCCATCTAGGTTGTCAAGACTTACTAAAAGTACACAGGCATCGTGGAAATTTTCCTGGATCTTCCGTCCTATTGTTTTGGCTATGTGATTCATTCTGAAAGAATAATGTGTCACAAATGCTTTCATTAAGCTGAAAAATCATTGAAAAAAAAATTATTGTATGTTAACTATTTCAAATATGCTTCATGTGTGCAATAATATGTATAAAGTGAAGCCAAATGAAATTACTAGGTCAGAAAATATCTTTTGATATCTATATGAAATATCTGCGGTTCCTATTGACTATACGTCACATGTATTATATGTCTTAGTTTTTTTCACTTTCATGTGTGATTATAAAATTACCTAAGTGTTATTCCTTGAACAGTTAGTCAGATAGTGCTACTGATATATCAACCATTATTCAGACTTCTACAAAGCTCTTTATAGTGGGAAATTCCCAGTTTTATTGGGCATTTTTAATTGAATAGACTTGAAATTGAAATGTTCAGTAAGTTCCTCACTTCTCAGCCAATGTCAATGTGATTAATGACCTAGTTAATCCGGATAGGCATTTATAATACTTTAAGTTAATACAGTTTTTTTAAATAAAAGAGGATTCTTACTCATTGTCACCATAGTTCTCATTTGCATGGTAGTAACCTGCTATGACCAGACCTTGGCTTTTACAATAAGCATCAATCTAGAAAGTTAAAAGATTTTTGTTTTTATTTATGCAAAAAACAAATAATAAAATGTGTGCATTCCAAAATAGGCTAAATGGAAATTGGAAATTAAAAAATGCCTACTCAGTATCTTATTATAATTCACTTGCAGGGTTAGATAGCTTGAGATAGGTCTATAAATATAAATACAGTATAGGCTGTATAAAATTAGACCAGTGGTTTTCAACCAGTGTGTTGCAAAACAACAGTGAAGGAGTTGGCAAAACAGGTAAATTACCCCAAATGGGGTAAAAATTAAAATCTTGGGGAAAATAGTGCCCAAAGAGTCTTAAATAAAAATCAAAAGAGTTTTTTTTGAGTCTGACAACACTACATCTGGCCAGTGTAATAGAGAACCCAAAACATTGTTATTTTATGGTGGCTCTGCAGCTTGTGTATCCAGGATACATCCATATGTCTTGTAATATATATCATTTTGGCCTTGTCTCCTTTTTTTTTATCTTATGCCTAGTGGCATCACTATGGTTGGTGTTACCCCATCCGGGCATCCACACAGACCTCCTAGTCTGCCTCTTCTGGGGACACTCTGCTCTGGAGGCTTTCTGTGCTATCATCTTTTTCTTAAGGCACCCTGCTCGCTCTTCTATTTAACATAGATCTTTTATGAAGCCAACTTGATGGAGCTCTGTCAAATTGACCATTTTCCATTTGATGGGAGGGTGTCTCCTATTGTGGTCAGCAACCCTGGCACACCTTTTTTCATGCTAGTGCCTATACTCAAAATGTCAAGAGCTCCATTGGATTTCAAAATTGCACACCAAGAGGTCATCAATAAATCCTCTATCTTTAGGAACAAGGATTTTACATACTAATAAGGAGTATAAAGAAAAATCAGAAAAATCAATAATTTATTGAAAAGAGTTACCAAATTGCTCACCCAATTTTGATGTTATTGTTTAAAAATGAAACATTAATTATCCAAAATTTAAAGTGAAAAGTTTTTCCAAGAAATCTTTTTGTTCCAAAAAAATTGATTTTATTTTTTTATTTTTCACATTTATTCTATAATTTTTATATATAATATATATGGTTATTCTCAGTATAACCATTTTGAATGAAAATTACCTGGCCGATTACTGATTTTCTTCCTTTCTAAAAGGAGCTAAATTTTAAATGTCGGCTTAAACAAGTATATTTTTGGGTAATGGCTAACAAAGTTTGACCCCCTGCAATGGCATCAGGCATAATTGTCAATTCAAGGTTAGAGCAAATTTAAGATAAATGATAAAACGATTCAGTAGAGTAAGTAGGTTTACTTTACTAAGTGATTATCTGTCGATGTAAAATTAAAAATAATGTATTGGCAGTATTTGGCTTGGCCATTTTACTTACTGTAAAAACAAGGACAATACCTACTAGAACTAGGCCTAATCTCACACTGTCATAGTCATACTATTATACAGCATGAATGGCCTAGGCCTAAGCATTTATTAAGTTCATTGGTTCATATCAATATCATTATAAGAATAACAGTATTATTATTTTAAAATTTTAAGACAAGTTAAGAAACCAAATTTGCTGAGGAGCACTCAGCTATTTCAATAAATTAATATATCCCCAATTTTCACTTTTTACCATCCATGACGATCATCATGACCACACCAAAAAAAAAATGGATAGTACTAATTTGGAGAGATGGCACCCTGACGTCATTTGCGTGTTTTGTCCCTGGTTCCGATATATGGTCATGGTCAAAACCCTGGTTAGAGCTAGGGATAAGTTTAGGGTTCAGGTTAGGTTTAGGGATACAGTTAGGACATAAGTTCGCTGCAACCAAGATGGCAGTTATGGTGCTATCTCTCCAAATTTACCAAAACAACATATTTTTTAGTTGTCCATGCATTCAATACACTCAACTGTATTACGCCACTTCAAACACTTCAATTCCAGTAGACAAGTGATTAGTCTGAATTTAAAAAAAAAAAAAATTAAATAATATTAACAGTGCAGTGCCTTCAAGACATGTGCCTAAGCCAAGGCGGCCAAACTAATAATAAGTATCTAACATTAGACCTATTATTTATTTATTTTATAAAAAAATTATAAGTAAGTCACCTGGAGGAGAGCCATTTCCAGCATTGGTGATAATCCTAGTGATACATGAAACAGAGGAATGCAATCTACATACTTAAGGGGTTTAGACGATTCTTTACCCTTATTGTCTTCGGCCAACAAAACACCATTTACTGATGAATGTGGGTATTTGGCAGCGTGTAAAATTAACTTACAATGAGCAAGTACGCTTATATTCGTGTCGGCCATTTTGGATCAGAACACCGGTGTCTACGTTAGAATTGGAAAACTCTAAAGTACACAACATTTTACCATAACGTCTTTTCCCACAGAAGAGCTAACTCAATCTTATGGGAATTAATATTTAAAGTTGAAAAAATGGATATAATTTAATATTTGTACTTATTATTCTTCTAATGCCCATATTATTTCTTGCCAGTAGTATAAAAAGCATTTTACTAATTTAATTTTTGATGTGCGAATGCTAATAACACATTAAAAGTGCTGTATTTCGGTATTTCCTTTTAGATACTTTTTTGCCAATCCAAATATGATTACAATTATTGTCAGTAGTAGTGATTAATTAAATTTAATTGATACTGTACAAGTTCAATCAATGATACAGAAAGTACCATAGACAAAATGATTTCACCCCAATAAGTTATAAGGTCATATAAACCAGGATCCTTAACAACGCTATGGGATTAAAAGGTATAATATTTGCCATAGAAGCTGGCAGCTGCGCTGCAATGGCATCAGTGTCAGCCAAATTAGCAGCAAGTTCAGAAACAGCAATTTCTCTATCAAAAATGGCCATATCATGGGCAGAACAAATTATACCACTTGAATTTCTTCATTATGAGTATGAGGTAAAGAAGAGGTCTAATATTAAGCAGTTGCGGAACACTTGATTTACGTTACTTTTTGTGTTTCTCTCCATCCTCTGCTACTAATTTATCAATCAATGTTATGAATCAGTGCCAGACAAACTTAAGGCAAATGAGGCATGTGTGATGTGCCAAGGGGCTTTGTGCCATTTAGGAGCAACGGGACAAGAGATCCATTTAAGTAGGTGGGAGGGGGGATAACTTGATTTCATTAGTATTTTTAATTACATAATGATATTTTACTACTATAGAGCAGGCGTGCACAACATAGGGCCACATGCGGCCTGCCAGCATCCACTTTGCGGCCCGCAACATAATGAAATATCATTTTTTAATTATTACTTTCTTAAAAGTTATTTATCAATAGCTTTCCCTCCGTCCTATTTTCTTTTGGCCTGTTGAAGTTTTTCATTACGGCTCGCCTTACATTTTGAGTTGTGCAGGCGTGCTATAGAGTACATGCCTACACTGAGGTGCCATATGGGCATCTCTATTCATAATATAGGGATACAACCTTTTCCTAATTGGGTAATTATCAAAGGGTTTTTTCCCCTAAAAAAAGTAAAAAAAAAAACAAATAGAAATTATAAGACATTTTTCCTTTCTCAGTCTCAGTAATAATATTTAACAAAAGTTTGACCTGAACTGAAGGAAATAGATAATTCATAGAAGATGGAGCAGTTGCGTATGGGGTCAAAAGTGAATCATCTCACAGATACATAGATTATTTAATGTTAGGCCAATATATAAACCTCAAAGAACTGCCCTAGGTATTCTACTGGGGGAGGCGAAATTTCGAATGCCTAGGGCCATCTACAGGTCTCAATCTGGTACTGATATGATTTTCAATAAATACTTTACATTTTTTTTAGTTTTAAAAATAATTTTTCCTGACCCATTAAAAATATCTTATGGTATTTTATTGATGTATTACTATTAGTTGGGCTTCCTTTATTATAATGTATCAATATGTTTTTTTTACAGGTAGCCATTATACTCAGAGTTGCTGGAATCTCAGGAATATTTCTATTTAATGCACTCATGTGGGTGCTCTTTACAAAGTCCATGCATTTATGTTCTTCTGCATTAGAGGCAACTGCATTCAACACCTCATCTAATTTTATTACCACGGTAAATATCAACTAGGAAAAGGGTGTGGGATCCTTGGCCCACATTCCACACCAAAGAATTTTGTTAACACTTGAAACTGACAACGTAACTTAAAAGTATTTTTTAAAAGTACTAGTATTTAAATCACACAAAAAACCCCAACAAAACCCATGCCGTTTTAATCTGCAGAGTAGCAAGAAATACTTTTTAGGTAAAATTTTCATAGTTAAATTTTTTATTCATTCAATCTTTCTTGAGCGAGTACCTGGTAAACGCTGTTAAATGTTAATTTTTATTTTATTAAACAAGCTTGATATTTTTTAAATTAATTTTAAAATTCTCCAAATAAGCAAAAGACACAAAATAATAGGCTATTGATAATGCTATTATGTTTCACAACAAAATTTTGGTGGGCTCATGAGAATATTTGAAAGATTTTGATTTTGGCACATTCAATTAAAAAGCTTGTCTTGTAAAAATTTGGGCCAAAGCAAGGACTAGTTAACCAGATGAGAGAATGGTGTAATAGATTTACCTACCTTTGCTGAAGATATTGAGTAAAGAAGTATCACGACAAAATACTACTAGTATATTATTTATAATAAATTATCTTTAGTCATGTGTAGAAATTTTCGTTTAAATATAAATTTAGAAATGAAGTGTTGTACTCTAACTAGGGGTGTGCCGGATCCGTTTTTTCCAACCGGATCCGGATTTTCTTATGCGAAATCCGCCGGATCCGGATTCCGGTTTCTCCCGGATTCCGGATTTTGGTACTATTGGTAGATACTTCGGTAAGTCAAGGTGGACTACTACTTTTTGTGTATGGGAATTCGCAATCGGCGCCAAAAAATCCGAGTTTTTAATTTTCCGATGTGTGTGTCTATTTATTATTAAATTAGTACTTTCGATATATATTTGAGTTCCGTTCCATTTGGATAAGTGTCTTACGAGAGACGCCATGTTTCTACGCGTTCGCAGCAGGTTATGCAGCTCGCTCAACCTAATTTCGCCATGGGGTTGGCCACGCCCCCCTTTTTAATGGCGGAAGTTGACGATACTTAGGAAATATTAATTTATTATCACTATTTACATCAAAATAATTGATAACTTGTGTTTCAGAATGCATTTAAAGACATTTAAACTGGAATGTTTTAATTTGAGCTTTAACAACCCGGTAGAATCCATATTATAAATGATCAGAATTTACCGTGTGCAACACGTTGTCATTGGCAACCATTCACAGCCACTTGCATAACTGTATCGTAGTACTACCTCAGAGTTTCATTCATAAGAGTTTGCCGTGTGCAAAAACTATTAAACCATTGGTCAGGGAAAGCTTTAATTAATTATTCATGTGCCAAAGTTGAAAGTTTAAACTAAGTCTAAACAGTATTTTAGTGATAAGGCAGGGAATGCGTTGCCTTATATAAACTATATAGTCATTGCGCATGACGGGATTGGCGGAATGAGATCACAGAATGTGGAGATGCAGTCCATGTTAAAAAATGACAAACCAAGTCGTACTTTAAAAATTCATAACTTTAAAACTACAACAGCTAAAAATATGATTTTGGTGTTATAATTCTTTAAAAAATTACATCTTTTCAAATATGCCATTGGTTTATTTTTACAAAAAGTTTAAATTTTCTTATCAAAGTCCCTACACTATTGGCCAATATTAGCGGTGCTGACTCTAGCCTCTGGTATGTACGGAATATTAAACATTAAACAAGCTCAACGCTCGAAACAATCGATTAATGTATCGTGATCGTGTGGAATTCGGGAAAGAGAATTACTTTTATTTCAGATTATGATCCGGTGAGTCACAAAATCTGGCAAATTCCGAAATCCGGTATATTCCGGATTCCGGAATCCGGTTGTTCCGGATACATGTAAATCCGGCGGAACCGGATTTCACCGGATAGTGCAAAATCCGGCGGAACCGGATTCCGGACCGGGGTCCGGCACACCCCTAACTCTAACTAAAAGTATTTATTTCATTCTTTCTTTAACTTTAATCAGGCCATAATCGGCAAACTTTTGTTTGGAGAGCATTTGAGCTTGTTGTGGTACTTGGGTTCCTCACTAATTATATTTGGACTGACAATCCTGCATTCTGCTTCAAAAGATCAGGAAACTGACCAACAAAACCAAGACAAAATAGAACAAAAAGAGAAAGTATTATAGTCATAGCAAAGAAAAAGTAAGTATGTTCTGATAAAAATGACTAATATTAATTTTTAAAATATCATTTAAAGTAATTTGGATTTTATTCTTTTAATTATTGTGCAAAATTTGTTTGTTTATTCGTGAAATTAAAAGTGAAAACATGTTTGGAATAGTTGTCATAATTATATTTACATTTTATATGTATTCAACTAAATATTGTGAAGTGTTCTTGAATTAGCTTATTACTGGTGAATTAATAAATAAAGTTATTTTCTTTTAAGACTAAAATTATCACAATTTGATCTGGAATTTCCACACACAAATTTTTTAATTAACTTTTTACTTTTTTTTCAGCCTCATAAATTTGTTTACTACACTCTAAAAATACTAAAATAGTAAACTACTCTTTAAGAAAATGATGATTTAAATTTAAAGTAAAGAATGATGTTAAACATCATAGAAAGTGTTCATTCTTGAATATGACCATAGTGGCCTGTAGTGAGTCTGCCACACAACCTAGAGGTTGCCAGTTCACATTATTTCAAGGTTATCCACAGCTATGGGTGTACAGATGGCAGCAATGACTTGTAAGGCCAACTAGGTAGTTATTCTTGGGAGGAGGAGGTAAACCCTAAGTAAAATAACCCCAGTCACTGAAATGGGAAAATAACAGCACTTAAAGAAAACTAAAGAGTAATGATGCATTTATTTACCATACATGTAGAGAAAGTGGGCAGAGAAAGAGTGCAAATGTCAGTTAAAATTACAAGTAGAGGATTAACAAAAACTTATATATTTTTTTGTTGTTGATAAACAATGATCTCAAGAACCAAAGAAAGGTGTATGTTGTGGAAAATTAAAAGAATTGCCAGCAAGCTCTAAGAGAATATGAATCTTTTTATTTGCTTATATAAACCCATTCCTATCGATTTAATTACATTTAAATATCAATACCCGGTAATAGAAATGTGAGGAGTGCTATGGGCTGTTTGGTCAAAATTATTCACACAATTTATGTATAAAAAATAAAATGTTACTTGATACTTGTATAAATTGTTGATGTTTAAATATTTTAAAAATATATTTTGTCATCACTGTATTCAGCAAGAATAAATTTCTTATAAAATATCTTTAGAAATGATTGTACCATCTTTATTATGTGGTTCTCATAACATCAACTATTCTCAAGTTATTAGTGATCATTGGTAAGAAACTTAATGCAATGCTTTCACAACAGCAAAGCAGACAGTATTTCTTTCATAAATCTTTTACTACTTGATTAAACATTATTTAGTTCATGAATACTTATGGTTAAATAATGGATTAAAATATTTAAGTTGATAGAGACTGGAAGAAATGTTGAGATAAATTCTATTGTTCATGTACTGGTACAAATAAAAGGATGTAATTGATGTAAAACTAGAAGCCTAAAGATATCAATAATAGCTGTGAGGGGATAAAAGTGAGTTTTTCAAAACATTGAAATTTAGCTTTTTGCTCTAAAAAAATTGTCACACAAGATGTATCCACTTAAGAAAATTTATCTTAGGTCTGCCTCATTGCCCTTTATTTAGATCATTTTTTGGAATTTTAACTTCTAAAGCTGTATCAGTCAGCATCTTACTTTGACGGGGCAAGGGGGGGGGGGTCCTAGGACACCAAAAAGGTCACATTTTGTTTTTTAGTTTTTTGCTCTAAAAAAATTGTCACACAAGATGTATCCATTTAAAAAAATTTATCTTAGGTCTGCCTCATTGCCCTTTATTTAGATCATTTTTTGGAATTTTAACTTCTAAAGCTGTATCAGTCAGCATCTTACTTTGACGGGGCAAGGGGGGGGGGGGTCCTAGGACACCAAAAAGGTCACATTTTGTTGCATGACAGTAGATAGGGCTAGTTGCGACTGTCATTCAGGGCCTTGAAGAGCAATATCGATTATTATCTGTCAGCAGCCTACAAAGACCATTGAAATAATAACAGAATGGAGGATACAACTGAGTACAAAACATTTTGTTAGTTTCATTTCACTATTTCACTGTGAAGGGCAGTACTTCTTGTGTTAAAAGTACTTAACACACATTTTTGTTGAAATCATTCTAATCTGAACCTTTTCTTATCCAGTTTAGCCAAGTGTATTGTATAAATTGGAACACATTAAAATGTGAATAAGTCCCTTATTTAAACTAGCCACAAAAAAAAAGAATGATTCAAATTTTATAGAGAAAAAGAATATTTGAACTGGATTACCTCAAAATAGGTATTTTGTGACTCAAGTACTTTTAGCACTACCCGGTATTGTCTTCAGTTTCTACTGATTATTCACTGTAATTGAATTTTTCCTAAATGAATATAAGGAAAATTGCACTACAACTACAAAACAATAAAATCCATGTGTCGATTTTGAGATAAAGAAGTTTTCATGAGGGTGTCATAAGATTTTGATACAAGTCTATAGAACACTTTTTTTAAAGGCTGTTCACCAAGTATTCTGCCTTTGCGGGTAAAATGGAACCTTTTTGTAATGTAATCCATTTACTCTAATCTTTTAATAATATTACACTTTTTTTCTTAATACCTTTACTTTCAAGGTGCGTAATAGAATTTTAATGATTATTTAAGTATCCCAAAAGATATGTATTTATGTGTTTATGATAGTTAAGCCAAACTATTCCTAAAGTAGCTGTCCTTTTAATATAGTTAGATATAGATAAAAGTAAGTTGGACATTCTTATTACTTAAATCAGACTTAATCGTGTATTTCCTATAATTAAGCCTAATTGTAGGCTTCACATCAGTTTTTATTAGTTCATCACAATATTAATGAAAATACAAAACAAAGGATGTTTAAAATATTTATACATTTAACACATCTTTATTATTCAGCCTTATTTAGACACTTTTCATCATCATGATTTCATTCTTTTTAGTTTCCTCAGAGGAACTCAACAATTTCAGACTAAGGTGTTAATATCAATAACAAAAGAATTCTATCCATCTACAATTATGTACAATTTAAATTATTTCCCCCCTTTTTGAATCTGGTGAGAGTTGAATAACTGCAAATTTTGAATAACATTTAAATGAAAATGGCCCACCTATAGCCAATGTTCACAAGTTACAAGTCAATAGAAAAGGTTCACACTTTGGCTCTGGGACTTTTTGGAAAGTAAACATTCTCCCAACATAGGGCATTTATTAAGTGATGCAGACAAACATAAGCAAATGTGTTTATTAATGATGTAGTGCACATTTTTTTATACTCCTGATTATGATGATAGCAATGATAGGTTTACAAGGACATTGGCTGACAACCCATTATTTTGTTGTTGAGGTCCCACTGTTTGTGCTTGTGATACAATACTCTATAGAGACCTAATATGTTCTTGCAAGAGCAACAGAATTACACATTTTTATTAAATGGTTATATACAATTGATCAAGATATATTATATACATATATATAAACTATAGTATATTTATATATGTATATAATCTCTTTCCTACTTTACAAATAACAGTTTTACAGTAAATAAAAATATAACAAAAATACATTGGAAAAAAAATAAAAAGCAAAACCAATGAACAACATAAATATGAATATGTTAAAGATAAAATGAATACATCATGTCAAAAGTGACACCAACATGAACAACCCTGTGTAAATTTGACTGTCTTAGCAAATCAACACATTGGTTATGGCTTTTTGAGATGGCAAACATTCAAGATACACTTTAAACATGGTGTTAAGTTTTGAAAGGTTCTTTTTAGTATTAAAAGTAGACATTCACAAACAAGTTATTGCTTTTTTGTGTAAAACAACACAGAAACATTTCAATATATATATATATATATAACATTACAATTTTTGCTAGATGAATAATATGGACATGTAATCATTTGATCATTTTATTTTATAAAGAAAGTTGACATTTTTAAATTTGTGTTTGATGGGTTTGAGGATTTGATTAAATAAGGCTGACACAACTGTCCTTGACTGTCATTCTCCAATATAACTGTCCAATACTGACAAAAAAAACAATACAAGGTATCTTCTTTAGTAGCGTTATTTTAAAAACTTATAGATCATTTTAAAGAATATTTATATAATATAAGAAAGTACAAATTTGTTCCTATTTGAGCTATGCACCTTTAAGTTGAATGATAATCAACATGACATTTAGAATACTATCAATACATCCTAATCATGAATGTAGGTATATAGATTAATTGATATGTCAACTAATAACTTATAAAGGAGGGGGAACCCCCCTGTCCAAATATGTGAACATGATATGATGAACAGGAGAAACACTTTTTGTAACAAGATGACAGTTGCCGCCATGACAAGGCTGATTTTTTTTCTTTAAAAAAAAAAAAAACAACAAATCCGACAGTGTGACACAGGAGTACCAGCTCCTGTTGTTCACATGCAGTTAACAGGTGGTAAAGTTGACCTAAGGCAGGGAAGGAATTGACGGACACACCTGGTTTGGAACAAAAGGAAATTATTTTATATCAATCAACCAATTCAGATTCTCTCACTTCATATTTTTCCTGGCTCATTTAGTCTACTTTGACAATATTTCATTGTCAGACATTTGACCGTGTGACATCAAATAGTAGGTTCTGTTCCTAACAAGGTCAGTTTTTTTTGTTCCATTTTGAAAATTAAAAAAATCTGATAGGCAAAAAGTTAGTTTCAGTGAGTGACGCTGTGCAAAACGACCTGATGACCATCTCTGGTACATGCATGCATGTCAATTCTTGTTGTCATTTTGGGTCACATTTTTGTAAAATCTATTTGTATAAACCAGGTAGGCCTACACATCTTGTATAGGACAGTGTGATGTGGGGCAGAGAAGCTACTGTGGGTAAACTTTCCTCTTCATTAAACAAATTGAAAGTCATTGACTGAGACCTCCCATGTTAACATTGTACACAGGACCATATATCACAGATGGTTGAGCAAACATTTTGTCATGTCAACATAGAGACAACCAGTTTATGGACAAATTTTCCCCTCATTAATGTACAGTCCTTATTTAGATATTGTCCAAGTACTTAACTACCGGTACTAAAATTCATTCCTAAAACCAACTTTATTCTATATTCATTTAAAAAAAACAACACATCATTTTAATCAAACATTCAAACTTTCTCCAGCACCATGCTAATGAACAATTTTTGTATGCATCTATCACAGCCAGCTGTCAACAAAATAATCTTGTACCAGTTCTGTTAGATGTCACCCCTTTGTACTAGCAAGAGGTTAATTTAATGTTCCCTGCATATTTTAATTGCTTTGACCCAAGTCATCTGTGCTTAATACTCCAAAAAATATATGAATCCTTAATTTTAGTACAAAATCATAAAAATACATAATTGCACTCTCTGACCAAGGCTGAAAAAACAAGAAAAAATCTTTTTATTGGATGTTTTCTTACACTGGTTCTCAGTAACGGTTCAATTGGAAAGTTCTGCATGTGTCTTCAAATTGAATGAAGAAAATTCAAACAATATGATATGATAAATGTCTAATCCAATGTGATTTGCTTTACTTCTAATTCATCAATAAATAAAAAGAGACATTTAAAAACTAAGCACAATAACTCTATCAAACCAATCTTCATTGTGCTCAGATACTCAGCATGAGGCTAAAAGTAACAATAATGAACAAAACACTACCAGTACTGAAATTGTTGCTTGAAGTTATGGCTTTGATTAAAACACTTCAATAGGGTCATTTTGAACCAAGCACCTAATGACGTCCCCGACCCCCCCCCCCCCCCCACCCCCCCCTTTCACCCACTTGGCTCTATCTGTACCCCAACAAGACATCAGATCATTGCCCAAGGGTTTACTTGACAGTGAGTGTCAGGCCAGTGTCATGACAGGTCCATCTGCTCCTCACTCTGAGCCCAATAACCTGCAGCTGCTGCCCCCTTTGGCAGTGTTGAATTGGACTGGGATAAATCAACTCCAGTAGAAGTCTGGACTGGGTTATGAGCTGAGAACTGACCGTCGTAAACAGAAAATGTCTGGGTGGAAGGAAGAGATGAAAGCATGGATGTCATGCAGGCTGGTACCATGGTGGACGATGGGAGTGAAGTGATGTTGGCCAGTGAGTGAGAGCTTGGCGGGGAGGCAGATGAGGTGGCACCAAGAAAATTTAACTTGTTCTCACGCTGGAAGGGATGGACAGCCATGAACACCCCAGTTCGTCTGTGGCACTGAGAGGAGCCCACATCCTGGTCCACTCTGGGTCGAGGATGTGAAGATCTTGCGGGTGAAACACGGGGAGATGTCATGTCATAAAGCAGGCTGGGATCTGCTTCTTCGTTGTTGGTAGTAGACTCATGCAAGATCAGGTTACTTCCTGGCTGCTGCAGATTAGAGTCACAGAGCTTGATATAGTTGGGGATGCTGGACGGACTGTACATAGACATAGACAGCATGGCAGCACTGGTCTCATTATTTCCTAGATAGACATTTTGGCTTTGAGAAGAAAGCATTGCAGTTCGAGTAATATTGCTGGAGTCAACAAAGTCAACATATCCAGTCTCTGTACAAGGGGTGAAGCAATGTCCTTTATTGCTTGATCTCACTGCATCATGGCTCAACTCTAGTGGCAGTCTGGCACAGGTGAGCTCAGCAGGTGGTCCCAAAGCTGGTGACCTGACAACCAACTCCTGCAGCTGCTCACCAATGGGCTGGTGGGTGAATGATGACATGGCTAATCTCTGCTCAAACAGGCTCGGGAAACAATCGTGCATCATCGCGCCGTTCCCCGTTTCAGAGTGACCTGCTGTGGTTTCAGCGTAGTTGTAAGTACTGGATGGATTGAATACTGTATGACTGGACACATTGGGGGAGGGCAAAAGTTCAATATTTGCGGGTAACGGTTGCGACTGACCCTGCCATTGCTGACCCTCTGGTTGAACGATGGTTGGCACTCCCATCTGACTGGATGAAATATAGAATTGATTGGACTGTGCTGTAGGACATTGGACTAGGGGATCTTGCTGACTGAAGTAGCCAGGTGATACCTGAGGGCGGTAGAAACAAAGTATTAGACTTTGCAGCAAAGTCTAACTTTGCAGCATATTCAAGCTTATGTAAATCTAAACATTCTTTTAATAATATATTATATTCATGTTTTTTTTTTAATCTTCAGTTTTCATTGCTAGATTAACTATATTTGTGCTAAAGGTATAAGATTCTATTTTGCGTATGATGGTTTTAAATTTTGTTAAAATATAAAAAAGTATGATTACTATGCAGCTTTTAGAGTATAAGTATAAGGCAATGACATAATATTTGTAAAAAAATTAAATTACTGGACTCATAACAAGATAACTAACAAGTAATGCATTTTCCTCTAAAAAGTATCAATTTGCTAAAATGGCCATATATTCATTCATCTAGGAAAATAAAATGAAACGTCTCGTTCACTTCGGGACGGACAAAACTGAACTGTGTCATGGGGTTGGGACTAAATGTACTACAGGCAAGGCTGGGCAGAGGATTTTAGGGCCCCGCACTATCCAAAATTTGGGCCACCATAAATAAAAAAAACTGTATCAAATGTAAATAAAGATATAAAAAAGCAGCCCTTGTGGGCCCCAATGCTGGCAGGGCCCAGAGTGATTTACTCTGTTGCCTCTGCACTGCCCCATCTACAGGGTTGGTATATCTTGTATCATGGGGCTCGAGTTAAATGTTTTTTAGGATTAGGATTACAAGTGTCATGGGTCTGATATTAAATGAGTCATGGGGTTGGTATTACCTGTGCTATAGGGGTGACTGCAGGCATCAAGTTTAGCTGCTGAAACTGTTGTGCCAGCTGGCCATGTTTCTGAAATGTCTGTCGTTTCTGCTGAAGTCTTTGGCTGTCACTAGATGAGCCTAAAGCCGTGAAGTCTCCTGCCCCTGAACTAATACAAGCTGGTGACTCTTCTTTCCCCACATTGTCCTGGCTATTTGCTCTCTCTAGGTGTTCCTCAACCTTTCATCAGGAAAAAAACACCAAAATATAATGCAACATTGTGACGAAGTGAGAGCAGTAGAGCAATTTATAGGGGAAAGCATGAGGAATATGGTCTTGTTGTACATTACAATTTTGTATATTCAAGCAACTTGAGGAATTTAGCCTTAAATATAACAAATTTAAAACTGTAATTCGCTAAGCACGTAAAATTTAATATAAATATTTTTGCTTGCTATGAAACAAAAAGACATGTTACTTTACTTTAATAAAAACTCTTCAAACAATAACACTAAATTTTGTTATACAACATAAATGTCCCAAATGTTTAAAATTCTATATAATGACTGATATTTGATGCAAGCGTGATCAGAAAAGGAAAGGTTGATAGAGAGGGTGTTCTACTGACTTGGATGGCCTGCTTTAGCGCCAGCAGCCTGTGTGGCTGGATGTCAAATGTTTCACTAGGCAGACTCATTCTTTTCATGAGTGGCCGCCGTCTCTGCGGGGACTGCTCATCTAGGGACCACTGGCGAAAACCATGGTGGGGTGCCGAGAGCTTGCGATGCGGTGCTGGTGGTTTGGAGGCTGGCAGGCTATTGCTAGTTGTGGTGGTGGTTGTGCTGGTGGTGGTGCTACTGCTGGTGGGGGATTCCCATGTTTTTGTGTTGTACATATTCTATATAAAGACAAAGGTGTTATTGATCAATCACAAGCCCATTACACTCATAGTTTTAAGAAATATCGGAT
Source organism: Lymnaea stagnalis (assembly GCA_964033795.1). NCBI lineage: Eukaryota > Metazoa > Mollusca > Gastropoda > Lymnaeidae > Lymnaea > Lymnaea stagnalis. Next base: position 2,737,394 of record CAXITT010000024.1, on the reverse strand, counting down.
TTTACAATGTTGTCATTTCTTGTAATACCAATTTAAAAAAAAACAACTATTTAAAAAAAAAATAATTTTATAACCGGACTTAGGTTCAATGTGTTAATGAGATTATGTTCAGCGAGAAACTATGTGTGATGAGCAGTGACTTGATACTTATAGAAAAGGTTGATTTTGATCCAACATAGAAGACATTTTTGTTAAAGAAGAAATGCTTTGCATAAACATTTTGATGAACATGAAAAAAATGAACACTGGCCATTAACTCCCAAGTACTCACCATGCAACAACTATTGCTCCCATATAACAAACAGCTGTTTTACCCACCTGTAACTGCTGATGCTCCTGCCTCAGCTCCAGCATACCCTGTGCCCTCATACTTTCTTTCAATTTTTGCTTGAAGGCAATGATGCCCTGAGCGACGAGACCGTCCGACGCCCTCCTGCCCTCTCTGAAGTTGACAGGTGACCGTGTCTGAGCCCTGTCTTGTAGGAACTCTTCAGGGATTTGCTGCTGGTCTGGACTGACCTGAATATTGGAGTATAGATAACAAATGTGGTTAAGTCAAGCAGCTGAGTAGTGCAGGTCAAGGTCAAGGCAAGTGATGTGCCCCCCAGAGGACATATTACACCAAGTAAATGCTGATGGCCTTCAGCAAATGTATTGTTTTTTAAGAATCCTGCCATGGGCGCACAATTTCTGACATCCATCATTTCAAAAGAAAATTAAAAAAAAATAATAATTCAATAAATAAATGTCTACTATAAATTATAAATTCATTAGCAGGCGTCCCTCTGACAACCCTCCCCTTATATGAGGTTATATTTCAATATAAAAAAATAAGTGCATAAAAAACATGATGTTTTACAAAGTTTAGGAAATTAGGTGGATGTCTTTGATCTATATTTTCTTTTGACTGATAGAATGATTGGATAAATGCAATTTGTTTGCATATAAAATTATTCTCTTAATCACACTTAAGATAAAAAGCTCAATTATGAGACTAACTAATGCGCCAAGGAGCAACAGAATCCATGAAAAGCTCAGTGAATCACACTCTGAGGCAGGCTAGTATGGGCTTACTAAATGATTCACCCTTTACAAACTATAGCAACAAAGTTAAGTTCAAATATTCAATGATTAATATTATAATAATAACTGTAATAATATGACACAGCAATGTTTCAGTAACTCACTTGTAAATATTGATTATTGCCCAGGGCCATGTCTGGCCTCAGTGAAAATGGTGAGAATCCTGAGGGTCCCCCAGATGGACCGCTGATGGAATAGCGCCCATGTCTCGGGGTGGGTGCCGCTTGAGGAACATTGGTCAGGTGGGTGAGCATGGAGCTGGGATAGAGGGACAGCAGATGCTGGTGACTGCTCTCGCTGGCCTGTGTCCTCTTGGCAGTGTTAATGTAGTTCCCATCCTGACTCAAGGCCAGCATGGCAGCATGAAATGAGCTCTGAGATAAGTCCACGCCGAGACTGGAGTCAATACTGGTACAAGGGGACAGGCAAGTCACACTGCTGCAACTCTGCCCACTGCAACTGGACATGCTTGCCCTCTGGCCTGTGCTGAAACCTGAGAATGAGCCCCCTGCTCGATAACTTGCACTGCCCCCTATGACAGAGTCCACGTCAGAATCCCTCCTATCTAATATGTCAACTTCAACACCTTCGTCTATGGAGGTTGTGATGACACTTCCAGAACCAGGCCCGGGTTTCTGGAAAGGCTGAGGTACAAGTTCTGCCATGCAATGTGGAACACTTGGTGGTGGTGGAACCACATCCAGCTCGTTGAGCGGATCACTTCTTTGTGCCATACAAGAAGCCCCAACCCCGGGAGTGTCTAAAGTTCGTGAGAATCCACCATGCTTGGTGGTACCGATGAGAGGTCGACCTGGTATATTCTGCAGCATGGCCTGTTCCGCAATGGTGCTCGGACGCCGTCGTCGAGCATCTACTCTGGAGTCTGTTGGAAAGCTGCTACGGTGGTGACGCAGTCTATCAAGAAGTAGGTAATAAATGGCTGTGTAGTGGTCATATGCATCTTTGCGCAGTGCCTAAGAAACCAAACACATATATGCATTTATATAATTGTGACAAGGCGTATTTCAGCATTGTTTAAAAAAAAATATTCTTAAAATTTAAAAAACCAACTTGATTTATAAAAGCAAAGTTTTATGAGGAGAGCAAAAATTACTATCTCACCTTAAACTAACCTTTGAAAAATTAATATACCATAGAGGAGATATGTGTTATCTATATTTTCAAAACTAAATAGGAATGTTCAGAGAACACAAAATTACCAACCTCCATTGTCTTCTTCTGATCTATTCCAAGGCTCTGCATAATTCTAAGGATTTGTTCATTGAACTCTCCTACACTTGCATTGTATCCAATAATTGGAGATGGTGGTGCTGAACGTGGGTAGCCTCCTTCTATCTGCATCCACCTGTGAGAACGTATCTGGGCGATGGTGTAACGTTTGGTTGGCTCAAGCACTAGCATCCTCCTGATGAGTTGTTCACATTCTAGACACAAGAACAGGGCGGAGAAAGTGTCAACATGTCTGTGAGTTTAGCTGCCTAATATGTATATTAGTACATGTGTTTCATTACAGACAATGTTCTCACTGTGTGAGTGTTGTCAGTACACATTCACCTCCTGCTGACTGTGTAACTACAAACTTTTCTTTGCCTAACCAGCATGTCACTAAGCATGTTTATTTGTCCAACAGCTTAGTCACTTCCCATTTAATCTGCCCAGTGGATTACTACACATATTCATTGGTCTGATGTGTGCCCCTAACATTTCAATAACACAAAATATTAATTGGCTGTTAATAACTAGATATTCTTTCCCTTCCAGAACTTGTGATTATGGCAGACTTTAGAAATATTTTTTCCCCACAAATAACAAGTTTCAGCTGTAAAAATAGTTTAAAATAACAAGTTTATGGCAGTGTGTGAAATCAGCATGTAAACAAATAATTTCACAATACTTGCCTTACCTGAAGACATGAAATATGGAATACGAAAACGTCCAGACAGGACTCTGTCTCGCAGAACTTGTAGGTTAGGACCATCAAAAGGCAGTGCCCCACATACAAGAACGTAGAGGACCACACCTAAACTCTGTTTAAAAAAAGGAGTAAACCCTTGTGGTGTTTCAAAGTTTAAACAAGTTTACAGCATGAACAATCATGGTCGACACTACACAAAAATATTAAGCAATATATGACATGAACCATGCCCGCTCCCCTCCAAGATAACAAGGGCTTTTGACAATTTTGTTGTCTTCCGTAGTTCAGGGCCTTGCAGAGCGCCGGGGGGGGGGGGGGGGGGTGGGGCTAATAACCCAGCATTAGGGAGGCCCAAAATTGTAATCATCAAATATTTATAAGCCTATATCATCTAAGATTTTTTGAAACAGGGCTGGTGGTCATAGTGACAAATGTGGGGGGGGGGGGGGGGGGGGGGGGGGGGGGGGGGGGGGGGGGGGGGGGGGCTAATCACCCAGCATTAGGGAGGCCCAAAATTGTAATCATCAAATATTTATAAGCCTATATCATCTAAGATTTTTTGAAACAGGGCTGGTGGTCATAGTGACAAAGTGTCAAGAGAAAACCCAGTTTGGATTTCAGATATATTAACTTTCATTTTTTTAAAAAGTGTCCTATGATTCAATTTTTGCCCAGAGTTCTTGGTTAAAAAAAAAAGGTAACAATCACACCAGCCATGCGTGGCCCTCTAAATTAAACACATCATTATCACACCATGAATTCCTGAAACTCTGACTGTCACGTTATTCAGTAGCAATAACTTAAATTAAGTCGGCAAAATCCCACATTAGGATGTGACAATACTAAAGAATCACAACGTACCCATATATCAATTTGTGGCCCCAGGTATTTCTTTCCTTCGTAGACTTCTGGTGCAGCATAGGGAGGACTCCCACACCATGTTGCAAGTTGTTCATTAGGCTCAAAGAAGTTGCCAAAACCAAAGTCTGGGGACAAAAAGATGCTTCATAAAGAATCAACAGGAACTGATCATGTGTTTGATCTTAGTTAAGCAAATAACAAGTGGAACACATTTTTAGTTTATATACAATTTATTTGTAAAAGGTCATTTATTTTATTCTTTTATTGTATACTAAGATAATATCTCACCTTTGAATGCATCTGTATTTATATATAGTTTAGTGTATTATTAGATTCAAGCTACTTGACTTGGTAAAAATTAGGGCATGACATAATTGTAACCAATGATTTCCACCATAGGCATGTTACCATGGATAAAAGGGATAGAGCTTATTGAAATCTATGACCTCCCACATATCTGTTACCACATATCTAAATGTAAGCTGTAACAAAACTGACTGACCAGCAATCTTAATGCTCATATTGGCGTCCAGGAGCAGGTTCTCTGCCTTCAGATCTCTGTGGACAATCCTGTGATTGTGGCAGTACTCCACTGCTGACAAAATCTGCCAGAACTTTTTCCTAGCATCAGCTTCAGACATCCGTCCATGCTGGGCAATGTAATCTGTAAAACCAAAGAAAAAGCTGCAGCATGAAACCCCACCTTAAGTAAAGGATCTTGCTACATAGCTAAATTGTAACAACTTTTAAAGACAAATTGTCTAAGGAAGACTTACCAAAAATCTCCCCATTGGGCGCATATTCAGACACCAGGTAGAGCATATTTTTAGTCTCCATCACCTGTAGATAAAATAACAGGACAATGAGCTATGACACACAAATATATAGGTCAGTATGTCAAGAAATTTATATTTTAATAAAAATGAGGACATGATATGACGCAATGGGATTGGGTGACTTCCCAACTGTATTAGAAAGTTTATTTACTGTAGTGAATAAGATACTGCCTAAAGTTACAGAACACTTAATGTTATTCTGCCAACCTCACCTGACTGACTCTCATGTGTTTTGTTGCAGTTTGATTGACTATTCACTCCCCCAAAATGTAAGTTAAAGGGCTTCTCCTTGAAAATGTTACAAAGTTGCTCAACATTTCCAAATTGAAATTATTTCTGTTTACTAACTAGCCACAGGCAACATGCAAATTTGAGTATGAACGCTGGCAAGTTTCTACAAAATTTTTTAATTGCAAATATTAATTTTGATTATCCTGACAACACACCCCATCACAATTTTAAATAATCTCTAAGGCTCCCAACCTTTTTTTGAGTCCCAGTCCCATTTTATGGAAATAAAGTGACATGGGACCCCATTTTATAGAATCAAAAATACATGTGACTGTGAAACAGTACATAAAATAATTAATTAAGATTCCACGAACCCACAGAAAATCCCCACGGCCCATGGGCTGAGAAGCCTTGTATTCACTCATTTTCTAGTTTCATTGAGCTGCCACCAAAATAAGTTTGATACAAATGTAAAAATTATTCTGGAATTTGTTTAGGATCTGCTGCAAAACTGAATTACGTTTTTGCAAATAACCAATTGTCAATTGACAATGTCCAACCAATGCAAAACTTAACCTGTCCTTAATCCCACACACCTTTTAATTAACCTGGGAACTAATCCCCCACACCTTTTAATTAACCTGGGAACTTATCCCCCCACACCTTTTAATTAACCTAGGAACTTATGCCCCACACCTTTTAATTAAACTAGAAACTAATCCCCCACACCTTTTAATTAACCTAGGAAATTATCCCCCACACCTTTTAATTAACCTAGGAACTTATCCCCCACACCTTTTAATTAACCTAGGAACTTATCCCCCACA
>CAXITT010000024.1:2679107-2708988 GCA_964033795.1 Lymnaea stagnalis | reverse complement strand
CCCCCCCCCCAGGGTTGGCTGCCGATGTGAATGCTCTGACAACAGAAAGTATGGCTTAACCCAACACCAAGGTGACCTATGGGCAGGGAATCTGTTGTTGGACACAGGCCAGGTCCGGTTGTTTGGAGTTTCAAGGAAACGGAAAGAAAGATTTGCTGCACAAGTCCACTTATAGTCTTGAGAGGCACTTGTGTGGCGGTGGTGGGGTTAAGTAATTAAAAGGGAGTTCTCTCACAGGAACTAGCCCAAATAGAAATGCTGTGTGCAGTTTTGGACAAAGGAGATAGTATGATGCTAATATATACATTAAAAAAAAAAAAGTAGGAGCATCAAGATATGTAATGAAGAACTAAAGGACAAGCTAGTGTAGCAATGGTGTAGGTGCTTCTTGAGTGAGAAGAGCCAAAACATGATAACGAAACTAACATGAGACAGTACCTTACACAAAAAAATTGAAAAAAACCTTTAATAGATAAATATGTAATTTTAGTGTGAGACATCATAGATAAACAATAGGCTAATAAGATTTTATGAGGTTCAAAGTTCACATTAAATCTGACCTAGATCAATGGTGTACATTTTCATTACATTTTTTTTCTTTCTCTAAATAAAAAAAAAATAAAAAATTAATAGACAAAATTCTATGAAATTTTATATAATTATTAATCCTAGTAACAATACAGGATAGCTTTACTGAAACTTTTAAACAAAATAACTAGAAACTAACTTTCTTTAAAACAAATAGTCCTTTCCTTCATTCACAAAAAAAACAACAAATTGTAATAAAATAAAATACAAACAAGTTATTCTAGAAAACATGATCATTTCACAAAAAAAAAACAACAAAAAAAAAAAAACAACAACTTATCAGGTACAAGACAACTCACAGCATAATGATGCATAAAGAATCTCATACAGGGCAACCCACCAGCAAAAACATACAAGATGACTCCCATACAATATAATCACGGGGCAGCTACTGTTTGGCCACCTCTGGCAGATTACTCAAATAGACGGCCAGAAATTTATCGAATGCCAGGGGTTCAAAGTTTTCGTATCTCGTTGTCTTAAGTTTTTTGGGCATCCACGGCTGACCAGGAATGATCGTGAATAGGTCAGCCCTGTCTGCCGTCCAAACCAAGTTCTTTATGCCGTTGTCAGAATCCAGGTCAAGAGTATTAAGCTGTGAAGTGAAATGATTTTTTGTGGTCACATTTGAACATCACTAGGAACATGGTAGGAAATGTTACTGTCAATCATCACTAGGAGCATGGTAGGAAATGTTACTGTCAATCATCACTAGGAGCATGGTAGGAAATGTTACTGTCAATCATCACTAGGAGCATGGTAGGAAATGTTACTGTCAATCATCACTAGGAACATGGTAGGAAATGTTACTGTCAATTATCACTAGGAACATGGTAGGAAATGTTACTGTCAATTATCAGTAGGAACATGGTAGGAAACGTTACTGTCAATCATCACTAGGAGCATGGTAAGAAATGTTACTGTCAATCATCACTAGGAGCATGGTAAGAAATGTTACTGTCAATCATCAATAGGAACACTTGGAAATGTTAAAGAAAAAAAAAAAAACGAGTAGGCATGTATCATAGAATAATATTTAAAGGACAGCTGAATTGAGCATACACATTTGAATATACCAATCAATATAATATCAACTAATTGTAAGATACACCGCGTCCCCCCTTTTCCACAAGAAGTTGTTCACACCACACATTAATAGTAAGCTTATGAACCTTGGTACATATGATATCACAGACAACTTGATCTGCACCTGAAAAAGTCAGTAGAATATTCAGGCCCCTACAGAAAAATTGATTTTGTAATGCCAAGAGATCAGAAAACAGCACACTGCGCTTCAAGAGAAGAAAATGAAGAAAGTCAGGAGCTGAGTGAAGTAGGGCCGGATCCCTGTCGCGCCCCCCCCCCCCCCAGGCTTTTCACAATCATCTCCTCCTTGCTCTTCTTTCATTGCGCCTTTAAAAGAGTGCGCAGAGGATGTTGACATCAACTCCCAGGTCTGACTGCGAATATTTCAATGCTGCCTACTTGCCAAAAGTTAAGAAGCAAAGTTTCTCATTCATGAACGGCTCTATGCCTACACCTCCCACACAGAAGATCCTCTACAGCAGAGTTTAAGTGACCTCTACTCAAGCCGACATGAAGGTTCTACTGAAGAGACTAGTGTCATTGTGCAAGATCAAGCCCTCCCAACCAACACTCAGTACAACTTGACAGTAGTTGGGAACCTCACATATCCTAGGCGAATCACTTCTAGCTCACACTCCATTGATGAAGAGGTAGGTAGGCCTGAGCAGCACCAACAAGAAGCACACTGAGAACTATTGTCTTAAAAATTGTCAAACTTACTGAGGCCAACTGCGATGCCAGCAATGTAATCCATGACAGGACAAAAAAACAAGCACAACACTGGGTTTCCTGAAACGGAACATCATTTGCACCATGTTCTCCACTCTAAGGGTCTGGCATATTCCTTGCCTCTGCCATATCAAGAGATTGGACCCAGGCTGATAGCCCAATGACCTAATGCATGTACAACTGGCAGAAGGATATTGGGATCCTGGCCAGCCATGTCTTTGCCACATGGACGTGTGCAATAAAGTTATAAAAGTGCCACGCCAAAGCACAAGCAACTGAGAGGGCTGAGCTCAGGAAGAATATTGGGACACTGGCCAGCCATGTCTTTGCCACATGGACTTGTGCAATAAAGTTATAAAAGTGCCACGCCAAAGCACAAGGAACGGAGAGGGCTGAGCTTAGGAAGAATATTGGGACACTGGCCAGCCATGTCTTTGCCACATGGACAGGTGCAATAAAGTTATAAAAGTGCCACGCCAAAGCACAAGGAACGGAGAGGGCTGAGCTTAGGACACTTCCAGTTGATGAACTGCTATCAAACAGAGAGTTGAACGGGAAAAAATCAAAAAATGGAAATCTTGTTAAAAAAAGAGCTAGTAGGAAGGCTCAAACACAACAGCCTATGATTTCTGCTGCGGTAGATGCAGCTAAGACTTACAACCAGGAATCAGATCTAAGTTATTCCTGGAGGCCCTGACAAGATGCTACACCACATTCTCTCAAAGACAGACAGAAACAATAGACTACATCATTGACACTCATAGAAATACAGAGAGAAGATGCTACACCAGTCTCTCAAAGACAGACAGAGACAAGAGACTACAGCATCGACTCTCATAGACAGACAGAGAGAAGATCCTACACCACAGACTCTCAAAGACAGACAGAGACAAGAGACTACAGCATCGAATCCCATATACAGATGGATGCTGACAGAAAGACTGTTGAAATAACCTATATTTAAAGCTATGTTAACATCCAAGGCAAAAATCATTGATAGAACCAAGTCTAGTCACACCTTAGATTCATACGAAGTAGTTACATGGTCATTTCACCTAATGCAACTAATTAACTTGTTAAAAATATCTGTTCAATTACCAAAGTTCACCAGTGAAACATAACAGTGAAAACTTACCTGGAAAAAAGCAAACAGAAATTTATTTTGTTCCAGTGAGACATGCTGCACACTGATGGGTTCTGGCAGTGCTCTCACATCATTCTAAGTGAAAGGTTCAAGCAATTTAAAAAAAAAAAAATTATTTTAGATTTTTTTAGATGAAACAGGTAAGATCTCTATAATTTTAAATGATTGCATATTAAATGATTTTTATTATCATACATTAAATACATTATTTCATAAATTGAGAATTCACAATTGAGTCTTCTAAACTTATTGTGAAAAACTATCCCGAAAGCAGCACGCAAAAAAAAATAATAAAAAAATTCAAACTAGATCCACTGGACGAGGTGGTTTAATATTGGGAATAAGGATGTTAAAAGATTACAAGATTTCCAGTTATCAGTTTAGAAACCAATAAACGGTTGTTGAGTTTACAAAACAACAGTTATTTTTTTGGGGTCCTAAACTGCAGCTTACCATCTTAAAACGGTTACAGGAAATTTGTTTGAAAGCAATTTTGTCGACAGAAAATTGATTGAATGAAATTTGTTTGAACAGAAGTTTGGTCGAATCTTTTTTCCAGTTCACACGATCAAATTTTTGTCAAATTACTTTTTGAAAACAGTATATAGTAAAACAAAATAATGCGCTCAAAAAGAAATTTGACCGTGCGAACTGAAAAAAAAGATTTTACCAAACTTCCGTTTCTTTCAAACAAATTTAGTGATACGTCTTAAAATATCATGTATATTTAACCTTGTTATGTTGAAAAGTCAGGAATGTATTGTAAAGAACAATAACAGGTTTATAACAAGATTTCAGATAAACCTGTTTTCCAAAAAAAAACAATATTAACATAACCAGCTGTGACTTGGCAAAGTTGTTAATGTTTTGACTTACTCCATATTTCTGGCGGGCCAATGCTGCGGTGTACATTAAACATGTCATGATTTGTGCAGCCTGGTAATGTTTCTGTTCCCAGTGGTACTTTCGTGGGATCTGTATGATGGTGTGTGGATTGGTCAACTTCAGGTTGCTGTTGAAAACTTATTTTTAAAAAATTTAATAACAACAAGGATAATAGATCCAAATATGGCCATAAATAAGTGAACTAAATAAATATGGTTGCGTTATCCTCTAAAAAAAGGGGACAAAACCCCCAATAATCTTCATAAATATTTGTATCTTTTGTTTATTTTTTAAAAAAGTACCAGAAAAAATGTTCTATTTTACAAAGATAAAAAAACTATATTTATGTCATTCTCAGATCTAACTGGCCCTTCATTTTCTAAAGAAAAAGCATGTAGTTTTCAGAAAACTATAAAATTCCTATGATTGATTTTTTTTTTTTTTCACTTTCTATGGGAAGATTTACATAATTTTTTTGTGAGTTTAAAAATTGAGCCCAGCTTTGATTGTAAATCAAAATGACATCTTTAATTCATTTAAGGCTTTTAAAACAAACATTTTTTATAATTGAAAAAATTAAGACTGAATTGAGAACCTTTGAATAAGAATTACAGCACCACCATGCTTGGTGTTGAACAAGGAAAGGTAAAAAGTAACTACCTATTTCACTTGACAGCTCGTAGTTGTTTGTTTCGAGGAAATCCACTGTGGGGAAAACTGGCCACATGTCAGGTATTTTATGGGACGCGCTGGCATCCACGGTGGCCTCATTGCCAAAGGGAGGAAGTGGGTCACTTGAAGTTAGCAGTGCATCCAGGGACTCTTTCATCACTATAGGCTTACCTGAAAATGGAAATTTTGTAACAATGATTTCAAGTTATTTAAAAATAAAAAAGAAATTCTGCTCCTACTAAACTATTGCAGTAGAAGTTAGATATAAGTGAGGAACATTTTAATGTCAGCCCTTCACACTGGCTTCTTTTGTTTGATACGCCAGCAGATCTGGGGAAAAAAAACTTGTTCCCTGTCGCATTGTTTCAGTCTTCTCACAAACGACTTGACTTTATCTATGGTGCTCCCATGAAGTCTTCACTTACTCTCACGCTCTCAATCCCTTTACCATTATCATGTGCTGCACAAGATGAAGATAATAAAACATAACGATTATCATGTACGGTACAAGATAAAGATAATAAAACTAACAGCTATAAATTTAAAAAAAATTGGTTATAATATAAGACATTAAACTCAATACATTTTTTAGACAGGCAATATTTATTTCACTTGATTTAAATTTAATAGACTTACGGGATGGAAGCTGTAACACCAGAGCTGGCAAAATTAACCAACAGAAAGCTGACTTTTAAGGAAGCTACTTCAACTATTCAAAATTTGTGGTTTATCCCTCCCATTAGGAGGGAACTTAACATTAAAATGCTACCCAGGGATGGTAGGAGTATTTGTGAATTTTCCTTCCCGCTATGTGTTAATAAAAAATAATTTGCTAAATTACACTTACGCTTATAATGCGACCCCTAAATTTCAGTAGCGTTTATTACCATAAATTTTTAATACACATTGACATATATACCCATATAGGAATTAACAGCAAAATACTTACCTTTATAAATGACATGAGAATAGAGTGGCTGATCGTAGATACTCTTCCTAGTGTTAAAAGAAGGAAACTCTGCTATCTGCGTCTGACACAGCCTGATAATATTTCTCAAAAGAATTTGTCTGCAATAAAAAAATAAAATTTCTCTTTAATTAATTTAAAAAAAATAAAAATTAACAAGTCAGCTCATCAACATAATCAATGAAAACACAAGTGTGTGCTAAATGTGGTGTGGATGTGCGTGTGTGAGAGTGGACCTGTCAAGAGAGTACTTAATTCTCTTCTAGCTCTAACATAGCATTAGTTTCTGAAGAGGGTAGGGGCAATTATAAGTTGGTATAATTTTGAGAGAAGCCCTGAACCAAAGTTATCCCTAGTATACCAGTAAAATTTGCTTGGGTTTGGAAAAGTTGGCTGGCACAAAAATATCCACTGGTTCATGACTGATAAGTTTGTTTACAAAAATTTCTTTATTCTTATTAGTAGTGGCACTATCAGATAAAAGTGTGAATCTATTTTTTTTTTAAACAAAAAATCTATGTGATTATCTATGTTAATCCATGTTTAACAAGAACAAAACCAAATGACAGATCTTACGATGATTTAAGAGGAGTTATTCCAATAGGTCGTACCCATGACCAGCGTGGCTTCCTGGGATCAAAAGGTTTGGGCAATTTCACTTCATCCGTGTTCCACTTCTGGGACTGCATGATGAACCGCTGAAGAATCAGGTCCTGAAAATTGTAAGAATAGATTAAAATATGCCTAAATTGTTATATAATTTCAAACAGTTGTATCAGTGTTTAACTGTTTGAAAAATAGATCAAACAATCTTTTTCACTTCACTGTGTGTCAAAATATATATATCTTTCATCGACTCTTCTTTATTACCGAAAATCAAAACCATTTTTCTTTGAAACATATCATGCTAATTAAAACGAACTTTCCAACATAATGCCCACCATCACCTTTGATGTGCTGTTTCTGTTTGAATTTTCTCTTTGTGCCAAATTTTAGTTATAAGTTTATGTGTCTGAGAGTGCAGTTCTCTTCCTCCATACTTAATAAGTTCTGTTGTGATGAGGTCTTCTCCAGGAGCTTTGTGGTTTTTCATTGAATTAATTACTTTTGTAGTTTCTTCCAAAGTCGGGGCATTTATTAAAGGGTCTGGTCTCCATGTCGTGGTTGATAAACTCCATCTTGTCCCTTGTCTGCATTTAGTATGCCCATAAAAAATGCAGCCCATCTCCAATACTTTACCATTTTCCGTAATTAATTTTCCTTCATGGCTCTCACATTCGAGGTCTGGATTGATATCATTTCTTGTCATCTTTTATCTTCATGCACATTCCTCTAATATTTCCCTCTGTTGATAAGTCTTCTATTTCTTTTAGTTTAGCCCCTTTGATGGTCCCAACGCCTCCTAAAAATGTCCCAAGCCTTGTCGCCTTTGAGAACCACTGTTTTAAACTATAGTAGGTACTTTTAAACTGATTATCAAACTGCTAAATTTTTGGATGAAAGACTTAAAAAATTAGATGACTCATTCAAATGAGGTTACTCCCTTGGATCTCTATAATACAATATTTTGCATGACTCTAAAATTTATAGTATGACTTCTAGATGTAAATGTGATGAACTAATTTCTTATTTCTGCCATTATTATAGCAATATATATATATAAGTAAAGTTGTTTTATAAACAAATTATTAATCACATAAATGTGTTGGTCAAGACTTGGGGAAATTTCTATCATAATCCATAAATTAGACTAATTAAACACTAACTCAATTTATTTTACCTACTTTATCAGGTATATCTATTGCTCCAACTAAACTTTCTACAGCTGATGGGAAACCTTGAAAGTGTTGAGCTTTTGCTATAAGACAGGCTTGCTTCACACCTTTGGAAAAAAAAAATTTACAAAAACAAAATGTACATTTTTTTTTTCAATGGGAACACATTTTTCTGAATTTATTTTAACATTTCTAGAAAATATTTTAAATAATATTTTTTCAATAGTTGACTCTTGATATAAAAATGTAAAAAAAAACTAGTCACCCTCAAACAAGCGGACATTATCATGATGAATGAAGGCAGGCTCCTGCTTCCAGTCAGGCTGCTGTTCAAGGGGAATAGGCTGAGCACATCTTGGATCATCAGGAACTGGTGGAGACCATGTTTCTCTTGGTGTTTCTATTTTGTTAACCTCTATTACATTGATACCTGATATTATTTCAAAGAAACAGATATGACAAATATCTATTAACTATCAAAATTTCATTTGTCCATAAAGATAATTCATTAATATGCTACATATAATTAAAAAAGTGCACCTTAATGGCTTCATGCTCAAACATGATTGCCTTCCCTCTATAAATAAACAAATATTTTAAAGAAAATAATGTGATTGTTGTCTTTTCTTAGAAGTCATTATGTAATTACCAGTAAATTTATAATATGCTCATTTGTCCCTCCTTAAAATAACAAGGCAATTTATTGAAATCCAAGAAATGTAACAGCTGTAGTTATTCTTTTGTTTGCTGCCCACGGATACTACTTCTAAGCTGTTTTTTATTTTTATTTTTGTACTGTTTTTACTGTTGTTTTGTTTGCTGATGAAGGCTTCCTGACAACATTTTCGTTGTATTGTTGCGTTTCTTTTTTTCAGGTTTAACCCTACTTTGTTTTACTTATTTTACATTATAAATATGACACATTTTAATAATTGATTTGATGGCATAAACTTACTCTCACTTACCTGATTAGTGATTATTAATATATTAATAATATTATCCCTTCCAATGTCAGTCTTAGGTTTTTTAGGGTTAATTTATTATTACTTAGCCTTGGCTCTACTCATATAATACTATGGCAGTGTCTGCACGTCCGGCGACCGGACAAATAGTGTGGGAGATATTCATCCGGCATCACTCTTTATTTAATATTGTCATTTATTAACTATTAACCATTTGTTCATTTTCATATGTGAAAAAATGAAATTAAAATGAAGTTAATAGTAAGTTAGTGAAGATAAAAATAATGCTATAAATGTATGTTTACATTCAATAAATAACTATCATGTAAACAAAACAAATAAAAAATTTTTTTTAAATAGTCTTATCTAATTATAATATACTGTAACTTGTAACTGTAACTTAGTGTAACATATCATATAGCCTATTTTGAAAGAAAAAAAATTCAAACAATAGTTATATAGGATACTTTTTTTATTTCAACCCTAATATTAATACTATTAAACATACATAATTTTAGAAAGAAAGAAAGGAACAATGATCATGTGACTTGGTCGCCGGACAAATATCTCAAGAACCTATTGGTCTGGTCGTTGGGTATGTCATATATTTATAAATTTATAATTTATATAAATAATTCTAACACATACACTTCGTAATATTAAACTGTTTTAAACTAAAACAGTTATCTTACATCTACTTACAACTAATAATAGGCTTTCATCGACCTATATAAACTGCGTCTAATTTTATATGTTAAATAACTGCTAATAGTATTTCTCAATCTTACCTTTGGCTATAAGACTTGGTGGAATAGTTGGAGGATAATCATAGAATTTCCCACGACATCGCCAAACTCTATTCCATCTTCGAACAGTGATGTCACGAATTCCACTGCATACGCAAATGGTAAGTCTCATTTTAAATCTTAATAATACCAATAACTTGGAATTAATCGTTATTCATTAAAAATTGGAAACGTATATCATTTCTTTGAGTCTTTCATTCATGAGGTCATAGTCATTTGCTTATGGACGTCGCCATTTTATTTCTCCCATGAGGGTATCTTTTAGAATAAATATAATTAAAAATAATATCTTCTTATCAATTTTAAAAGGTATATAGAGTCTAAAATATTATATAAAAATAAAAAAATAAGTTTAAACTATCACATTTTATTACCAATTTAATATATAATTCTTTAATATATTTATAAATTATATTTCAGAATTTCACACAATGATAACTCTTAACCTAATAAAAAAGCTAACTTTTATACATTATGGACACGAAATATAGAACCAACTCTTATGGAGTGGTTCATAACATATCAATTTATGAGCGTCGGTGTTGGTTTTGTACAAATTAATCGTAACTCTGAGTGGCCCAGGAAGGGAGGCGAGGGGGGTGATCCGCCCCAGTTGGCACTTTTTCTTTATATTGAGGGGTGGCATTTGTTTCGATTAAGGGGGGTGGGGACGTCAAAAATATTTGCCCACCATGGGTGGCACTGACTCCAGATACGCCACATCTCCCACTATAAAATAAAATAAATTAATAATAAAAAAATAAAATAAATGAAAATGGATGCGTTCTAGTTCCACCCTTGTTTACAACAACATACAGAAAAGCCGCCCTGTGACAGTCTGGATATTGCGACGTACTGTGCTAACATTTATTACAATATTAAATTTAATGGTTAGGAATAATTAACAAGTTATTGGTTGTGTCCTCTTTTTTTAATTATTGGGACGAAGAGCTCAAGGAACGAGTGAAGTCGTGTTAGGGAATGTGGGCCTACCTTATAAAATACACGGCAGTAGGCATAACATCACCACTGTTTCAAGCTGGCATAACATCCCCACTGTTTCAATCTTTTCAAAGGGGACCTTTGAATCTCTCAGTCGAGAGGAAGAGATGTCGCTTACGAGAGGGAGAGGATGACTGCAAGACGAAGTGGCAGTGAAAGTTAGAGAGGAGTGACATTAACAGTGAGGGTGAGAAAAACATTCAATAATGCCATGGCAAAAGAGAGAGAGGGAGAGAGAGAGAGAGAGAGAGAGAGAGAGAGAGAGAGAGAGAGAGAGAGAGAAAAAAGAAGAAAGAGAATGATATAAAAATAGGTAACGTAAATAGAAAATATATGAGAGGAGTGAAACAAACAGAGAGGGAGAGAAAAACATACAATAAAGCGATGGGAAAAGAGAGAGAGGGAGAGAGAGAGAGAGAGAGAGAGAGAGAGAGAGAGAGAGAGAGAGAGAGAGAGAAAAAAGAAGAAAGATAATGATTGAATAATAGGTAACGTAATTAGAAAATATAAATGCAATGTAAATTAATTGTAATGTAACGTAACTTACATGCTTTTAAAAATAAACAATAGTGCTATTATTCAACAACCCACCAAAAGGCTAACTAAATAAAGTAATTGATTTCTCTGTTTGTAAAGTTAACTTTAATACTACACTTCAGATCACTCTATCATTTCTCTCTCCCTCTCTCTCTCGCTCGCTCTGTGTGTGGGGGAGGGTGGTATTCGTTGGCATTTTATTTAGCGCCCCCACTAGTTCATTGATGATGACCGGTTTAGATACCACAAAGAGTCACAAACACTCCATACAAGCGCATGCGCCATTATAAAATATTGTTTTATATGTTTTTTGCCACGTTTCTTTTGCTGTCCTCTAGGACACTACATTCTTCCAGGACACTAAATTCCTCTAGGACACTACATTCCTCTAGGACACTACATTGCAACTAAGTGTTTATTATAATTTTATATTGCTTTTTACTGTTTTTTGTTCACCGAAAAAAGGCTTCTTGCCGACAAGATCATTGTTCTGTTTCGTCATTTTTTCAGGTTTCCCCATACTTTGTTTCGCTAATTTCCTTTAATTTTTGGCGGACTTGCTGATTCCTCTCATAGCTAACACAACTTGCTGCTTCCTCTCATAGCTAAAAAACTTGCTGATTCCTCTCATAGCTAGCACAACTTGCTGATTCCTCTCATAGCTAGCACAACTTGCTGCTTCCTCTCATAGCTAGCACAACTTGCTGCTTCCTCTCATAGCTAACACAACTTGCTGCTTCCTCTCATAGCTAGCACAACTTGCTGCTTCCTCTCATAGCTAGCACAACTTGCTGCTTCCTCTCATAGCTAACACAACTTGCTGCTTCCTCTCATAGCTAACACAACTTGCTGCTTCCTCTCATAGCTAGCACAACTTGCTGCTTCCTCTCATAGCTAACACAACTTACTGCTCTACAAGATTTGTTTTAACAATGTTCAGTTCTCATTTCTACAGTTATTTTCTACAACGAAGAGGAATTTTTGTTTCCTGATACGTTCTTGGTTTTGTTTTGATTTCTTTTAAGTTTCCCGTATAAACTGAGTTTCGTATTCCCAAATGTTCCGCAACAGGACGGAGCTTTCATTTCCCTTTATATCCGATTCTTATCATAACCTCTCGGTTGAACCGATATTCACATCGTTAGGTCTTTAAAATTCTAATAAATTCCAAACATTGCCAGTACTTTCAAAAATTACACGTATTTTTATGCTGATTTCATCATTTAGTACACCTACATTGTACGATCCAGTAAAATAATATACTTGTGATTTTTAGGCTGATGTCGAAATCATATTTTTATTTCATCATGGGGCCCCTGTGAGCCTGGGGCCCTAGACTCATGTCTAGTGGTGGGCCTAACGAATGATCACCCACTGATCCCCGCCCCCTCTCACGCGACATGTGTCACATGTCGTTAATTTGCTCGAGAGACCGAGTTTTTAAGCCAGAAGTAACGCGCCATTGATAGCAAAGAGTTCATATGGAACACCGGAAGTTCCTGGCTTCCTGCTCAGAGGGTATCGTCTGCTGTTAGTCTTTGAACAAAGCAACGCTAAAATTTCGTCTTAGCTCTACTCCACACACCAGCTACCAACACCCCCCCCCCCGCCCTTGGCTCGAACATTCCCAGGAAACATTTCGTCACCATAGTCTACACACCCTCCTAAATAACAACAGCAGCAACAACAACAAAACAGAACACATAAAAACAAACAACAACACAACAGCCATAATTTACAGTAGAACTGAAACAGAACAATCAACACGTCTCATTCGAGCATGACAAAATTAAGATTAGAAATATCTGCTCGGTCCAACCAAGGACGAAATGTGCATTGACAAAGTATTTCTGGACGGACCACTTCATTTTATGGCCTCGGTAAATACTTGTTTTTACAACTTGGTCATGACAATAGGATGTATTGAAGAGATAGGCTAAATGCACTTATTGCAGGGAATGAATTATCTATAATAACCCATCCCTTAATCCAGCCAATAAATTGTCTATTTACAGACATCAATGAATTAATTCTCTGTTATAACCAGGGGTCGAGTTCCGCACGAACGCATGGGAACGGCGTTCCTGAATTATTTTTTGTGCTAAATAATAAATACATATTTATTTTTGGAGGGGTGGGGGAATCTTTCCCTCACTTTTTCCACAGGACTCGACCCCTGATTATAATCCATCAAAAGGTGTGAACCAAGGATGAATGGCACCGAAAGGCAAAAACCAAACTTATGCCCCTATAAAAGAGACCTATTTAAAAAGCAAAAACAAAACAGATATAATTGAGATTTAGAAAATTTCAAATCAAGCCAATCATGGTACACATCGATGTTGGAAGAGATTGTATTTTTATTCATATAAGAAAAAAGTTTTAATTTTAAGTCAAAAATTTTTCAGCCAGTTCTGCACTTGCTTTTCTATATATTGGTGTTGGCGTTTTTGGCCAACCATATATTATTTTCTTGGGGATGATGCGCCAAAAACCTTGCGCCGCCCCGGGCGGCACGAAATCTAGCTACGCCACTGATCAAGGTGTCCCATGTATGACTTGGGTGCCATCAACCTTTATTACGCCACTGCACTCGAAGAATCGATCGCATTGTCCCAGCAGTTTACGTCTCTTGTAGTCTCGCTTCATGCTAGGACGTCATCCTACTGAAAGCAATGTCACTTCACATTTTCTTAACGTGAATAAAACCTGGGCGCCACTGATCTGGTTTGTGTAGTAAATGTGGAAACACAGAAAAAACAACAACAACAACACCAGTCGCTTTTGTACAAATGCTGCTGACCAGTGCTTCTCAGACATTTCAGCGTGGAGATTAATTCCATTATAACAAGACGTCTTTATACCTAGTCTGCTTACCAAAGCTTCTCAGACATTTCAGCGTGGAGATTATTCCCATTACAACAAGTCATTTCTATATACACGTTGCTTACCAATGCTTCTGAGACATTTCAGCGTGGAGATTATTCCCATTACAGCAAATGTGCATTTAAACCACGCCAAGGTCACCCTGCATGTAGTCTCCCAACAATGACAACTCTATAATCATTACGAATAGAGCAAAGCAATTCTTTCAGCTAGCCGATGATTCTTACTATTCAGCCCTGAGAAGCTGTTCCTAGGCAACCGTTTCGTCCCAGCTACTTCGCAAAGTTGTTGCGTCGTGGAAACCCACTGTAGAAACCCTCTTAAAGGGCGTCCAACGCTTCCCCGGGATGGGTGAGGGAATATTTTAGGAGGTAAATTTACCATATCCTGGGTGGATGGGACTCGCTAGCCTTGGATGGCAACTCATCTAAGAGATGGAAACTCTGAAATCAAACCCGGAGATGGAGTCCCGAAAGGCGGATAACATTGATACAATGAAACATTCCGACAACCCCTGCGACGTCACTGGTGCCAAGCTGTATCATCCAATGATGTTCTCTTGGGTTATCCAGCGGCGTGGAGAGAGGCGATTTGCTGTTGGGAACCAGCTTATAATCCTTGAAGAATAATCCCAGGCCATGTAGATTTCGTCCTCCGAAGCCCACTCCATGGTCACATTGTGACGGACGGATGCCAGCAAAAAAAAAAATAAAAAAAATTGCCATCCCAACTCCTGAGAAAGTCGATCGTGTGTACTGTGTGCCAACACAGTATCGGACCGACCGGTTATCTTCGGGTTGGGGCGGCCCCCAGTGGAGCCCGATCGAGTGAACTCGGGTAGGGGCTGTCCTGGCAAAGTTACATCTCAACGTGCCGCTTCGCGGCCCGATACCGGGCTTAGAGGTGGGGGTGCTTTGGGGAGGGCATAAAGAGCGTTCAGCTCGACGGCCCACTGACGCCATTTCTGAATGGGACATTTCAGCTAGCATACATAGTTACGACCCAATATCGTTAGGACGCAAAAACACTTGGGTCCTCCCTGCGGGCAAGCTTTTCATGCGTAATTAGGACTCAGAAGCCACCTGCGTACTCAGTACTCACGTTTCAACTGTAACCTTAGTTCAACTGTGTGCTGCCAATGAAGCATCGATTGATTCGGTACTGATGGGATTTATTCAGATTTTTGGAATTTAAGAAAAAAAGTTTTTTTAAGAATATTATTTTGACGATTTTCAAAAACCTTCCACGCAGACCTAACTGATGCTTTTCTTTTTCATGCTTGGATTTCCAGCTGCTGTAGATCTATATATATATGTGTATACACACACACACACACACACACACACATATATATATATATATATATATATATATATATATATATATATATATATATATATATATGTGTGTGTGTATATATTACGCTTCTGGTGTGAATCGTGGACTGCTTTCATTTCCGGCTGCTTCCTATTTAGGGTATCTGGTATTGAGAGTATATCTTACAAGTACTGGAAAATTCGGAAAAAATAATCGCATTTCTTATCCAATCAATTTGTTCAGTGTTAAAGTATAGAAATTAAAAAAAACAATTGGTCTGTTATTATTAAATGTTTAATAACTGGAGAAATGATTGCCACGTTGGTATCCTGTACAGAAGGGAACATTTCTTGGTTTTTTTTCCCCTCTCTTACTTTTCTCTTCCATAGTAAAAAGTTTTTTTTTGTTTTGTTTTTTTCATGGCACATAATTTGTCAGTCGATGTCAGAATGTTCGTGTTATTTCCTGGCATATTTATATCGACAGTATTAACGTAAACAAGAGCTGTGCACTATGTCAGCACAACAAACCAGTTTGTTATCAACGTACCAGGTCCCAGGCAATTTTAAACTTTTTGCACAGCTTCGAAACACAAAGCTTGAGCCAGTAAGTCTTACGTCGGTCATATAAACGTAAATTTGTTTATTTAATTGAAAGAAAAAAATGATTAAGGGTTACTGGAAATTAGCGAAATCAGCCACATTGATTGTTTAGAATTCAAATGTGAAATTGGAAAGTCATTCGTGTTTGCTGATTAAAATCCCATACACAAAAATGATTTTACATTGTACTGATTTTTTTTTTCTTTCTCAAAATGTTTCAATTTTTTTATCCGCGGGTCGATGTGAGATCGGTTTGAGAAACACTGCACTAACCTACACCTATATAATATAAGCTCTAGAACCCGAATTAATGCATGAACAGCTGTAAAAAAATGATCGCGTACTGAAAACAATAGTTTCTTTTCGTAGCAATTAAGAGGTTACACATTTTAATCACCCTATCATACAGTCACCGGAAATGGAAACTAGTAACAAAATTCACAAGAAAATGGCGCCGGGCTAAGGGTATTGTGTGCTTTTCTAGTTCTCCGCCAAAGACAAGGGCTCGCTTATCTGCTAGGGCTAGACTCTTAAAATAAAACAAGGTGTTGTAGAAAAAAAAACCCCAGTTATATGAGTAAAAGCAATTAGCATAAAACACAACACATGCATAAATAAAATATAACATTAATATAAATGTATAATAAGTATTTCAATTTATGCCTGCATAATATTTAGAACAAGATAAATAATAATAAGTATTAATACACAAGAATTATACGAACCTGTTATAAAAATAGTGTTAAATTTTGATGACAAATTTCATATGGACTACACAAATAATTTTTGTTTATGTCATTGATACCAAGCTGTCAGTTGTCCAATGAAAACATGATTCTTCGGGCTCCATCCTGCTAACATTGTACAAGTTTACATTCCTGTTGTTGGGTAGGGCTGGACATTAGAGATCTGTACCTCACTGTCAGAAGCGTAGCTAAGCGGGGAAGATTGGTTGGGGGGGGGGGGGGGGGAAATGTCACAGGGCGCCAGACTAGTTAAAGCATCAAAATGGTTTTGTTATTTTATTGGATGGAAATAATGGGTTTCAGACTTGAAGGAAAGAGGTTGGGGGGGGGCAGGTGGGGGGCAGGGGTAGAAGGAGGTAAGCATGAATTTTGTTGCTGGTTTCCAAACACTCTAGCGAGGCCTCTGTTCACTGTTCCTTCTCCCTTTTTTTCGCAGCGTTGGCTCGAGTGATTTCTTTTTCAGGTAGTGCTTATTTTTTATGGTGTCAATAATGTTGCTATCCCCTCGTGACCAAATAACTTTTGGATACACCATGGACTGAATCTCTCAAACATTGTATTTTAAAGGCCCAGTGTCACACCCCCTCCCCCACAAACACGTTCTTTTAATAAATTATAAGATTCTTGCCATTAAAATTGATAAAAAGCCCACCCATGCACAAAGCTGTCGTATTTGAAAAAAAAACCTTGCACCACAGGCTTGATACATCGTAGACAGGTGTATGTGGTGAAAGGTGGTACTGGATGGCAGAGCGGTCTAGACCGACTCACACCAAATAGCGTTGGTTCAATCCCCACCAATGCAAACACCCCAAGCACCTCGAGTGAATCGGACTCGCTAGCCCTGGACGGCAACTCATCTAAGAGAAGGCAAACTCTGAATTCAAACCAGGAGCCAGAATGATCAACAAATTGATTGTGGGACCTCAAATATTGGAGACAAAAAAAGACAGAATATAGAAACTGGTTTAGAACCAATGGTCATTTAAGCTTATTCCTGTGTGGTAAATCAGTGGCGTCATAATGTGGCCCCGTGGTTTTACTCCTGTAAGTGTAATTATTTACAAAAAAAGTTTTAATTTACTTGTTGAAAAAATATTTATCGTGATTTTTTTTTTTTTTTGTTACAAGGGAGTAAAAAAATTATGCAACATCATGAGCCAGACGACACTAGCATCCTCGAGCGAACTGACGCTGCCCCCCCTGAGCGAACTGACCGAATCCCCCTTGTCGGTCACGAAAATGACACAATCGAGACCGACCTACAGCTCAGCGAACACACCGCCCTCTCAAATTTCCCTCAGGCGGAACATGTTGTACCGGCCCCAGAGCACGAGGAGTCAAGCCTGCCAGGCGGTCATCAAGACGACTCACTCCACGCAGACCCTAAGAGACGTGGGCCCGGCGCTGAGCCGGACGGTCAGCACGACCAGCCAGTCGTCGCAGACGGCGAGCGAGATCAACAAGCTGATCCAGCCGGTCAAGAAGCAGAGCCAGTCGTCGCAGACGCTGAAGGGGGCGACCCCGAAGGCCCCAGCGAAGATCCCCGAAACGACCCCCTCGGTGCAGCCAACCGAGTAATCGGATCGGCGATACCGAACGGAAGCGGAACTGAGCACGATTTAAACACCCCAGCGCAAGATGAGCCAATCTCGTCACACTGCGAGGAGCACGAACCAACCAGCGAAAGCTTCCGGTCAACATCAAACTTCCCGGATGATCAGACCGAAAAGGGGGAGCATGTAAAGGCTGATTTTCCCCAAGCCCCAGAAACCGACATGGGGGTCACCGACACGGGGGGCGCTGATAGTCCGAGCACCGCGCCCCTTTCACCGGATGGTGCCATGACAGCCAAGCCTGGCTTCGCGTACACCATACCCCAGCACATCTACTACCTGGCACAGATGTTTCGCAACTTGCTGGCGTTCTTCGCACGGCGCGTCCTCAGCACCCTGATGTTCGCTTGTGATCTCTTGTTGAGTACACTCATTTTCCTATTTCACAGTGTGCTTGGTCTTCCTGGTAAGTTTAAATAAATTAAAAAAAAGAAAGAAAAACGAAAACAGGAACACTGGGGGGGGGGGGGGGGGGAAAAAAAAGGAGTTTCACAGTGTGCTTGGTCTTCCTGGTAAGTTTAAATAAATTAAAAAAAAGAAAGAAAAACGAAAACAGGAACACTGGGGGGGGGGGGGAGGGGGAAAATAAGGAGGTTATGTATTCTAAATTGTCGTGGTCATTGATAGCCTTAGCTCGGGTACACATAAGTGCAGTGTTGCTGACTGACAGACTTGCGTGGGGTACTTATCGGCACAGTTTTGCTGACTGGTAGAGGTACTTCAGGTACTCATAGGTGCAGTGTTGCAGGCTGATAGACTTGCCTGGAATACTCATCGGCAAAGTTTTGATGACTGGTAGAGGTACTTCGGGTACTCATAGGTGCAGTGTTGCTGGCTGACAGACTTGCCTGGAAATGCTCATCGGTACAGTTTTGCTGGCTGATAGTCTTGCCTGGGGTACTCTTCGGTACATTTTTGCTGACTGGTAGACTTACCTAGGGTACTCATCGGTACAGTTTTGCTGACTGGTAGACTTACCCAGGGTACTCATTGGTACAGTGTTGCTGACTGAGGTAGGCACCACTTCCTAAAAGTAACAGTGCCCCATTAAATTCCTCCAGGTGTATAAGCCATTGTCTACTTTAGTTTTGCCAGTCAGTGGCTACACGTGAGCCCTAGAAACACCGAGTCGAAAGACTAGGTCCCCAGTTGCATCAGAGGTCACGATCAACAACCTCAGTCTCCAGTTCACTTCCGGTTCTAGCATATGTTTCTGACATTGTATTCTATGACTGGTAACTGTGCTCTGGGGGCTGATTTGAGAATGGGATCTGTAGGTTAGACAGGTTAGAGTCTTCAATTAGGTCAACAAGACTCTGATCTGACGTCACGCTCCTCGACATCTACTTTTAAATTGACTCTGACCAATAACTGCAGCGTATGGCAAACGCGTGCTTTTTAAATTAACATTCAAAATCACTGTAGATGGTTGTAGAAGACTGTAGATGGTTGTAGAAGACTGTAGATGGTTGTAGAAGACTGTAGATGGTTGTAGAAGACTGCAGATAATGTAAATGAATAATTGTAAAATTATTAAAAGGTATTGAAAATATAAAAAAAACCCATCAAATTCTGTATGAATTTCATGTAATCGATTCATGTTCCACATTGCAGTGGTCGGCAACCTTCTCCTTGTGGGGAATCATTTTTGTTAAAATTATGATATATTTATATATATCTATATTTACACTGAGTCATTTTTTAAAATGATATACAAAAGAACCGCACATGTCCTTTGAAAGAGCCGCATGTGACTCCGGAGCCACGGCTTGCCGACCAGTGCAGTATTGATTTGCTATCTCGCCAAGTGTTCTACTGACTTCACTTTAAAAAAAAAAAAATTACTCTCCAAGGTGCTGGCTTCTTTGGCTCCATCGCAAGGTTTGCCCTGTTCTTCTGCCAACTGATTCTGTGGGTGCTGTACACGATGGTGGAGTTGATCTTTTTCCTGCCCCCTTTCCTGCTGGTGCCCTACATAGCACTGGTGTTCCTGGCCTACATTTACCTACCGGACGCCGTGACGTCTTTCTTCGAGGCGGTCGTGTGGGGCGCCCACAAGATGCTGCATCTGGTGAAGGGCGTCGCCGCGAATCCCGTTTGAAGGGCGACGGGCGGGACGCCACTCCCCCGAAGCCTCACACCCACAAGCCAGCCCCACCCCCCCCCCCCAATTTCCCCCGTCTTTAAGGTTCGGGTTTTCTCATTGGAGATAGGGTTNTTTAAAAAAAAAAAAATTACTCTCCAAGGTGCTGGCTTCTTTGGCTCCATCGCAAGGTTTGCCCTGTTCTTCTGCCAACTGATTCTGTGGGTGCTGTACACGATGGTGGAGTTGATCTTTTTCCTGCCCCCTTTCCTGCTGGTGCCCTACATAGCACTGGTGTTCCTGGCCTACATTTACCTACCGGACGCCGTGACGTCTTTCTTCGAGGCGGTCGTGTGGGGCGCCCACAAGATGCTGCATCTGGGGAAGGGCGTCGCCGCAAATCCCGTTTGAAGGGCGACGGGCGGGACGCCACTCCCCCGAAGCCTCACACCCACAAGCCAGCCCCACCCCCCCCCCCAATTTCCCCCGTCTTTAAGGTTCGGGTTTTCTCATTGGAGATAGGGTTCGAACACGCCACCATCGCAATACACATGATTACAAACGTATAAAGGTTTTACAGGAAGTACAAAACATCGAGTGTGCCCATCCAACGGGCGTCATGAGGCAACGTGTTACCTGATGCCTACACTTTGTTGGACACGCTAGGTTTTCCACACTATGTTTCCCACCATGATGGCTACACCATATTTCCCATGAAGTTGCCTACACTATGTCACCCACCATGATGCCTACACTATATTTCCCATGAAGTTGCCTACACTGTGTTGCCCACCATGATGCCTACACCATATTTCCCATGAAGTTGCCTACACTATGTCGCCCACCATGATGCCTACACTATATTTCCCATGAAGTTGCCTACAGTATGTCACCCACCATGATGCCTACACTATATCTCCCATGAAGTAGCCTACAGTATGTCACCCACCATGTTGACTACACTATGTTTCCCAGGATATGTTTCAAACTCTGCACTGACCTTGTAATGTAAAAAATAGAACCCGTTTAGTGGGGGTACTCGCCCTGGATGCCAACATCCAAGGGGTCGGGGGGGGGGGGCAGCCAAAATCGTATTTAGATAGGACCAAGGGGTCGGGGGGGGGGGCAGCCAAAATCGTATTTAGATAGGACCGTTACAGCGAATTATACGATAAGATCACATGCACTTCATAACGACAAGGCGCGCCAGAATCGCCCTTTGTACGGATAGGCCCCGGTGGGCATATTGTTCTCTATATTGATGGGCGCCATTTCCCTCGTCACGGCCCTGCTCCCTACCGTTACCTATCGCTTCCCTAGTTACCTTCTCCTTTTTATTCTTCTGCTTACTCTCTTCCTACCAATCCACCCTGCTCCCCCCCCCTTTTTTTTCCCCTCTCTCACGATGTATATATATATATATATATACATATTATATAACTAATATACCTGTCATACACAGACTCATGTGGGGGTATCTGCACACATAGACACACACACACACATCTGCACACATAGACACACACACACAGACCGACACCCACACAAACAGACACACACACACAGACACACACACAGTCTTGTACAGATGCATTCAAACTTAGGTTCCGCGACAGACACACCAATTCATAAGACAAATTGCAGGCAGCATACATTTTAAACAGGTGACGCGTCCCGAAAGGCTTACAGAATAATTTATCCAAAAAATAGTATGAGCTCCGTAATGTTTAAAAGAAGCCCCCCCCCCCCCACAAACCCCCCCCCCTCACAAGCCCCCCCCCCCCACGCCCCTTACGTTTTTTTTTCTCCCCCGTTCGTTCCTTCGCTAAATGGAGCCAGGAAGCTATGGAGATTTGGGAGAAAATATTTGTTTATTTAAAGCTTAATCAAATTTGAACTGTAAAAAAACAGCGCCTTAATTATGCGGGGGGGACAATGTAGGCGAGTTAAAGGAAGTGATTCAATTGTCAGGGGGTGGGGGTGGGGGGCGGAAATTTAAACAAATTGTATGCAGAGCAATAAAGAGACGAAATAATTCATTGGTGTTAAAAAAAAGAGGGGATTCAATATCTGAGACTGTTTGTAACTCTGTCAGTCTGTCATTAGTCCGTCATACGCCCGGCCAGATTGACATATTTCTACATCATATGACATCGCACATAATTCTACGCCCGCCCCCTCGCCCCTCCCCTAAAAAAAAAAAGTTGCTGGATAACTTTAATTTTAGAATGTATAACGTAATAGGCTATTTATGAAGCCTAATCACTTAGTCCAATCGTTAAAATCTTCGAAGCACATAATTTTTTTTAAATTCACATGTGCACTACCACATCACTTAAAATATTCCATAACATCAAAACACATTGAATAATACAACAACAACAACTTTCCACAGAATTTCTTCGAGTTGTCTTAAATATAGATGTACAGATGGACAACGTAAAATGTACAGCTCAATTTGTTTCATGTATATGGATGTAAATTAAAACAAAACAAAACATAATGAAATGGCCTTTTCAAAATTATTTTGAAACGTTTCTAAATATAATGGTTCTTATTTTTTTGTACATTAGCCCAGCCCCCCCCCCACCCCCCGCCCCCGACCACGGCACCATAGGCCATGGCCTGAATTTGCTTGATGGGAGTTTCAGTCCTGCACACGTCGCTCTCTATTCGCTTGTCGCTCTCTTCAAGATCTTCACATCTACAGGTTTAGCTATATTCAAACAAATCTATATTTGTTTGTCTTAAATCGTGCACAAAATGTGTAATTAATTTCTCATTATGTCAAGTCAAGCCACACTCTAATAGATCCATTAGTTATTCCGTCCCACCACACATCGATATATCTATTTTTGTAACCAGTCCCGCCCACACATCTATAGATCTATTTGTTAATCATATATGTATAGATCTATTTGTTAATCTGTCCCGCCACACATCTATAGATCCATTAGTTATTCCGTCCTGCCACACATATGTAGATCTATTTGTTAATCTATTCTGTCATACATGTATAGATCCATTTGTTAATCTGTCCCCCCACACATCTATAAATCTATTGTTATTCTGTCCTGTCACACATGTATAGATTCATTTGTTAATCTGTCCCACTACACATCTATAGATCCATTTGTTAATCTGTCCCGCCACACATGTATAGATCTATTTGTTAAGCATACACGTATAGATCCATTTGTTAATCTGTCCCGCCACACATCTATAGACTATTTGTTAATCATATATGTATAGATCTATTTGTTAATCTGTCCCGCCACACATCTATAGATCCATTTGTTATTCCGTCCTGCCACATGTATGTAGATCTATTTTTTAATCTGTCCTGTCACACATGTATAGATCCATTTGTTAATCTGTCCCGCCACACATGTATACATCTATTTATTATTTGATGGCACCACCCAATGAATTGACGCAATTCTTGTCGAAACGGATACCAGCAGCTAGAGAAAGCAAGATGGCTTTGAATTGATCGCTACATTTATTTATGTATCCAGATGGTATCTCTCAAAATATGTCTCTCATTGTCACCCCCTCTCTCTCTGTGGTATCTCTCAATCTCACAGTCTCTCATTGTCACTCCCCCCTCTCTCTCGCTCTCTCTCTATCTGTATGGTACCTCTCCATCTTGCAGTCTCTCAATCTCACTCCTCTCTTTGTCTGCAGGGAACTTTCGAGTGCTACGCCTGTCAATTTTCTTTATAAAAAAATCACATTCAAGTGTGTGCATCCTATCTAATAAAAGACATTACTGACATAGGTCATTGAGACATAGGTCTTGGCCCCTAAACACCCACTTTTTAAATCCTCATTTGTTGGCCATTATATATCTATACGCCGGCCGAAATGTCTGTTATGCCGGCTATAATAAGATAATTTGTACAAGCTTTTGAAAAATGGAAAGAACAGTAATCTTCCATAACACATTAAACTTCCATTAGATTTAAAGCAACATTTTAATTGCCCGTCACCGATTGGAGGCGCAAAATGTGATGCAAACATTCACTATGAAAGGGTTGCCGAAAGAGAGGTGGACAATGGAGGCGAGCGAAGGCCGTTTGTGTGTGAACATTTGGAGCAGGGAAAGATTGCTGTTTTGTTTTTGTTTAGAAAGAGGAGGGTTGCAATTTTCAGATCTTAAAATTTATTTGATACCAAAAGATCATCGATTTTTTTATAACATCCAATCAAAAGATCCTCGAGTTTTTATACGCCCCACCAAAAGATCATCAAGTTTTTATACTCCCCACCAAAAGATCTTTGAGTTTTTATACGCCTCACCAAAGATCATCAAGGTTTTATAATGCCCCACCAGAAGATCATCCATTTTTTATGAAGCCCCATAAAAAGATCCTCGAGTTTTTATACCCCCCCCCCCCAACATACCCCCACCGTTTCGCTATCAGGAAGGTATCCTTAAACCTTGTTTGTTGTCCCCACCAAAAGATCTTTGAGTTTTTATACGCCTCACCAAAGATCATCAAGGTTTTATAATTCCCCCCCAGAAGATCATCCATTTTTTATGAAGCCCCATAAAAAGATCCTCGAGTTTTTATACCCCCCCCCCCAACATACCCCCACCGTTTCGCTATCAGGAAGGTATCCTTAAACCTTGTTTGTTGTTGTAGCAAATGGAAATTTTATACAACAAATATGTCATGTGCCTAATTGGCTTATAAAACAATCAGTTTAACGTCAAAATATACAACACAAATTATTATGGAGTACAACAAATTAGTTGTTACATTTTCTTTTAGCATAGGCAACGTACCGAGGTCACCACATTGTTCGTACTGGAAATAGTAAAACACGCCACTTGCCTTAAGTTCGTAAAAGATCAAATTCTTTATTCTTTAAGATAACATCAACACAACGTATGTCAACGTGAAACAATTGATTTCTATCTTATATTGCTTGACCGGTTGCTTTGTGTTGTTGCTGTGTTGTTCTTCTTGTGGATGGTCTACTTGGTGATGAGCATTTTCAGACACTCCCGGGTGAATTCCTCGTAACACACGCAGCAGTTCTCAAGCCGGCTGCCGTACACCTGCCCGCAGGCCCGGCACACCTGGCTGTACCGGCGGTTCAGGACCTCCTGGGGGATGGTGCCTGGGTCGCATCCCTGGCAGTAAATGTCCCTGGGACGTCTGGACAGGGCGCCGGCGTCCGATGAGTTGACCAGCAGGGCGGCTAGGAACAATGGGACAGCGAAGGCCGCAAGGCGAAATACTGAGGGAGACTTGGACATTTCTGGGCCTGAAAGCGAAAAAAAAAAAAATAGAAATGATGTGCAATTTGAAAATATAATTTTGTAATAATGTAGTATTTGAGGAGAATCGTTTAGGGCAGCGGTTCTCAAACTGTGCGTCGCGACCTCATTAGGAGTCGAACGACCCTTACATAGGTGTGGCCTAAAACAACTGGAAAACACATATTTATGAAGTAGCAGCGAAAATAATTTTTATAGTTAGGGGTCACCACAACATGGGGAACTGTGTTAAAGGGTTGAGGCATTGGGAAGGTTGAGAACACTTCTTTAGGGATTGATAAAATGGCATGCGAATGAGATAGATCATTGTAAATGTGGAAAAATTTTGGTGAGTTAAAAAAATAATTACTTATTAGCAGTGGATGGGATTTGATAAGATTAACCATAATCACTTCTCACATGTCATTTTTAAACATCTTAAAAGTTTTCTGCTAACGCGATTTCTGAAGAGAGCTGATTCAATTTATCGCTTATTGAATACCGGTTCTGAAGCTACCGATAAGTATTTTGATGTGTGCAGACAGTAGATGGCGCACCGAGGTGAGCAGCACTATACTGTTGGTTAGGCTAAACTCTAGATGGTGCGAAGGGGGTAAGTTGAAACATCCGAATGAGAGATTATGTTTGCGTAAATCAGCATATCAAAATTTAAATTCTCCCAGTGTAAAAGATGGGGATGAAGGTCAAGGGGATGGAAGAGTGACGGTAAAGGGGGGGGGTGATACGGGAGGGGTTATGATGGAGGGTGAAGCTCGAGGGTGAGCGTAGGTAAGGTAAAGGGTGAATGTGGAGAGGTAGGGTGGAGGATGATGAAGGTGGAGGGTGAAGGCGGATAAGGTAATGAGTGGAATGGTGAAGGTGGAAGGTGAAGGATGGAATGGTGAAGGTGGAGATGGAATGGTAAGGTGGAGGGTAAAGGTGGAGGGTGGGTGGAAGGTGGGGGTGAAATTGAAGAGGTGAAGGTAGAGGGATGAAGGTGGAAGTCTGAAAGTGGAGGGTGGAATGGTGAAGTTGGAAGGTGAAAGTGGAGGGATGAAGTTGGAGGGGGAAAGTGGGGGTGGTGTTTCTTCCCTTTCCATAAAATGGAATGACTATAGGAGGAAGAACTAATGTGCGTGATCACCTTATACTCCCCTCGGGACGTCATTAGTCACAAGCAGTAGCGGATTAAAAAAAAGTTTTGGGCACAAAACCCCCCCCAGAGATAACTATGATTTAAAATATGGCAGAGTTAATTAAACTGTTGATCCGCGATCGCAAAACGTGAATGTTTAAAAAAGCTATAAATACGATTAGAGGAGATATGATTCTTTTATTGATACAAATAAAAGTCAATTCGATCTTATTCCATTGCACATCTTGTTTTCAGTATTTGATTTTTTTTTCTGTTAACAATTAAATCTGCACCGCTTGCTTCGGTAATGCAAATTTGTGGTTGTCGGTCCGTCACACTGAAAATTCTGAGAAGCGAAGTGGTGAGGTACTAACACTCAGGAGGCCTGGTAGTAAGATCAGCAAGGCAGGCGGTAGTCAAACGGGGACTGAGTTTGAATGCCAAGCGGTTCTGACATGGAGCAGAAAATTAGACTAGACAATGGGCCTCCCCCCTAACCTACTACAATTATTGTACAGAGAACGAATTCGAATTTCAAAGGCGTCACTACCACAATGAAGCCAGTTCGGAAGTACTCTCAACGCCCAGAGATTCAGCCCTCCCTTTGGAGGTCAACCGATGGAAAAGCTTAGTGTTTTAATAGGAAGCCGTACTTTGAATCAAAACATGGTGGCATTTGAACGGTCCCAAACAGAGCCAAAGTTTACAACACGAGGTGCCAAATGGAGCCAAAGTATACAACACAAGGCCCCAAGTGGAGCCAAAGTATACAACACAAGGTTCCAGGCGGAGCCAAAGTATACAAAACAAGGCCCCAAACGGAGCCATAGTATACAACACAAGGCTCCAAGCGGAGTTAAAGTATACAACACAAGGCCCCAAGCGGAGCCAAAGTATACAACACGACCTGCTTCGCTGCACGTCACTAAGTATATTGCACACCATGTGGGACATTCATCTGTGGCAACAACAGTTCAGGCAGTTTGTTCTCCTCTGTAGATTGTTACGTTTAATTTAAGAAAAAAAAATCCATGTCCCTTCTTCACTGTGGGTTTACGGAAGATCGGGGAATGCAGGCTGATGCGGGGTTATATTTAGACATTTTGGTTTTGAGATTAAATACAATTGAAACGGAACAAAGTTTTTCTTTTTCTTTTTAATTTTTTTTGTCTTCGATAAAATTGAATTAAAAATAAAAACATAAAATAAAAAAAAAACAAAAAACAAAACGAAAAAAAACAAAACCTTAAAAACTAAAAAGCTAAACTAGAAAAAAAGTAAATAATAAAGATTTAAAAAAGAAAAAGTTGAAATAAAATAAATATAAATTAAAAAAAACAAAAACAATAATAAATGAATTCTTAAAAAAAAATAAATCCAGAAACTCTTCCCTCTGCATCATCCCCGCCACCGCCCCCCCCCTCTCCCACTCACAAAATCAACGTCTGAAGAATAAAATACAAGCTTCAGACACACCAACAGGAAACAGTAAATGAGCTCCGTGGGGACTTGTGGGATCCCCCCCCCCTTCCCCATTCTTCTTAAAATGAAACAAGGTTATCAGAATAAGACTGGAATAATTACCCTACCAGAACCAGAAATGCGCTTCTTGCTCTTAAAATTTCTAAATTGGACGTCCCAGAATTTAAAACTAAGTTCCAAAATGCAAATCTCCAAATTAAACTACAAAATTCAATTACAATTAATGTTATTATTATTATTATTTTTTTAAAAACACAATTCTGTATCATACACCTAATAGTCGTACAATGAATTCTGGGTTTTTACCCCTGCCACATACTTGACACGCAATTCTCAGTGTAAGATACTCCCCGCCCAACACCCCAAGAGACGGATCTAGAAGAAAAATACAGAAAATCCAGGTTGGTAAACATTTTGCTTGTGGTGTGGGATAAATGAGAGATGGGCCACCAGCAAATAACATGGGCGTCACAATGATGTGTCAGATACAAACAGGTCGAGTTAAAAAAAGTAAAGCATACGTATCGTCAGAGAGATTTTTGGAAGGAATGTCAAAGGTGTGTCCCGAAGATGTACAGTGGAGGTCCCATATCCTTCCTACTGTGTGGAGGTCCCATATCCTTCCTACTGTGTGGAGGTCCCATATCCTTCCTACTGTGTGGAGGTCCCATATCCTTCCTACTGTGTGGAGGTCCCATATCCTTCCTACTGTGTGGAGGTCCCATATCCTTCCTACTGTGTGGAGGTCCCATATCCTTCCTACTGTGTGGAGGTCCCATATCCTTCCTACTGTGTGGAGGTCCCATATCCTTCCTACTGTGTGGAGGTCCCATATCCTTCCTACTGTGTGGAGGTCCCATATCCTTCCTACTGTGTGGAGGTCCCATATCCTTCCTACTGTATAGCCCCACCCACCCCCTTTAAAATACCCCCTTAAATTATGCTGCCATCTCGGATACTAATTTTCATCTAAGTGATATTTAAAAGAAATTTTTTTTTTTTCTCTTGTTTGTTCGCTGACGAAGGCTTCCTGTCGACACGTTCGTTGTTTTGTTGCGTTACTTTTTCAAGTTTTCACATACTTTGTTTTACTCATTCCCTTTTTTATAAAAAATTGACTGTTATTATAGGTAAAATATCATAAGTGCAACACGACAACCAGCGCTGAAATAATAAAAAACACCATTACGACTGCGTGGGGAACAAAAGTTGGTTATCTTGAACTTGGGGGGAAAACAACAACCAACACAGTCGGAATAGATGCAACCGGGCAGTAGGGGAAAGGAGTGGAAGTGGTGGGGTGTGGGGGTTGTGAAGGGGTCGAAGTGAAGGGGTGAAAGGGAGGGGGTAATGTGTGGAGGGGCGGGTGTAAAGGGTGTAGGGTGTAAAGGTGGTGGGGTGTGAAGGGGAATGTGGTATTAAGGGGGTTAGGGTATGAAGGGTGTGGGGTGTGAAGGGGAATGGGGTATTAAGGGGGTTGGGGTAGGAAGGGTGTGGGGTGTGAAGGGGAATGGGGTATTAAGGGGGGTAGGGGATGAAGGGGGTGGGGTGTGAGGGGGAATGGGGTATTAAGGGGGTTAGGGTATGAAGGG